>VZTM01014209.1:28747-67161 GCA_013400555.1 Jacana jacana
AATTTGTAGGGCGGCCCTCCCGCCCTGCCCCGCCGCGGGAGGAGGCGCCCGGAGGGGGACGCCGCTCCCGCCCGCCCGAGCGCCTCCCCCCCGCCCTCCTCACAGAAAAATTAAACTTGTGAGGGAAATAGTAGCTGAAAAGCCCCGGCGGTGGGCGCGGGGGCGGAATAGGCGGTGGGGCTGGGACTCGGGCTCACCGGGGGAAACTCAGGGCTGCGTTTGCCCCCAGGGCTGCTTCAGGCTCCAGTGTGCTGCTACTCCATGGTTGGTTTGGTTGGTGCTCTTCACAGAGGTTAAATAATATAAAAGTACAGCCCTTTTGGCGATTTTAAAAATTTTATTTCAACAAGGTAAAAGCCTCTGGTATGACTATATCAATGCATATAAGCGCTTTCCAAATCGTTCCCCATCAGTAAGGTGTTGCAGGCCTAGGGTCTAAATAGTCCAAAAGTCAAACAGCAAGAGGCCAAAGAGAGGACTGGACAGAAACATTTAAATATATAAGTATTTAGATCAGCTGTGCTTTGTACCGACAGCAAATTTGTACATCATTGTCTGTGTGCTTGTTAAAGTATAAGGGAAACAGGCACAGAATAAGGGGACACTGTGTGGGGCAGGGGGATGGGGGGTTGAGCTGTGGTGTCTTGCTTTCTCAGCAGGTTGAAGATACACAGGCTGAGCTGAGCAGGAGGAATGTGCCTCAGAGGTAAAGATGAGGAATATGCACTTGAAAAGAAGGTGTCTGTACCTGAAGGCAACACTCAGAAGAGGAAGGTGTGTGCATGCTAATGAGAAAGTAAGTCTTTTGAAGATTCATTTTGTAGTACTCCAGGCAATACCGAACCACAGAGTGAAATGAATTTTGTCAGGGAAATGCAGAATTTAGAAACTTGTCTACAGCCAATCAGATTAGCTGCTAAGAAAAAACCCCACAAAATCTCAGCACTGGAATAAAATAAGTGGATTGGTCAATGTTAAATGAGAAAGCAGGAAGGTAAGAGACTTTAGGAGAAGCTGAGACTCTGTTTTTCTCGTGCCTAGTTTCAAGAAGCATCGAAGTCTACTGTTCGAAGAGATGCAGCCTTGGATCAGGAGGGAAAGGTAGGTGTGAAAGCCATCAGTACCGAAGAGAGCGAGTGAAGTCACCCAGAGGCAAGGGCAGAGGGAGAAGAAGGAAAGAAACCTACTAAAGACAGAAACTAGCTGAGTGAGTTTTCCTTGTGTTTGCATAAGTTAACACCTGTATTGCTTGCAGCTGGAGGAGAGTATGTGGGGGGTGGGGGAGCTTCTTTCCCTGGGAAACGTGAGGGTTGCTGTTTTACATATGAACGAGGCCTGATGACAGAAAATGACTCCAGTTTTATGCTAATGAGGAAGCACTTACGCTGCTGATACTATTGAAAGTAGCACTTCCAGCGGGGAAGGACCTTCAGTTTTTTATTTCCTTGCTGGATCTCCGCTAATCTCCATTATAATTTGCACTTAGAGTGCATTGTTTCCCTCGAGTGGGCCTGAGGGAAGGGTGATACAGGGACCTAAATGGTATGAAATGCTTTTTCCGCCTAGCCCTAGTGTTTGGTTATCCAGAGTGAATGTTTTGGTGAACCTTAAAAGTTTCTTGCCACAAATTTGGGACGACATATTAATAAACTGTAACACTGCTGGTGCTTTGTTTGATTTTTCTCAAGTAATGGCAACATGAACCTTAAAGAGTACCGTAATGTTGTGTATTTTCATTACAGTATATTTCTTTAAAAGGTGTGTGTGTGTGTGTTAATACTGTTAGATGTGGTGAGAAATCACAAACAGGGAGCAGCAATCCAGGTTTAGAGGCAGGGAAGCATACACACTTAGTTTAGACCACTGAATGAACTAATTGTCAATATACCACAGACCCAGTGTTGCCCTGAATGCTGTTGGAGTAGATCCTCTTTATTGTGATCAAATAGCAAATTCGAGTGAAACAGAAGTTATGACAGCTGTTGTTAAGTTTAATTTCTTTTGTATAGTTTTAATAAAGGTGGACTAGACTGAAAGCCTCATCGCCAATGTCCATAATCACCGAATAAAGTTGGTTTATCCAGTTACGTATCTTTTCCTGTGTGTAAGGTAAATCTACTTGTTTGAAGAGCAGCCAGTGAGACTTCTGCAGCTTTCTCGTTAAAACTGATCCCTGCTGCTTGTTGCCATTCCTTTGTCTAGGAAAGGTACCCTGAAGTTTGTGCATTTTATCTTTTTGTAACCAAAAGTTATTTCATAACACCATTCTCTAAGGTAAGGAAAGGGGCTGGTTGGACTAAGTGCTTTTACAGTATTTTGGTATCCATGATACCTTATTAAAAGCTTTTCTGAAATGTGCCAGTGATAGAAAAAAGTACTTTGATAGGTCCTGTTAATACATGTGTTATTCCAATGTTCAGATTAAAGTGTACATATTAAGATACATATCTGGAAGTCATATTAGACATGTTCATGATTATGAATATTGAAAATATTTCTGTGTTAGTAAGGTATGCTTTCATTTCAAATGCAGCAACTACTTGTTGTATAGGATTGAACTTTGGTGGACTTTAACACTTCATGAACTGTAGTTCATAATTGAGTGCCTGTAGCCAGCAACGACTCTCAAGTCAATAATTTAATATAATAAATATATTTTGCTGAAACACAAGCTAATACAATTTTTCACTCTATTTAAGAGCAAAATCTTAAATTACAGCACTGTAACACAATCTGTGCAGCATACCAGCCTGGGGCAGTACTGAATTTTTGTTGCTCATTTCTTTCCCTAGATGAACAGTCTCGGCTTGGAAAAGTAAAGTAACAAATCCTTTACAGAGTCAAAAACATCATGCGATGGTTAGGAGACAGATTTAACTACTAAAGGTAATGCTTTAATGGGAGTTGTCTGCCTAAGGTCAAGGAGTGATCTTCAAAGCTGCAGCATGTGCCGCTGCCTCCAGGTGTGGTGGTGGCAGTGGGGCTGGGCTGCCTCAGCTCCTTGTTGACACCCAAAGGAGAAGGCTTTATTCTCTATTCCATCTTCCCTCCCACTCCTAGGAACGTGCTCTAGCCATAAGGTGAGCAGTAAATTCACTCCACTGACAAAAGAACGCTTTTTTGCCAGAGGCCATTTTTCTGTAATTTCATTGAGCAGTTAGCTTTGAATCAAATGAGTGCTGGCTCAGTGGTAGCGTGTGGCCAGAGGCAGCTGGGAAGGAAAGGAGATGACAAGAAGGAGCAGGGAACTTTTACTTTTGATGATGAGATGTTGGCTTGGCTTATGGTATATTCAGTATAAGCAATCTCTATAATAGAACCTAGGAGCGCTTGAGGATATACCTCTGTGGATGGTAATGGGCTTCTCTGCCCATGTGCCAGTTCAGCCAGAATCAAGCCAGCTCTGTTCCAGAAATGTGTTAGCTAATAGACCCTGCCCCTTAGGGAAACTTTCCTATTTTTCTCTTTCAGTTTAAATAATTTAATGTTACACAATGCTGAATGGCAATATTGTTTTTTAAGGTCTAGTTTTTTGTTTAAAGGGATGGTATGCCGAATGAAATGCAGGATCAAGCTAATGGGTAGTTGCCAGTTTTCTGTGGTTTGGTCATGACTAAAACAAATGTATCGATCATGAATCCAGGGCCAGAATAATGCTCCAAATCACACTTGGTGTTGATTTATTTATTTGTAACTGGTTTCTTTACTTAGTAACTGCCTTGTTGCTTAGCATGCTGTTACTATTACCCATGTTAACAGAAAAGCATCAGCCAGTGTTGTAGTTGAGTGTGGGTATTTTGTATGTTCTATATGTACAAGACAGGCCAGGCAGAAGGCTACATGGTATGTTACAGCTTTAACAGCACCACAGATGTTAAATACCAGCATAGCACCACTGAGGGTCCTTGTGCGTGTGGCAGCAGATGTTACTGAATGGGGTGATTCTTCATAGGCTCAGCAGTTGCTGCCTGTGCTTTTGGCATCCTTCTTATTGCAGGTGCGACAACCTGGCTCTACAAGGCTTTTCCAGTGTCCCTCTGTCCCTGTATGCCCTCTTCTCCCACAGAAGCCATTGTTCCTGTCTTTCCGTGACACATAGTGCCTGGTTTTGATCTTGTCCTGGCTCTTCCTTCATGTTTAAGTGCCATTATTTTTTTTTCTTGCGTTAAGAGGCTTTCAGCTAAGTCTGAAAAATGGTTTTGCAGCAAAATTCTTGGTATTTTTCAGGACAATTTTTGATGGGCTGAAAAGAATAGTGGAAGAAGTCAGATGCACATGCTGGATCAGCAGCTTCAGCTGTTGTTGATTGAAGTGGTTAAAGGCATGGCATGTGGTTAACTGCAGTTCTGAGATTACAGCTGGGTTGTTGAAAGTGGACAAAAAGGATTGTATTTCAATTCATAATAGTACTTCATTTTGGAATTATCAGAGCATCATAAATAGTCGCTAACATACACAAACATCTTAGTGGTTAGCTTTCAGTGGCTAACCATTTGTCAACAAAAGCTCTAGAAGTGCCGAACAGCCTTGTACGGAGAGAAAAACTCCTCACAATTGTTTGAAAATAGTGGTTCAGAGACTTGAGGACATTCTTATTTGAGAACTGTTTCCAAGATAAAACATTAAAATTATTTGAATGTGTCTGATGAAATGAAGTTTGAAGAAGTTCAGGCCAAAGCTGTGCTGGGTTTGACTTAATAACAAGTTCTAAAAAGAGTGCAAAATAAACTTTGTGTGTTGTCTTTGTGTTGAACACTGATGGACAGTAGGCGCGTGCTTACGGACTGTGGATGCAGCACCTTTGTGCGGGCTTTCTGTGCACGCTGCCAGGCTGTGGTATCTTCCATGAGCAGCAATGGGTAAGTATATCGGATATTACGTGGTAATAACAGGAGTCTTGGTCAGACCTACTATTAATCACTGACTGGTTTGGGGTTTCTTTCTTGCTTTTTTATGCAATTGTGATTCTGACCAGAAGAGAAAATTGCAATTGCTTAACAGATTAGATTTTGCATTTCATTTGGCACATGTCCTCTTTAAACATAAAGCTAGACATTAAGAAATGTGTAAATAGGGAAGAAAAGGCTGCTTTTCAAAGAACACACTTGATCTTGAAGCCTCACAGCAAATGCTCCCTTTCTTTGCATTTATTTACATATACTACTTTGTGATAATAAGCTTAAGTATATGTACACACAGATGGGGCACAATCTTCCTAATTTGTTCTGTTGACCTATTAAACCATGGTACGCCTCCTGACATGACAAGAGATGACTGAATTGGTAGAAGGCTCGCTGCAGCAATGAGATGAAAGGCCCTGTTCCCTTCACTTTTCCAGTCCTAGTCATGTGGTCCTATACCTTCTAAAGCGCCACCACCGGCACTTGCATTGATTCAAATCACCTGCTCATGAGAAAGCTGTCTGTGTTTTTGGATGATGTATGAAGGGTTCTGGTAAGCACTAGAACTGGTATAAGGTAAGTGGGAGAAACGTGCCATGACGTGTAGGAGAAAGAAAACTTGAGTAAAACTTTTGCTCTTGAGTGTACCCACAGTTTTAACAGGGAGCATTTTATTTTAACTCATACTAGATATTTTCCTTTGTGTTGTGTTTCTGCTGGTTATTTAACATTAACTACTGGATGTTTAAATATTCAATACTTAGTAGTTGCTGATCTTTAGAGAAGTTAAACTGAAGCAGCTTGAACAATGTGAGTGATTACAGGTGTTTCCCATTTCCTAAATGAAGTAGACACCGCATCAGAAATTTAAAGCCTGTTACAAGGCTTCTTCAAAAGTTGTATTTACGTGTACTGATTTCTAGACTGAAATATTTTTTCTGATCCTTTGAAGTCAGTTTGCTTCCTTTAAAGTGTGGGCTTCTAGAGGCTCCCAGAATGTAGGCAGCAAGATGCCTGCATCTGGTGGCCCCTTTTGTTTCAGCGTTTCTGTAGCCTAGGTGCTGTGCAGAGAGCCCTGAGGACCCTGAAAGTGAGAGGGAAAGGAGGAGCTAAAGGTCTTGCTGTGACCTTGAGGAGACATGGGAAGCTGTGGAAGAAGAGTGGTGTTCAGACAGTGTGAGGGGACCAAGTGCTTGTGAACCATGTCTGGGAAAGGAAAAACAAAAGAAACCAAGCAGCCAGCAGGTGAGTGTGCAATAGCAGATCATGAATAGACACACAAAAAGGAACCAGGGAAGGAAAAGAGTTCAATTACAAATTACAGGTAAAACAATAAGAAAAGGGGAAAAAAAGAACAGAGGGAAACGAGAAGTTGAATGTTAAGCAAACATAGTTAATAGATGTTTTCAACACAAATTTGCTGCATCAAATGTAGCCCAAATACATTTGATACTTCTCTGTTATTTTCCATATAAGCAATTAGGCATTGTGACGTTAAGTAAAAGAGAATATATTTTTATGGTAAAATAGAGGAACCGTGTCCGCCTGGTGAGAATTCAGGGAGGCTACTCCCACAGGGGTAGACAGCAAACTAAACTGTAGCTTAAACACTGATGGAAGTACTATTGCTTCCCTTGCTGGGACATCACAGGAACCGCTGTTCCCAGCTGGAGCTACTCGATTGCTGACGTTTCAGTATTTTGCCAGATTAGTCAGGGTGGTTTTGCAGTAATTGTTTTTGACATTTCAAAGTGAATGGGCTGGCTTGCTCTTAACTGGACACAGAGATTAAAAGTTAGATGGGAAATTTTACTAATATGAGTTCTGGTGAGCTTTTTTTTTTTTTTTTTAAAAAAAGGTAAGTAGTGTCAGAATGCTGTAAATTTGCTTCCACATAAGTTTTGGAATTGGTGGAATCCAGTAGATATAAACTCCTCGTTTTTCTGTAGCTGGGAACTGTATAGCTAAAGTAATAATATAATAGATGACATAAAAGATGTTTTCTAAAGAACTAGGATCCTGTTTTTCCAAGACATTTAATGAGAATGAAGCATTTATACCCGACAAACTGTGTTCCAAGTCCCAGTTCATTTGACTGATTAAAAAGCTTCGCTGGATGTTCAAATATAGGAGATTCTGGTATTCTTTGGGGAGCTCTAACCAGCTCATCTTGTGCAGTTGGGAGAAAAGGCACAAATCTGACTGCTGTCTTCCAGTGGGCAAAATAAGAGCAGCTTAATTTAGTGTAATTTGCTGTCCCACAGCATTTACTCTACCTAGTTGCCCTCATCTAGCCTTCCTGCTTCCCTGCAAATGATTATTCACATTGCACGAGGCGTACTTTCACTTCAGATGGAAATCACCGTTACCATCGAGGAAGTCCTGCTTCCTGCATTGTGTTTTTACATGCCTGCTCTGGTCCTCACTGGAATGATCTCGCTCACTTCACTAACCCTAAGAAAATAGGTATTTTTCAGCAGCGTTACTGTGTTAGATCTTCCTACCAAAGGTCTGGTGAAAGTTGAGGATGAAAGGCTACAACAGCTGGTTCAGTTGGCTTGTTTGTCTTGAAGACTTCAGCTTCAGAGACTGCTGTTCATGGTTCAGGACCTCAGATGTTTTCAGTGAGCTAGAGCAGTGAGGGTTCTGTCCAGAGCAGAAATTGCCAATGTTAAAGAAAACTGTGACCCTTCTACCCTGTCAGTAGGTGCTACATGGCATGAAGAGGGTATGCTGTTACCAAATTCACTTTAAAATAATAAAAAAGGCTTGTCAGAGTTTTTAAAGGTTTTTATCATAGGCTGAATTAGCATTTTCTCTTTTGCTGTGATTAACCTGCAATAAATGTTTATTTGGAAATTGTTTTACAAAATAATACAGAGACTATCAGCGTTTAAAATATTGCTACCCCTCCCTCAACAAAATAACAGCACTTAACAGCAGAGTTAAACTATAACCAGTGACAAGTGCATTCAAAAGACTCTGTTAGATGAGTAGAAGGAAATATGTTAATAAGATTAAGTAACAAGAATTGTTTACCCAGTTCTTCTGACTGGAAACAGTCAAAATTTATCACTAAATAAATAGCAGGGTATTTGGGAGCGAATACATGCCTCAAATTTTTGAGAGGAAAATACATGCAGGTTCTTGATTGTGAAAATGATAATAGTGATAAATTTCCATGTGCGAGGAATTAATGAAAAGACATTTAGAGGAGAGAAAAAGAAAGCTTGAAGTGTTTGAAAGATTACTTTTAAACTCGAGGTTTCCTTCCTTTTCTCTACACCATGTGGAAGAAGCGAGAACAGCAGCAGTAAAACTGTTGTTGGCAGATGAGACTGGTTAGAAAAGTTTGTTATCTTGCTGCTTTGTTGTGGGTTTTGTTTTGTTTTGTTTTGTTTTGTTTTTTAAGCTTTCAATGAACCTTTCCTGTTGATCAAGGTAATCAATGTTGCTAATAACCCACAGGTAATTAGTGCATCTTATTCACAGCTGGTAATCCAAGGAAAGAGAAAGCTTTTTCTTATGTTTTCCATATATAAATTTCAAATATATTCTTTAAAGGCAGATCAGCCTCAAGCATTGTAGTTACTGTAAGCAAGCATCATTGAAAGAATTGAATACGTCAGGTTTGGCAACAGCATTGTAGTAAATAATTGAGCAGAGTGTTATAGTCTTTGTTACCTGAAGTGATCAGTTATTTAATTTTTGGTGCCAATCCTAGTTCATCTGAAGTCAGTACAAAGCTGTCATTGACTTTGACAGGACCAGAATCAAATGCTTCCTGACTCACATTGTCATGAACTGTGGTAAGGAGGAGCACTTCCACGTGACACTTGGGTTTTATTCTTCTAAATGAATTCACAAAACCCACCAACAACCTCCCCCTCCTCCCCAAAATAAAAATACTTAATGCTTATAATAGTATTCATCAGACAATAAGAAAAATCAAATAGTTGCTTTCTTAGTTCACTGAGGCAAGAAACGGGTTAAGTGACTGATTTTTCAGTTGACAGAGGCCACTCTTCTGACCCTCAGTTATTTGCTCTAATAGACTGTCCTGATGTATGTGAAATTGCATGCTGTAAACGTGTATGATGCTGAAAGGGCAATGCAAAAAGGTTGTTGAAAAATCAGTCAAGGCAGTGCCAGCAGCATTTGGTGTGCTGTGCTTAAACCTGTTCTCAGGGAAACAGAATTTAACTACTACACATGTTTGTTTAGATGCTTCTGTTTTCAACTATCACAGTAGATACCTGTTAATTCACTTAAAATCCACTGCCTTTCCTACTGGCCCTTGGAAGAAAGCCTGGAAGTCAAAGCACTGATGATTGACATCAGTACACAAATTAGATTCAGCTTGCTGCTGCTTTGCTCCTCAAAAACTACCTCCTCCACCCGCCTAAGGACACTCTGTATTCTAATACCAACTGTATTTTCAAAACATGTAAAATTTGGCAATGGGGCAAACACTTACTAAATTCACAAGTCTCCATGGTTCTCAATTCGTTGATTTTTCCTCTGCTAACCCTGATGAATCTAAAAAGTTGTTCTAAATGAATTTCTAGAAGGAGGCGAGATAGAAGGTAAGAGTGTCTTGGGCCAGGAGTCAATGTAGAAAGAAGAAAAACAAACTCAACCCAAACAGCTGCCATTCAAGGGAGATTTCTCCCTTTTGAAGGAGAGGTAAGTTCACGTTATATTCAGCTACATTTTAAAGCTTGCTCTTTATTTATAATGAGCAGAACGTGTCTTGCAAATTGTCGTGTTACAGGCGCAGAGTATTTGAGTGTCAGTCATGGCATACTTTGAGTATCGTTAGGGTCTGAGCTGGAGAATCTTTGACTAAATTTGAAGTGTTGCTCCCAAAAGAAGGTGCAGTTTACTGCCCAAAAGAGCTACAGCATTGTTGTTAAACAGTTACACCAACGGAAGGTTTTTTAATCGTGAAGGTCAAGAGTTTTGCTTGCATTGCATGGAATCCTGTGCAAATGATTTGTAGACATAGTAGTGAATACACGCTGGTGGAGTTCACGTCCTAAGGGATATATATCAAACAAGAAGCATACTCAGGACCCTGAATTTTTAGGAAAGCAAATCGCCAGTTCTTCAAGGAATTTAGTCAACAGGATCCCCTGGGATCCCCTTGTCAACAGGATCCCCTTGTCTTCAGGGACAAGGGGGGCAGAACAGAGCTGTCAGATTAAGGACACTTTCCATAGAGCACAAGAGCTCTCAATTCACAGGTGTAAGAATCAAGCAAGAAAGCAAAGAGAGCAGCATGGCTGAGTTGGGATCTTCTGGTCAAACTAAAAGGCAAGCAGAAAATGCACAGGCAGGATCAGGTGTCCTGGGAAGAGTATAGGGACCCTGCCCAGTTACACAGGGATGAAGTCAGGAAGGCATTAAAGTAGTTCTTTACAAAAGCATTTATAGATGAAAAATCTCACAGCAATCCTCTGAATCTCACTCGACAGCACTGTAGCTTCTGGCATGTTAAAAACCAAAATGCAGTGAAATGTTGCCTATAACTACCCAACCTTTATAACATAAAGTGCATTTTAGGCACAAAATTAAAATACTGTTTGTTGTCAGCATTGGTCAGATGGGATTGTGTGGGGCCTTTGTTGCTGCTTAAAAAACTTGGTTGGATGTGCCCAACTACGTAACCACTGTCATACAGGACACCAGCCCCACGTGTCACCTGTGAGAGCCTGCACCTGGCGCCCCGTGGCTTCGGGAAGCCTTTTCCATTGCAGTCCCAAATACCTGACCAGGAAGTAAAGGGAGAGCAGTGTTGGTCTGTGACTTGCTCAGCAAGACCTGNCGTGTCTTTTTTGCAGTAAGGGTCCTCAAAATATCTAGAGAGAAGTGCTCTATAGCTCACAATGCACGTAAACAGGTTAAAATTTATTAGCTAAATGAAATAGGGGAGAAATGTTTATGCAAGCTTTTAATTCCACAGCTTCATCGTAACTGTTGTGGTTATCAACAGCAACCTCACACAGTGCACTTACTGCAGTCTTAGAGAAGAGTAACCTCCAGAGAACTTCAAAATGCTTTCACAAGTAGAGCAGAAGTGACCTGAAGCTCTCCCAACATGGGGATTCCCCCATCTTTCCACAAGAAAGAAGCTGCAAAGAGGTGTGTGACTTGTCAAAAGCCAAGTCTGATGCTGAAGCTTCAGGAATACGAACAGTCTGATGTCCACTGATACCAGCTGGGTTTTATTTATTTTTCAAAGGGCGAGACCTCCTTGTGTAATATTTTCAATGTCGCTCTTGATATTCCAAGATTTGTAGCATTTTCTTCTTTACAAAAGCATTTATAGATGAAAAATCTCACAGCAATCCTCTGAATCTCACTCGACAGCACTGTAGCTTCTGGCATGTTAAAAACCAAAATGCAGTGAAATGTTGCCTATAACTACCCAACCTTTATAACATAAAGTGCATTTTAGGCACAAAATTAAAATACTGTTTGTTGTTGTCAGCATTGGTCAAATGGGAGTGTGTGGGGCCTTTGTTGCAGCTTAAAAGACTTGGTTGGATGTGCCCAACTACGTAACCACTGTCATACAGGACACCAGCCCCACGTGTCACCTGTGAGAGCCTGCACCCGGCGCCCCGTGGCTTCGGGACACTGCAGTCCCAAATACCTGACCAGGAAGTAAAGGGAGAGCAGTGTTGGTCTGTGACTTGCTCAGCAAGACCTGTGGGCCGCATAATGCTGGGGGCTGATACAACAACATGTAAAATGAGGGGTGGCTACAACTGGAGATGCAGTTAACCAGGAACTCCCTGAAGTTTTTGACTATTGCTGTACAGATACTGGTCCTTTATCTAATACGATGTTTAATCCCACTCAAAGGTTCTCCCAGCAGGACAATGCATATTTACACCAAGTGCCTCTGTGGGGTAGTTTGGCCTTTGATTTGACAAGATAAATATCCTTTTCAACATTTAAATTTTGAAATTGCAAGAGAAGCAGTATCTGTGAAACCGGGGTAGTTTCCAATAAGGGGAAAATCTGTAGCTACCCCTGACGCCCAGCACTAAACACGAGGTTGAAAGGAGTATCAGCACCATTTGATAAAAGTTTACTTTGTCTGAATGGGTAATGTGCCACATGATTAATAATTTTCATCCAAAATGATAATCACAAAAATACAACAAATTTAGTAGCAATGTCTAAAACTTCTGCTTCAGTGTAATCCGGAAGCAGGAACATACAAACGTTTGGAAGATCAAATTATGAAATAATTTCATACTCTATTCCATTACTAGAATGAAAATTCACACAGCAATCAAGTATCTCAAACAACAAAGTAACCTTCTGATGGTGGTTTAAAGTCTTAACAGTCACAAAGAATGGTTAGTTTCAGCAGAACCCATTAAAGCACTGTTCCTTCCCAAGGAAAAACCCCACGAAGCTGTTAATGAAACACCAGTAGTAGGATGGGGTGGCTCCAAGCGTGTATGGAAAGGGCTGGCAGTGCAAGATGTGCTCTTCATGCAGTCCCTCCTCTTAGCGCAGTAACCGGCTGCAAAGAGCAGTCCTGCAGCCTTTGCTACAAGGTCACCTCTTTCTCCCAAACGGGACTTGCACTTGTTCCTGGTTGTGCTGCAGATCTTTTGCATTTTTTGTAAACTGTCTTGCAATATGCAAGGGAGCACACACTTTTTAAAAAAGCACGTTATGTTTCAGCGATCTCTCCCCTCGCCCCAGAAGGAGGTTTGTGACTAAGGGGCGGGAAGCGACATAGACTTTTTAAACACCCGTGTTCCTTTTGGTGGCCCTGGATAAGGGGGTGGTGGCACATCGTGTTGTCCGTCTGCAGTAAGTGCTTGCTCATAAGTTGGTAGTCCTGAATCATCGGGTTGGAGAGGAAGTGGGCTTAAAGAAAACTCTTCCTGCCTTCTGAACACGTGAGATGAATTACGTCTTCTATTTCTTACGTAATCCACGTACCTAAACAACGATAACAGCATTGTAAGCATCAGCTTCTCTTCTAAAGGGAAGAAAATAGTCTTAGTTGAAAAACAAATGAAAAAAACCAACCACACCAAAAGAAGAAAAACCTCAAACAAACCCCCCAAACAAATAAAAAAAACCAAACCCCAAACCCCACTTGTGTTCAATGATCATAAGAAGCCAAATACTGTCTCCAAACCACAGGGTAAGAATAGCTCAGTAATGTGAGATTTATAAGGAAGAGGAAGCACAGGATCCTCTCATGTGCCTTTCATGTTTAGGATCAAGAAATAAGCAGGGCTGGAAAACTGGTAGAGAAGCATTTCCTCCAACCTACTTCATCTTGGATCTGAGGTAGACAACATGCCATGAAGAGCATGCACCCCACACCCGTGAAGAGCAAACAGGACACGTTTGACTTTCCATTGCAGGCCCCAACTTAGAAAAATTATTCCATCTTTTTAGTAAGAGTATTTTGGAACCAAGAACACACACCAAAAAACCCACAAACCCACAAACCCAAAGGTACGTCAGCCATGCGAGTAGGGTTTTACAGTTAGGAGTTATTAACTTCAGCAGAACTATTGCTAGTGCTCACATAACTTTGCTTCCAGGAAAGTAAGAACTAAAAGATCCATTGGATTCTCTGACAATACAGTTAGACCAACCCACAGGAAGTTTTAAATTCCACTCTTAAGCAAGAGTTTCTTTTGGTGTTTGTTCTTGGTTGTCTTTTTTTTAAGCGGTGATATTCCTTACCCTGGTGGCTGCCTTGATTTGCATCTACTCTTGCAGCAGTAGAAGATAAGCAGTGCAATTATAACTAACAGTACTCCCGCAGCAACTAGACTGATCAGAAGTCCTGTAACGTTAATCTTTTGTAGTGTCTCATCACCTGAAGATAAAACATTGGTTATTTTTATTATGTGTTTTTTCCATCTACATAGAATACAGTATATGGTGCAAAATATTCATTTTACTGTGCTATAAGGCTGTTCCTTTTCACAAATGTCTTGTTTGTAAGACACTTGTTCTTTTTGTAAGAAGCCATAGTATCGGTGCAACGGAACTCAAGTATCATTCAGCTTAAAGCAAAAATGAGTAGATACTCCCTTTTGGGTACATAAAACTGTCGAGATGTCTGTCTTCTAATGCCTTCCAAATACTACTTCACGTTCTTGTGACCTTGATCAGGCTGTAGATCTTTCCTCAAGTTATTCTGACCATTTTTTAAATAAAACATCTGGCCTAAGACTACTCTGAACACGAATCAGACTGTTGTATTACTATTAAAGAGATGGGGGCGGGCAGGCAGGGCAGGACAAACAAAACCACAGAAACCAGCCACACAATTACTGTAAAGTTTACCAGTTGTGTAACAGAACAACAAAATGGACAACAAAATTCATAGTTTTTTACCTTCAAACTTAGAATGGATCCTGCTGTAAGACACTCGAGTGAGTATGTTTTATATCAGATAATGCAATACAGTTGCATAGTTCACAGTGAATGTCAGTAAAGAGATCAATTCTGAATGCATGGTTATTTTTAAGAATGTATTATTGCTGTATAAGAGAAGAATGGAAGAGTAATAAGATGACTTACCTATTTTTATTTTAGGGCCCTTAGTTGAATAGTCTTTCCAAAAATCCATCTATAAAAACACAAAGGATCAGATTTATGAGATGCATGATTGGCAGGCTTACTGACAACTTTTTTTAATATGGTACTGTGGGCAAAATTTAATTAAGGCTTAAACAGAACCATCTCCTACTGAAGGATTTGTACTGGCTTATCCCACTGTACTTTGCTCATACATTCAAGTTTGCTTAAAAATTACAATGTCACACAGATGAAAATGCCAGCTGATGAAAGTGCCTTTAATTGTCCAGTGTTACCTTATATTTTGGCCTGATTACAGTCCGAGTTAGCTTACATTCTGACACTAAAAAATCGCTTGCAATTAATCTTTCTGAATCCCTACAGAAGAGGTCGAATGAGGCAAAGTCAAGTCCTTAAAAATCAGACATTTGCATGAAAAGTATCTGGATTCGTATCAGCTAGGAAAAGTAATGGCATTCATTTAGGAGAACAACCTTTACGTTCCATGAGTGTTACGCATTAAACATGGTTAGCTATAGCTTCCACTTTTGCTATGCAGCAAAAGACTCCATCAAGATTCCAACTGAACACTTTCACCTTTTTCTTAGGAAAATTATCACAATGGCAAAGCAGCATTCCCACCGTCAGAACAGGAGCATACTCCTTGCTCCTTCTACAGGTTAGTGCAGAGCACACCTAGAACCACAAAATGATTCTTGCTGCATGTAGCAAGAGCCAGTCTTCAGGCAATCATCATGCTCTATTATTGAGCTGGAAGGTTTATGTATTTTTCTCTTTTTTATACCAGGTTTATTCCAAGCTGTGTGTAGGTAGCGGTTCAGAAGATGCTATAGGAATACTCAGCAATAGCTGAACTGCAGACTTGCTCCATACTCCTCTCTTCTAAAATACTTCTTTGGCTTTACACAAGGACACAATCAGCACAGAGCATGTGGAGCACATTCAAATTGGATGCTGAGAAGTTACTTAAAAACAGAAGTGGGATTGTGCAAACGCATCCAGGTATATCCAGAAGCAGTACGTCTGAAGTTTCATTTCTATTTGTTTGCAGAAATTGAGCCCTTATCCAAAGTCTTGAAGACGATAGTACATATTCAGGTGTATTCACTGTGTGACTAAAGCAATAACCCCATCTAATTGAGGCCTCCACTGCTACAGTAAATAAGCAATCGTCTTATTTTAAATGCTGTTTTCAGAAGGGCTAAAGTATTTAGATACAGTAATGATTTAGTCAGTAATTTCTTTCGGTATATTAAATTCAGTTTGAACAGCTACCGTTTTATCAGGGTCTTCAAAAATTTCTCTCGCTTCTTCATAATTGCACAGCTCTTCAAAGCATTCTCTTTCCAGGTTATCTGCTGTGAAGGCTTCAAAATCAAATCTGTTATTTAGAAGATGCCGTCCAATGAATAAATTAGCCTCCTTTTCTGACGTGAACACTAATAGAAAAACAGAAAATCAAGTTCATTTAAAACAAGTTAGGAAAGCTAAATTTGGTGGTTTTAAATAATGGTTAATATCCTAAAAGGAGCACATTGAAACCCCTTCTTCCCCTAGCATCTCTCAACTAGATACAGGAAGAAGAAACTTCAAGGTCTCCTCCTAAAACACCATCTTTGCTGCTAACTTCTCTAAGTATGCAATATAAAAGAAATGTATTTTCCTTTCTTATAAAGCATTTCAGCTTTTCCTTATACTGGCCAAGAGGATTTGATGCTCGTGACATCTGTAGTTCAAGTTTTGATACTGTCCCTCTGGGATGTGGGCATCAGGTTTTTACTGGAGCTAAGAACAAAGTAATAGTTGTGTAAAGCAGAAATGTGGCCAGATGCAAACACAGCAAGACACAGCAAACACTGATCTACTGGAGGAAGGAGGCAGAAGCTGGGAAAAGGGAGAAGAACAAAAAAAAAACAAACAAAACCCTCTTCCTTCTAAAGAATGCTTGATACACGTTGATTGGTATTTTAATATCTGTGACGTCCAAATTTTGTTTATGGAATTTGGATTTTAAGTCATGGCAGCAGAGTCCTGTTCATTTTACATTTATTCTCTTTTCCCAACTGTGGCAGCAAGTTTTATGTAACAGCTGGCATATTGCCTGTTTTATTTGTTTTAAATTAGTCCATGATAGGAGTTTTAGTGACAAAAGACTGAAGACATTGAATTCTTTACTTCTTTTGCGCTTATTATGGGCTCCATGAGGCCCCGTGGAGTCTGTTGTGAGGTGAGATTCCAGAACAGTTAGTGAAACTATAGAAGGCTTTGGAAAACAGGAATGCATTTTCTCACCAGGCATTTTCCATAGTCAAGTTTTAGCCTGCTCTTGCTACAGCTTCTTTAAAAAAAAAAAATCTTTATATGACACAACTAGTTTTCTGGCTTGGTTTTCAGTGAAAGCCTCGTCTGTACTCCAAGAAATTCAGACTATTTCGTTAAGCAAAATGACTAGAGGATTATTTTTGCAAGTGTAATGCAGAAACAGCATTGTTACATACCAAGCCAGGTGGCTAAGAAAGGAGATGAGATTCAGAATAGTGTTATTCGGCTACAAATTAGCTCTGTGTACTTGTTAGCTTGTTTGGGGAGATTATCACATCATTCAGGAATTTTTACCCAAATAGTTACTATTAGATCTTGCAACGGTATCTCAAAATAGTTTGTTCACTGAAAACTAAGAAAACTGCAATGTAACTTGCATATTGGTTAGGTCTTAAAGTACAGTGAAGGAATATTACAGTATATATTGAAGAAGTCACACGTGTGTGCACAGATAGGCTTAGGAAGAGAAATCTGTTATTCTAAAGTAACTGCAAGAAAATCTAAGCTTGAAGTATTTATGCTGTATCTAAGAGTAACCAGAGAGAAGGACTTAAGCCCAAAAGATCTCCCAAATCCACAAGTGGAAAGGAAAAGACTTGCATGGAAAAAAATACTGTTGACATCTTGGTTGAGTACAACTCGCAAGAGTAACTTCAGTCTTCTGAAACAGAGATCTTCAGTTTTGCTCAGCAGTGTTTCATTCCTTACCATGCAAATAGTATTTGCCATATATAGTCTGAATTAACTTAGATAACTGTTGTGTTTTTGTTAAGGTGAAAGGCACGGGCAGCTGCCTGCAGCTTACTGCCCAGCGACACCCGCTCCTTTTCTCTTCCAAAGAGTCTTTGCGCATTCATTTGCACTTACTTCATTTTGTAGGGCATAGTCAAAGTGCTCCATCTCCAAATTACCTACGACCTGGTGATTAAGATAGTATTTGGAGAGTGAAACAGATGGATTTGAATTCTCTCCTACTACACATGAGGGAACTGAATGGAGTCCTGCACTCCCCAGGCCGTGGTTCAACAAAACGATAAATCCAGTTCTAGGATGCTTAGTGTTTAATTAAAAGTGCGTCCATGAGATGCGCTCAGTATACTCTGCTGGTAAAAGATCTTCAGAAAATGCTGAGCGGGTAAACTCTCCATGCAGGTACCCCACACTCTTGGCACCTGTTCTACTTGCTATATTATTGGGGCCCTCTCTTTCCAACTCTTTCTTTAAAGGAGGAGTGAGCTGGGTCTGTTGTCAGGAGAGGGTTCCCCACCGTGAACTCACAGGAAAGAGGCAGCCTGGCAGCCCAACGTTTTATGCCCCAGAGCAATATGGGTTTTAATGAATAACCTGTCTGCAGCATTTTTCTCCTATCCATGCTTTCAATATACTCCCCTGAATGAGCTTCTTGCTTAATATGATGGCTTTTTAAAGTCTGTCTTAAGGTTTCGGTGCTCCCTACCCACTGAGGAGACCGGACAACTAAGTTTCAAATTCCTTTTTGAAGCCCTCACGCATAAATGTTAAGTATCACAAGGCTTAATATAGTAGTGCTTGAGTTGGGGAACTTAGATTGTTTTCACCTCAATTCCCCTTCGCTTTCCGCCCTCCAAAGTGAAAAACTGCAACTGCAGCACTATGTTTATCTCAAAAAAACAAGCAAATAATCCTAGAGACCTAAGGAAAGCTCAGTTGTCCCAAACTGCACTTACTACCGGATCTGATAAATGCTTAATATTGATGCCCCAGTCAATCATCAATCATTTCAGAAAAAGATATTAAAATACTTTAAGCCTAAAGCAGCAGCTTTTTTTTTTTTTTTNTTTTTAGGAAGTAAAACAAACGAAAAAAAACCCCAACATACAAAACTGAAGCTGTATATACATACACAAAAAGATTCGTCAGCAGAAGCAAAGTTAGAGACCGTTTAGCTTTGGAAAGCATAGAATCACATTAAAAGTAAGTTACCGTCTCTCCAGTCAG
This sequence comes from Jacana jacana, assembly GCA_013400555.1. Taxonomy (NCBI): domain Eukaryota; kingdom Metazoa; phylum Chordata; class Aves; order Charadriiformes; family Jacanidae; genus Jacana; species Jacana jacana. The sequence goes on from VZTM01014209.1 coordinate 47,545, forward strand.
GTTTCTTCAAGTTACTGAACCTCCCTGCGCAGCGAGGGAAAGCAAACGCCATCACGTGTAGTTGACACAGCAGCACCAGAAACACAAACATGGCGTGGTATCTGTCAGGCAGAAACTAGCCTCAGCTGAAAAAAAAAAATAAATTTACATATATAAATAAATAATTTTAAAAAGACAACGCAACCTCCTGAAGTGCCCGTGATGAACCCTGAGTGAATCCCATAAATGAAGTCACCCAGTGCAAGCGCCTACATGCAGCTGAGGTGAATGGGCCTGTAGAAGACAGGCACCCATCCCAACTGGTCCTGCGTGTCTCCCCGCAATCGCTCCTTGCGTAAAAGCTGCCCTCTGCGGGGCCGGCCCTTCCCGGGAAAGCCGCATCCCGGTCGGCTGGAGAATTAACGGGGAGACACCGCGGGCAAGGTGCTGGCGGAGCGCTCCGAAACCTCAGGTTGCCACGACTTTGCCGCCAGCGCGGCCGCGGGAGATGGAACAGAACCCATTTTGTCAGGAGAAGGCTGTCGCCGCCCTCACACCCAGCACCCCCGAGGAGAGACCGGGATGACTGTGGAAAATAAAAGCGACCTAAGACCCGAATTATCCCGAGAGACGCTCAACGCCGAGAAAAAAGCGACCACTACTTAAAGCGGACACCTGTGGCCACCACCCGAGGGCACCTGCGAGGCCCTCGCTCTGCCCTACCGTCACCTTCCCCCGACCGCCTGCCCCGGGCCCACCCTGGCCAAGGAGCCTCTGCCGCCTCTCGCCTCGGGACCGGCCCCGACTCGAGTCGGGGGAGCGGAAGGCGCAGGCCGCGGAGCTCCCCCTGTCCCGACCGGTGGGGAGAAGGGGCGCCGCTTGCCCGCCCCGCAGCCTTACCTGCTCCGGCAGCGACCTGAGGAGAGGGGCCGGTGGGGCAGCTTCTCTCAGGGCGCTTCCTGGAAAGGGCGCGGTGGAGTCACAGGGCCGTACCCGGGCCGTCTCCGCCCGCCCTGTCCGGGGTCCGCGCCTCCGCGGGCGGCACCGGTACCGACGGCCTGGGGCCGCCCCAGGACGCGGGGCGGAAACGCCCCAGGAGCATGAGGGAAAAGGGGGTCGGCCGGGAGCGGCGGGACGGCTGAATGCCGGGGCTCCTCCTCGGGCCCGTTTCCACACACCTGGAAACCTGAGCCTGTCTCCGCGGCTCAGCCCCGGGATCCCTCTGAGTACAAGGTAGCAGCCCTTCCGTCTTTTGTGAACTCCTTGTCATGTTAAAACTGACTTTTTATTCTCCCCTCACCCCGGGTTTCATAGTGCTGAAAACCTGTTCGGCTTTCTACTCCCCCAAAGTACCCACCCCGTCGCCTGGTAGCAGGGTATCTGCCAAGGAGCAGCTGTGGCGAAGGGCTGTCTCCCTGGCAGGGGGGTAAGGCAGGCTACCTTTTAACTAGCTGCTCACCCACAATTAATTGTTTATCTAATGGCAAACTAGGGTGTTTTTTCTCCACCGAGCTTTTCTAGGCAGGCTGCTAGCCGCAGCGGGAAAAGGACCAGTGTAACTTCTGCATTTGTGAAAGTAACTCCGGTGGGCTTGTTATTTTGTTTTTGAGGTTTTTTTTTTAATCGACAAAGCAAGCCTTATTTCTAAGAGGCTGTAGGGTGGCAGAAGCGGTTCCCTGAAACACATGAAGCTGGTCTCTGCTGGCACACGCCTGCCCTGGGGCCTCCCTTTGCTCTCCTTCCCCAGGCAGAAGAGCAGCCTGGCATGAAGGCCGGGTTCAAACACATCAATCTGTGGCTGTTTTGGCTTCTCCAAGGGACAAGAGAAGGTGTTGAGCGCTTCACTGCACCTGGGGAGGAAGAACTCCAGGCACGAATATAGGTTAAGAGTGTATCTCCTGGAAAACACTTCTGAGGAGAAGGACCTGGGAGTCATGGTCGACAGCAAAATTTCCATGAGCCAGCTATGTGCCCTTATTGCCAAGAAGGCCAATGGAATCCTGGGCTGCATAGGGAAGAGTGTAGCAAGTAGGTTGAGGGAGGTCATTCTCCCCCTCTACTCTGCCCTGGTGAGGCCACAACTGGAATAGTGTGTCCAGTTCTGGACTCCCCAGTTCAAGAGAGATAGGGAACTACTGCAGAGAGTCCAGTGTAGGGCAACAAAGATGATTAAGGAATTGGAGCACCTCCCTTATGAGGAAAGGCTTAAGGAGCTGGGGCTCTTCAGCCTAGAGAAGAGAAGGCTGAGGGGAGACCTTATCTATGTTTACAAGCACCTAAAGGGTGGATTGAAGGGGGATGGAGCTGGACTCTTTTCAGTGGTTTCTGGTGACAGGACAAGGGGAAACAGGTACAAGCTGGAACAGAGGAGGTTCCATTCAAATATGAGGAAAAATTTCTTTATGGTAAGAGTGACAGAGCCCTGGAACAGGCTACCCAGGGAGGTCATGGAATCCCCTTCCCTGGAGGTTTTCAAGATCTGCCTGGATGCAGTCCTGAGTGATGTGCTCTAGGCAATCCCACTTTAGCTGGGGAGTTGGACTAGATGATCTCTAGAGGTCCCTTCCAACTCTGAAATTCCATGATTCCTTGATTCACATTTGTTTTAAGAATATTTTCCCAAACCATGTGTAGTACTTAATGAGGACATGAAGTGGTACTTGAAAACCCTTCTAAAAGGTAAGGTTGAGAAAGCTGTAACACAGCATTGCATTAATGTAATGTAAAGGTAACATTAAATATGTAAAGAATTTTGCGATGGGTTGGGTTAAAATGGCACACCAACGAAATTCCTGAAATGCATGAGTGGAATGATCTTGCTACCAGGAAATCCAAGGACTGAGAGTGGTTTGTGTATATCCTAGCAGATCTGTAGTGACTCTGGATTGTGTTATTTAAGTGCTGGAGTGACTTGTGTATACAGAAGCAGGAAAGAGTAGAATAAGGGTATTGGATAACACTGGTGGTAGTGATCAGATAGTCCCTGGAGGAAAACAGAAACTTCTGGTGTGTGAAATAAGGAGGAATGATGACTGTAGTTCAATATTTACTTTATGATGTCAACACACTGCACTTAAGAGGTGCTTGATGAATGTGCAACTTAGAAGCTGGGGTAGCTCTAATGTTTTTTAGCTAGTGAAGGAAGAGCTCCACAGAAATGTTTGTACTATGATTGTGTACGTGCTTATAACACAGTGGAGGACTAAGGGAACAAAATTGCATAAGAAAAGAGCAGTATAAATAGTTATCTAGATAATACTCAGGAGACAAGAAAACTTAGTTGGTACCTGTTGGAAAACAGGAGAAACTGCCATACTTTATAAAGTTCCTGCACAACTGCCTCTGAGGATGGCATCAACCAGCAAAATCCCTGCTGAGAGCTTACAGCACAAGGGTGTGAAAGCACAAGAACTCTGTGGAGCGTTGCAGTGTAAGTAAAATACCTGCATGCGTCTATGGAAACTTTTCATGTGTCATAACGAATTTGTATGAGGAACTTCTGTTGTACAAGCAACAAATAAATCTCCTACCTATCCTGCTATTGCATATCATTATTAACAGAGAAGGAAAAAGATTTTAGAATTGCTTAAATCTGATGTCTGAGGAATGGAGGGGGAGGGGGATCCTGCTGCCCTCAGGGCAAGCGTGACCCCTGGGCCCAGCTCTGCTTGCATCAGGGGAGAAGGCTTCCGGTTCCTGGTGTGGGCTGAGGAGCACCTCAGTCTCATCCAAACTCTCCCTTGCTCTGAAGGTGGAGGATGCCCTCAGATCTTTAATGCTCACTCAGACATTTTTGCCTGTGTGGATCATAGCAGAAAATTCTTCTGTCCGTGTGTGCCTGTCTGCTTGTACATGTGTAGTGGAGACTTCTCAAAACCATACCATATAAAACATAAACAGTATAGGTTATTTATTATCAAGATTTAATAAGTGTGCTACTGTACAGGTACACAGTTGTATGAAAATTGTCTAACATGTTTGTTTGTTAGGTTCTCCAGAAAAATGAGTGAGAAGCTGGTAATGGTGATCATTATTTCAAGTATGCACAAGTCCTCTAGTTCCTTCTTATATTAATACGGCAAACCTTTCTTGCCTTACGCTGTCACTTCATATTCTTATTAAGAGAGAAGACGAAAGGAAGAGTCAGCAAGGTCTGTCCCCGCCTCCCAGTCAGGTGTGGCTCAACTCCATTATTTCCAAAGGAGGAGCCACCCCTGTTTCTGAGCTATACCTGAATTTACAGCAGCAAGTGTTAAGACAATGATACTGTGCACCGCTTAAGATAATTATTATATAAAGAAATATTCAGATCTTAGGGTTATGCTACAGATAATGACTAAAAGTGTGCTTAAACTCTTTGTTATACAGAATATAAAGAACATGAATATAAGGTTATTGAATATAAAAAGAAAGGGTGCAGCAAGAACATAGAATAAATACAGCAGCTCCTATGTATGTGCAGAGCAATGAGTAGCTTTTGCATGTTACTTTCCTACTTATGAAGCAATTTTTCAAGTAAAATAGCAGCTGATTAGCAAGCTGTGTGATGAAGAAGCTCAGAAAGATGGAACCAACAGTAAGAATGTTATTCTCCTCAAGCTTTTGAGATAAATACCAGTAAACAACATAGTAGACCGGTAATTAGAGGTAAATACCTGTAAACAGTATAGTAGATACAAAATTAGAGATACTTTGAGAGATAAAAAATAGGAAATTAATTTAAATCACTTGCATTTAACAATGGGTGAATATAAATTCACATTTCTAGAAATAGTTCTAATGTATTGTCTGTACAGGCTAGCATGTTTATTTACCTGTATGTTAAATCTTCACTCATTACAGTGATGTTTGGTCGAATATTGTTGGAGAAATGAAGTATGATGCTGTTGATGAATTGAGCAAGAACTACAGACTACAGAACACAAGGGGAGGGTGATACAATCAGATATGTTTATCCAGCAGTTGTTTCTGCATTTATTTATTACTTTGCTACAACTGAATAGCCGTGTTTTAGTGTAGCAAAGGATAATATGCTTAACTGATTTCCTGTTCAGACAACTTTGGGTCAGGAATGCACCTAATTCCTTGCTAGCAGTGTCCCCTTCAGATTGTGCTATCAAGGATTTTCTTTTCATTGTTTCATACAGAATCATGAAAAGTAACACCCTTTATCTCACCCCAATATGCAAATATATCCTACCCTGATTAATTTTTTTTTGTAGCCATTCTTCAGTTTCTTATATGGTAATTTCTCGATTGGTATGGTAAACTTTGGGTATAATTTTTAAGCATTTGAATAATGAAAATAACAGAAATGTGTAGTTGAGAATGACCCCTCTCATGGACTTAGGAAGCTTGTGCATCTGGTTTGCCCTTTGTAATAGTTTATTGATGTGCTGAATCCTATGGTATAGATTTGTCCTTAATATAAATCTATTCAAAGCTCTCATGTTTGTAACTAAATTTCTGTCTGGGAGGCTTGATTTAGAAGTAATGCTTTTTCACTAAGGGTAATCTGCCATAACTTAGATTTTAGTCATTAGGTAGGTACAGTTAGCATCAAGGGGCTTTGACTATTGCATTTAGCAATAAACACTTGAACAAATGAGCAAACAGTATCAGAATCTTGGAAAACCCCGTTACCCAGTTCCACATAGTCCATGCTGTAGGGAAGGGTTGTTTTAGACCAGCTCCTCTTTGGAGAAGGCAATTGGGTTTTGGGTACCCCTAGCGTACCTCATGCCTTTCTATAGAAATGCCTGGTTTTCCAGCTATATCGGTTTGTTTAATAAAAGATGCAATAAATGGTACTGTGTTTTTTGGCAAACCATTGTCAATTTAATCTTTACTTGGAATCAAGATTACTATTGTAATGATGCTTTCACAGAATTTTAAGTGTATTATAAAAGTGCTTACATTTCTGGTACATTCATCACTTTGTGTTTTCAGTTAAGGCTATCACTGTATCCCACAAGACAGGATGGAGTCTTGCAAGTGTTAGTCATGAGATTCTTTGGAATTAAGAGGTTGAATTTAGCTGATAAAATAACTTCTGCTGAGGTTATTGCTTCTCTCCTTCAGAGGAATATTAGTGATTTTTCTAGTTAAAAGAAAATAATGCTGGAAGAGATATCCTATGGCAGTGCAGGGGGGAAAGCAAGAAACACGTGAGGAAAAATGAGGTTTTTAATAGCAAAATAACTAGGATTTTAAGGACAGATCTAAGGACATGGTTCTATGTCAGTTGTTACATTTCAGAACGAGGCAGAATTTTTCACTAAGATTTTTTTTTTTTTAAAGCTCCTACATCTAATTTGACTATTTAGTAGTCAATAGTAGCTATTGAGATAATTTTTACTGCTCAGAAATAATGGTAGATATTTGTAATAGCACATAAATAACAAAAATAATTATGCATCTAATTAACAAAGTTTGTTATTGTCAGCATACTCGTCTTTATGGGGAAGTTACTCAAGTGAAAATGCTTACAGAGGGATGTAAACGCCTCGCAGGACTGAATTTCGCATATGGTTGTCTCTGCATTCAATATTTGAAAGGGAATGGAAATGTTACGTGTGCTGATGGGGAGGGAAGCACCCACTCTGGTTTTACAGTGGGGCCCATGCTCCCAGCTGGTGAGGCTGCCACGGAAGGCACTGAGAACGCTGCTTCTCTAATAGGATTAAAATTCTGCATTGTCAGTTGCTCAAAGTATTTTTTTGTCGTTGTGAAGACAGGTGTGTTGTGGCACTTAGACATATGTGTCCTGATGCGAGAATTCCAGGAAGTGGTCTATGGAAAACTCTGGGTAAATTGGCTTCTTGAAAGTAATGTGCTCCCAAATACACACAAGGTAAAAAAATTAATGGCAAAACCTTCTAGGAGTGGGATGAAAATCTGCTTCTAGCTTTTCTTGATGCAGTTTTGCCTCATTTTGGTGAGATACTTTGACTAGGAAAATCATCCTGTTTGGTTTTGGTTTTCAGATCCTTGGGCAAGAATAAAAAGCCTTGGTCTCAAGGGACAGTGGGTAGGGGCTACAATTGCATCAATGTGTACAAATATTTGAAGGGAGGATGTGAAGATGATGGAGCTGATTTCTCTTTAGTGGCTCCCAGTGACAGGACAAGAACCACTGAGCACAGACTGAAACACAGGAGGTTTTTCCTGAATGTAAGGAAAGACTCTTTCACTGTGTGGGTGACAGAACACGGGCAGGCGTTGCCCAGAGAAGAGTTTATGGAGTCTCCATCTTTGGAGACATTCAAAAGCTGTCTGGATACAGCCTGGGCAATGCTAGAAGGCCCTGCTTGGGTGGTCAGTGGGGGTGGTGGACGTCCAGAGGTCCCTTCCAACCTCAAGCATCCTGTGATAGTGTCTGCTTCTACTAGAGCCCTGATGTTTCAACCTCATCTCAGATTCCTAAGTGTTTGGGTTAATGTTTAGCTCCTTATCTACTTCTGCTGCATTATCTTTTTTGTCTCGGTAACCTATTTCTCTGTCCAGTTGACGTCTTGGATTTCAATTATTTCCTTTTCTTGTTGACACTAGAGGGAGCTCTCTGGTGGCCTTTCAGCCCACTCTTCCAGCTCTGCTTTCATTTGTAATTCTGAATGTTTCTGCTGAGAATCTGTTATCAAAGCATGCAAGGCAAAGCTGCATAAAATGTGTCTTGAAAATTTTTCATTTTCTAACAAAATTGTTTGTTTGTTTTGTTATTTGTAGGTGAAGTAGTAGCAGTACCAGGTTGACAGCTTTGGCTCTATTTTAATTTTGCTCAGCTGCAGCAACAATGGAGGCTTCTGATATGCACAAATGCAATAGGTATTGATATTTTTCTTATGCTTGGCATTTATTTTTGGTAGGTGTAGAGTTATATTTGTAAACTTTGTATTTGTTGCTGTATGTTTGGCCCACATGTGGGAGGGTTGCTTGAAGACTTAAGGTGAGAAAGGAATTTTTAAGAAGTTTTCTTAAGACATGTAATCTTAAAAATTCAATTTATTTCCACTACTGAATTAAGTCATCTTTAATTGGGTGAGGTGCTTATTTTGGGTGCTTTTATCCAAGCAGAGATGTAATATTTGTTAGTGTTGATAATAGATCAAACATCTACTGTTTTTCATGACTACCAATTTTAAAAGCAGTGGTGTTAACCTGTATTTTTTTCCTGCATATGGTAATTTGCAGTACTTTTATGTTGATTACGTTTTCCAGAATATGGTCTAGTACATTGCAGCCACATAAAGATCAAAGTGAATTTTACTGAGTTTGAGGAAGCAATTGGTGAGAGTTTTCAGGTTTTTAGCCCAGATGAGAGAATCCCACATGTGTGGGTAAAGCCAGTGCGGGTCTGTTAATGCAGTTATTCTTTGCTATGGTCTAAAAGCTGATTCTAAAAATGTTTGTAGACTAGACAGAAGTAAAGATTTTTCTGAAAGCTTTATTAGGATCAATGCTGCCTAAATAGTCTTTCTGCCTGAAGGGGAAGCTCATATGAGTAAGAAGGAAGTAGATGAGTTTGGATCAGAAGCCCTGTATTCTAAACATTCACAGTGCTCTTATGGTGCCATTCTCAGCCGACTCACGGGTGTGCAGGCCGGTGATGGGTATAGTGGCAAGGATGGTAAACATAGTGTTACATTGCCCCATTCTTGTAAAGTTTTTGTTGTATATTGGAAAAGGTTACTGAGTCTTGGCTCAAGATGATTTGAGGATGCTTTCTATGTTTTTTTTCTCCTTTTTTATCTGGAGGTGGTATAGCTGGATATGAAAAGTCTTCTGGAGTTTCCTTGCTGATTGATCTTGGGAAGCTTTTTTTTTCTTTCTTTTTTTTTTTCCTTAAATTAAAAAATAAAAGCCCTCGGGGAGGGGAATAACGTTGCATTTTCGTTGGAGCTGCAACAGAAGGAGTTTGCATGACATGGAGGATTCCTCAGTGACCTCCTCCAATACTGATAAAAGCATATCCAACATTTAAAATTGATAAATGTTACATCATTGGAAAGGATTCCACTCTGGACTGTTTAATTATAGGGATCATAGATTTTCTTCCCTACGGAAGAGAATTTTTGGTGGCAGTTTCTTTATTTCATCGTAGACTCGCTTCCTCAGGTACTTGAGAACTTGACTGCTGCTTAATTTTTATCCAGGCTTCCTCTTTAAGTTCCATGAATAGGGGGTGATATAATTGAAGCTTGTTTATACTTCTCTATGTATTAATATTAAATTGTTTCTCCAGGCAAAGAATGAATCTTATTTTGTCTTTGCAAATTATGTTTAACATATTAACAAAGATGCTGTGTGGACTCAGAAATATATATTTTTTAACAAGCTACTAATCAAGCAATAAATTGTCTAAACATGTGAAGAACTTGTTCAGCTTCTTCCTCTTGGTTGTATTTTGCAACTTTACTGTTGGCAGATTTGAAAGAGAAGAACTGTGTGAGAAGAACTGGTGAAGTGGATTAAACAGGTAAGTTGCATCATAATGTGGGACTACTTTTGAGTCAGTCTTGCTTTGTTCAATATAAACTTTGTATATTTAATTCCTGTATTCTGTGTGTCTATAATTAAGCTGTTATTTATTTGACCAACCAAACAAGAACTTCCTATTAACTTCCTAGTAAGGAGATCAGCTTAACTTCCCACCATTGTTTAATTACTTCCTTATATTCTACTTTCTCTTCTCTTATGATGCAAATAATGAGAATAATCTCATTATTAGAATTCACCAGAATTCTATTAACATAAATAAAGGTGTAGCCCATGAAAAGGAAGTGACTTGAGAAACTTCTGCAAAGATGAATCACCTGTAACCATAAAGGGGCTTTTTCTATCTTTAATGTGTAACTTGGGCAGTAACCTTGTGTTTGCACTTTTTTGAACCTAGAAAATGAATGCAAAAAAATACTCCAAGCTTTTAAGTAAATAATAATTTTAGCTTGAAAAGAATGTTAAAGTCTGAAAGTCCTTGGTTTCCAAGGATTACAAAGGCAGCTTGGCCCACTGCGTTAATGGTTTTAAATTATTTAAAAATATGCTACTTAATACTACAACAATTACTCTAGAAATATTGTTTTTAAATACTTTTTTTAAATACTTTTTTTTCTATAGAAATCTTTATTATACCGGTTTTATATGATTGGTTTTTCAGCATTTTTATAAGAGGGAAAAAAACCCCGAACCCATTTGCTACCAAAGTGCTTTGAAAACATCTGTTTAGGATTAATTTAGAGAATTCTTTCAACCAAAAAGTATGTGTATATATTTATCACTTTAATAAAGATATATTCAATTAATTTTGAAAACCGAAGTAAAAAATTAATTTCCCTCCCACAGTCTTAATGAAGAAATAAAGAAACTAATTTCCCATTGCTGTTAGAGGGGTAATCCACTCCTTCACATATTAAGAAATTAATGTAACACATCCAGTCAGCCAAAGAGTCTCTGATTCTTCCCCTCCCCCCTAATATCTTCCACCACTTGGGTTTTTTGTTGTTGGTTTTTTGTTTTTGTTTTTTTTTTTATAACACAGTTACAGAAAATAAAACTGAAAGAGACTTAAGTCTTTTTATGTCTTTCATGTGTCAGTATGTGCTAATTTCAGGTCTGATGCTGTTTGCAGTAAAATCATGCACTGAATTTGATAGCACTTGCTAGTTTGGGTTTTGTTTTAACAGCGAGGAAAAGCCCTGTATGAAAAAAGCAAAACACAAACCAACCAAACAAAACCCAAATGATCAACCACCACACCACCAGCCCCCCACCTCACCACCCCCTCCTAACAAGAAGACTGAAGACTCCACACCCTTTCTAAAAATACCAGAAAAATGTTAAGGAAGAATTGTGAGTGCCTTTATATACCTTTCTACCAGTTGTGGTTGGGTTTTTTTTCTGGTCCAAAAGTTGATGTTTCTATTTGAAAGATTTTTTTATACTGTTATTTAAAAATTGTTTTGGAATGTATTTGAGCAGAGTTTTATAAGAGCAAACCTAGGTCATGTTGAGGTATTGCAAATAGGTGCTTGAGAGGTTCAGAATTACAGTACTAGAAATTATTTCAACCCAAACTGATGTTACAGCAAATATTACTTCCTAGAAATATGGTTTGATGGATTCCAAAATTGCTAAGTACATCTCACTACTATTTTGTTAAATGTCTCAAGTGAACAGTAATATTGTCAGTTCTAAGTATAAATTCACTGAATTTGGGTTAAGTCTAGCAACAGCACGTGCTGAGAGAGAAAAGGCATTTATTGAAATACAGCATTTGAGATGTTTGATTATCAAGTAATCGTTGTATTTAAAAGACATGCGCATCATCGAAAGCAAGTATTTACAATTAAAGATGGATGTAGATTTGAGATGACATCCAAAGATGTTAGTTATATAGAGGCATCATTAGGAGTATTTTAAAAATAATTAGATTTTTCTTCAAAAAGGTATTTTTAAAAGTATACTTTTATATGATGTACAGTGTCAGGATTCCTAGTGAAAACCATTAGAGCAATGCTAAGGGTTTGCTTACTATGTTAATCAGACTGCATTTCAAAGATTGGAGCGCTGTGCTGAATTGCCAACATCTTGGTTTCCAACAGCTGCTGTACCCCATATATACTGTTCTGGTGTTCGTCTGTAGCGCTGTCTATAAACTTCAGTATGAAGGTCAGCCCTCCCTTCAATTAGTTTTTTACCTTCCAACTGTGGCCTTGACAGGAGTAAATCTTCTTACTGGTGACAGTTCAAATTATGTCCCCGTCTAGTAGGGCTAGATTACGTATTTCAAAACTTCTGCAAAAGAATGCTTTCTGAATTGTACTTTGGAAAATACTACATTTCTGGGTATTTCAAATAAGCATTTTAGTTTTTCCCGAGTAAATCACAGGGTTTCTTGGGGGAGGGGGGGCTCAAATGCTCATTTTCACATTATACTCCTATGATGCTTTGCCCAAGTTGTATTACTTTTTTTATCCCCTTTCTTGTTCTTATATTTAGGTCTTGTTCCACGCAGCAGTTCAGCATTGATTTATTAATGATACAAAGACAGTTATAAGAATGAGTATTAAGTTTTACGGGGAGCTACTTACTTGGTTAAGTCATAAACTAACATACAGGTTACTGGGAAAGTAGTTAATAACAGTATACAATTTTGAAGCTGTTCTTAATGAATTTTTTCAATGTTGTGGTGGTTCTTTATATAGTGCTATTATAAAAAAAAAAATTGCTCAGTAGTATTTTCAGTTCTAATTTTCTTAGCATTTTCTATGAAAATTGCCAAGCAGAGTTGGACAAACCATTTTGTATCCAACTATTTAACATGTCATGCTTGTTGTGTTATCTAGCTCTTTTTATCTTGAAGTCAGTGGGAATGAGAGCAGGATTGAGTTCTAAATAAATAATATTTTGCATTTGAAGGTCAAACTTAAGTATTGTGTAAATCAAGGGCCACTTTCATCGAAAAGTGAAAATCTAGTGGAAGGTCTTCCTGAACAGATAATATGTTCCAGTTTTAGATTTCCACTACCCATCTAGTAATACCTAAAACAGCCAGGAAGACCTGCTGGGACAATACAATCTCAACCAACACACTGTTCAGCTACTCCACTAGCCACAGCCTTGTATGTGTTAGCTGAGGATTTTTGTTGTAATACATCTGTAAGGATCCATTTGTGACACACAGAATTCCCAGCACTCCGACTCATGAGTATGACCGAGGTGGCACCTGGTAAGGTTAATGAGAACGAACTTGATTGTGCATTAGAAAGGAGATTTGCTGTTACACAGGCATAGAAAGCATTAAGGATGGTCGGTGTCTGCAGGTTTCCAGTGTTACTTCCTAACACTGTTCAGCCTTCCTGAGAGTATTTCTTTAGAACTCTGTGCTGCCTAGGTGAGAAGACAAGATTTTTGGTGAGAAATTATTTGGGCTAAGAGTATAGTTCTGAGTGTCATCATTCTGCTTATCTTTTAATACCAAGCACATATTATTTCAGGTACCCCATAAAAAAATAAAATAAAATTAAAAAAATATATATATAACTTGAGTGGTTTGCAAATGTTGATTTTGATATATAACGTTTTCTTCTTCATGCGTGTTCCAACACAGTTGGGCTGTATGCCTCCCAGAAATCAAGTCACCTTCTCATTAGTGGTGTGTGTGCTTTAATTGGTTGTTAAATAATACTGTTAGATTTGTCTATTTGATTTTGTTTAAACTATAATTTGTTGTGCCAAAAATCCTCTGGGGAAAAGTAGTACAAACGTGTGGCAGAATATGCATCCACTTCAGAATATGTAGCAGGGCGTATGAGAGGAGGAAAAAAAAGTGCCAGATGCACCTTTGAAAAATGAACTATTTTCTGGGTCTTATCCCATTTAAAAACAAATTTACGTGTGGTGTCACTAGAGGGCAGAGCAAAGGGTGTAGGGGTGCACTGACTGCATTTCTGTACTTTGGTATTTTAGGAGTGACCTCACCTTGAGGCCTTTCTGCCCTGAAGGCATCTGCTCCTCCTCCTTCCCCTCAAGGCGAGCTTGGTCTGAAGGTGTTCAGGGCCTTGGAAGTACAGCGTACTCCCAAGGGGGTTTACTTTTCAGACTGTAAAGGGTTACGTGCTTTAGTCTTATATATTGCTAATAAAGTAGAATTAACTGTTTTATCAATGTGTGCTGCCTCTCCCCGTGCCCTGCTGGCAGCAGGGCTGGCTTAGGGCCCTGAGGAGAGCAGACCACCAGCCCAGGCAGGTGGGATCGCCATTGGTGGGAAGAGGGTGCTGGGTGGGGGTGACAGGGTAGCTCAGTGCCTGGAGGATGGGATAAGCTGCAGGGAATGTGTTCTGGTGTTCATGTTTCTCCTAACGAATAACCTACTTCTGCTCAGGTAAAATTGGGGGAAAACAATGTTTTTTTTAAAAAGCAGTTCCAGCGGGGCCTAGGAGACCACAGTGCTGTTAATAACATCGGGCCTGTCCCAGCCCACTGTCTTTCCTCATTTCTGTGATGTAGGGCCTACTCTCTTGCTTTTCATATGGATTTGTTTATGCAATGCCCCATCCCAATTCTGGAAATACTTAAAATCCCAGTCAGGTTGCTCACCCCTCAGCATAAAAACAGTTTCACTGTGCTATACATCTGTGAGGGAAATATGTTAATACCTGGTACATCTTTTCTCTCAGTGCCACCTTTTCCAAGTCTGTCCTGAATCCAAATTTGCAAAAAAATGAGAGGATAGTTTCTCTTCCTTTTCCTGTGTGTCTCTCCTTGCAGTTGCATGTACACCCTCACTTTGTTGATTCGATGCTTGTTAGATTGCTTGTGCCTGATTTCCAGTGCCTTTCAGCCTACAGGTCACTGCAGAGAAATGTTCCTGGTTTGAAACCAAGGTGTCTTTTCTGGGTTAGTTTCCTCTGATGCCCCATTGCCAGTTGTGTGTTTCTACAGCTGTGGTAAGTATTTTTAGCTGAAAAAATAACTAAATATGTAGCCAACTGTAGAGTACTTCAAGCTGAAAAATTTATCCTCAGCAGGAAATTTTAAATCTTGTCTTTCACTTTGGAATTTGAACAAATGTATAAAACATCCGTATTTACTGAATATTTCTAGTAAGATCTCAGTCACATTGTCTTTCATGTTTGTGGTAAAGGCTAACATGAAAAAAGCTCTAAAAATAACCATCTTTCAATATATATTGATGTTTCATCTTAAAAATGTTGCTATTTTGGTTTCTTTTGCCTTTTGCGTTTTTATCACTGTGACACGGTCTTCTAATGCATTGTTAGAGAAACATCATGCATTCTGTCTTCTGTCCTGCAAAAATGCTGTACCTGTTGATTGTGTGTACTGCCTGGGTACCAAAAGAGGGGGAAGAACAGCTGCCTGGTTTCTGCAGTCGCTGCAGCTTTGGAGTTTTGAGGATGCCGTGGTACGGGGAGGAGGCGCAGAACTGTGTGTCCTGGCACACCTCTGCTCCTTCCCTTCTCCTGCCGTTCCTGTGGGAGCTGTTCCAAACGTAGTGCTGCAGAGCCGTCCTGACACTACTCTAGCAAGAGTCATGTATGTAGGATGAGAAAATAATTCTAATGATGAGAGAGGATTTTTTTTCCACTGATATCGACGTTAATGGTGATGCTCAGGCAGAAAACAATTTTCTTGTCATGTTGTTCCATTGAGGTAATGATTTCCCTCCTTTTGAAGCTTTACTGCAGGGATCCCAAAATACTTAATAGTAATGTTTAGGTTGTGTTGAGGAATGATTTATAAAGGAAAAAGTACTTCTCATCAGACACATTTTAAAGAAGAGAGAAGAAAAAACCCAAAAGCAAACAACAGCAAAACCTAAGCCCTCAGGCAAACCAGTTCTTTCTGAATATAAAATAGATATTTCCAAAATGTCAGAAAGAACTTAAGTATTAGTACTGACTAAACTTGGTGAAACAGGAGATTAGATGCTGCTATATTCCTAATCTTTTTGGATTTAATTTATCCAAAAGAGCAATTTATTCTCCTTAATGAGACTGTTGTGGAAGAAGCACTCGACAGTTCAACGTGGTTCTGAATGATGCTTTCATAGCGGTCAGCCTTCTTTAATCGATAAAAATGAATTTCACAGACCTTTAGATTTCTCACATATTGGGATGGTTTTCTTCAATACGTTCCAATACATTGTCCAGAAGGAGGGCACAAGTGGTGTCCCTCAAGGGTCCATGCTGGGACCAGTGCTGTTTAACATTTTTACCAACAATATAGATAAAGGGATTGAGTCCACCCTCAGCAAGTTTGCAGATGACACCAAGCTGTGTGGTGGTGTTGATACAGCAGAGGGACAGGATGCCATCCAGAGGGACCTGAACAGGCTGGAGAGGTGGGCCCAGGTGAACCTCATGAGGTTCAACAAGAGCAAGTGCGGGGTTCTGCACCTGGGGCGGAACAATCCTCACTATCAATACAGACTAGGGGATCAGGTATTAGAAAGCAGGCCTGAGGAAAAGGACTTGGGTGTGCTGATGGATGAGAAGCTGGACGTGAGCAGGCAGTGTGCACTTGCAGCCCAGAAGGCCAACAGCATCCTTGACTGCATCAAAAGGTGCATTGCTAGCAGGTCCAGAGAGGTGATTCTGCCACTTTGCTCTGGTGAGACCTCCCCTGGAGTACTGTGTGCAGGTCTGGAGCCTGCAATACAAGAAGGACATGGACCTGATGGAGCAGGTCAAGAGGAGAGCCATGAAAATGCTCAGGGGTTTGGAGCACCTTTGCTACAAGGACAAGCTGAGGGAGCTGGGGTTTTTCAGCCTGGAGAAGAGGCTCTGAGGAGACCTAATAGCAGCCTTCCAGTACCTGAAACGGGCCTGGGGAGGGTCTGTTTTCAAAGGTCTGCAGTGACAGGATGAGGGGTAATGGCTTCAAGCTGGAAAAGAGCAGCTTTAGAATGGATATTAGGAATAGGCTTTTTACTCTGAGGGTGGTGGACCACTGGAACAAGTTGCTCAGGGAGATGGCTGAGGCTCCTTCCCTGGAGATACTCAAGATGAGGCTTGATGAGGCTCTGGGCAGCCTGGTTCCCTGCTGACTGCGGGGAGGTTGGAATAGATGACCCTAGAGGTCCCTTCCGGCCTGGACCATTTTATGATTCCTCAGTGTAAATCCATTTAATGTTAATATCATGTTATTTTTGATTGGTCCCTTACTTGATGGTACTGATTCTAATTATTTCATTGTTTTACACTTGGTATGCTTATTTCACAACTGTAGCTACAGGCAAATAGTAACTACCGCATCGGAATGCTACCTGGATATATCTGCTTTTTTTTGCAGCAAGCAACATCTTGCAGATAAGTTAAGAAAACTGCAGTTGCTGCTTAGATTGTATGCTGGAGTAATACAACTGGATAACAAAGTTAGCTGGAGATCTCATTGCTTCTGATACCTTAGTTCTTGCACAATCACATTTTTAGGAAACATTTTTATTCCGTGGCTTTTATTCCATGTAATTGCGTGCATCAAGTTCGAGAGCAGCACAGACATTCACTAGGTTGTCGACTAGGTGGCACTATGGTGTTTAAAACTGCTTTTTGATTCAAAGACCTCTAGATTTTTCTGTGCCTGTACAATTTGAGTAAAGCTGGGTTTTATTAATCCCTCGAGCAGTTACTGTCTGTGTACTAATGGGTAAATGGACACTGACTAAATCTTGAAAAAGACTAGGATTGAAAGGTTAGGGAGAAGAAGAATTTAATCCCACGTACAAACATGTTATAAGTAGGTATGCATTTTTACACTCTTAACTAGAATGCAGCTGTCTCACATTTTCCTCTTTTCTTAATTTGAGCTGAAATGATTTAAGATTTTTTTTCTGCTAATTTCTTAATAATTTCTTTTATTTGTGGTGGAAAAAAATCTTCTGTTTTTATCTATGGTTTTACCATAGTACTGTCCTATAAAAGATAGATGCAACATATTAACTAATTCTTTTTGACTACAGAAAGTAAGGATCCTGAAAATGTATTTCTCTGTGTGCTAGATCAACTAACCAATTTATATGATGTGGAAATTTCCATATCACCCGGTTTTGAAAAATGTGTGGGCTGGCTAGCTTGTGAAAGATTATGTAATTTCATCAAAAGAATTCAAATTACTGAAGGAAACCTCTTGTACTGGGGGAATACAGAACCCAAGCAATATAGTACTTGGACAAGCAGTTCCAATCTCTTAAATTTAATTCATAATTCAACATACAGGCTTCGGAGTAATTGACAAAACCTACTTAAAAATTTCACTCTTCAGTTATGTTTGTTATAGCTCTGTGTTTGATAGGACCAATCTCTACTGGATTATGATGTAAAAAAACTGAATTGAAACAGCTGTTATTACATCAAAACCAAGTGTTGCAGATTGAATAAAAAAGGCTTTCAGAGGGACTTTCCCATATACTTTCTGGGTCATCAGTTTGGTCTGCTCAGCGATGTGAGGTTCAGCTTTCCTTCATTTTTTCTGTTGTCCAGAATACACACAGCGAGTTTAGCCGTTATATTTAGATGGGTTTGAAATACAGGTAAAGATGTTAACCGTATCGCCATACTTTATAATAAGTCACTAATAGGTACTCCCTAACAGTAGTTTCATTAACATGTTGAAACAGAGTTTAGAATGTGGAAAAAAAAACAAACCAGCATTTTAGGCAAATAAGCAAAATGAAACAAACAACCCATTACTTTTTGACCAAGAAAGCCTGAGGATTCTAATAGCTGAGAGTTCTTCATCCAATATTTTTTTCAGCAATTTTATCAAAACCTGAATCTTTGAAAAGAGAGAGACTGCCAACCAGATTGTCTCAGATTACTAGTATCTCATGGTGGTTCCTTCAGCACAGATTTGAAGGCATGTTTTTAAGGTGTGCTCTGTTAAGGAGATAACGTTGGTCTCCCTCCTGCAAAGGACACAGTATTTTCCAGGGTTTTGGCAAAGGCAACTTCAGAACAAGTGTCCAGCTTCCAGAATGAAAAACATTTACACTTATCTTGAACTTAAACAAATGCTGTTGAATTAGCGCCAGAAGCTTCTAGTACCACAGATAAGGACAATTTGATGTGACTAGGACTATTTTCTCTTTGGAAAATAAGAAATAATAGCAGGTTTACAAATCTGTTTCTTTGATAAAATGTGCTAAATTTTGGGATATCTACATCTACTATACGGAATAAATCTATTATTTTATGTCTTCAGCTGTTAGAGCAGCAAAGAACATAAACTTTGCTTTCTTTAGTAACAGTTTATGTATTTTATGCGCTGTCTGTTTCACCATTTCTATCCTGAGGTCTCTAGACAATTCTGTCCTATTATTTTAAGGTAAACCAGAAAAAGTGTAACCTCTAACTTTAGGGAAGAGCATGATAAGGGTAGATAGAGCTACTTAATGAGAAAGAGTAGGTACAGTATTGCTCCATCAGTAAAAGGATAGAGAATGTTCTCCAGAAAAGCTTTGAAGAAGTTGTTGGGTTCCACCAGTCTTCAAGGGTGTATTGTCAAAACATAAATTGCATGCCGATGGTAATGCTGTACTGACTCTTACACTACAAAAAGCAACACATGATTCAAATTAGTGCTTTAGGCTAATTTAAAAATTCATGTCGTTGCAAAGCCAAGGAGAAGAATTCCTGTGCAATTTCATTTAATGGAATAAAGTTATAAATGGATTTTTGTTTGTTATTTTTGAACCTGTGAGGTAGAAGGATCCTTTGCCTGACCTGGGGCAGCTGTTCTTGCATTAAGTATATGTTCAACAAACTTATGTTAACGTAATATATGAATAAAAGAAGACTCTATGGAATTTCAGTGTAAATCAATATTTATTTAGAATTATGGTTAGTATAAAGCGGTCCTTTAAAATAAGTGCTCTGCGTTGACAGCACTACCTGATTCATTTCATTCCAATAAATCATATAATCTTCTGCATTTAAAAACTATGAGTCTGCCCCGTCGCTCCTCTAAATGATTTTTTGATTTAGAATTACATGACTAAAGACCCTCAAATATTAGATTTTTGTCTTCTGCTTTTGAGCTTTTTTAAAGAGTTCAGGTCTTGACATTAGATTTTGAAGAAGAATATAATTCTTTATAAATGAAAACCACTATACTAGTATA
>VZTM01014210.1:316-12722 GCA_013400555.1 Jacana jacana
AGTGTAGCATTGCCACATTCTTCTTTTCCTTTTATAATTGATGTTACTTTCCTCACTGACCATATTTAAATCATTCATCTATGGAATAACATATGTACATGGACAGCACTGGTTTGAGAAACCACAGCCTATCACAGGCTCTATGTTACTGGAAGATAATAATTCTTTCTTTGAGACTAAATTTGTTCCCTGTCTACTTTGATGTTGCATATAGCTAACCTGTACATTAAAACAAAACTCTTAAGGTTTTCAGGTGGGAACAAGATGTATTGCAACATCTTCTATGAATGTTATGATTGCCTAAAGAGTTATCTGTTGATTTATTTGAATATAGACTATTGTCTTGATTATGCTCACTCTGCAGTCTGACAAGAATGTGAAATAAATTCTTTGAGAACTTATATAAATATATAAATATAAATATAAATACCGTTGCATTCCTTGTTACTTTCTGCTTCAAGTGACAAGTGCACTTTTTATATCTATATATTCCAATCTGAAATACTCCACTGCTGACAATTTTCACCCTGGGGAGAGGATGAGAGAACCAACCTGATAGAACGTAATGGTGTTGTCTAGTGCAGCACTTTAAGCCATCCAGACACAGCTATGGAGAACCTGGCAAAACTGTGTGGGTCAAACTAAGCTAAAAACTGCACTGTCAAATGATAGATAAACACAGTCTTTATGTGACCAGCTGGGAAGCATTCTGAATGGAGTCTGGTGGGTTACAAATTTCCTATTAGAACTTTTGGTCTAGTTTATCATATGGGATCCTGCAATACCAAAGTCTCTTTTCAGAAAATGTTTTTCTAATTTAAGTGTTGAGTTTTCTCCTTTTTAGGCTTTAATGCATGAAGGTTATGCTTAAAGAGAGGGAAAAAAACCACCCCGATCCAAGAACACAGAAACTACAGAATATGATCTTAGAATTACAATGATAAATAATTTTGACTGAAAGAGTATTTGTAGACTGTACTCTCTTCTCATTGGTGTTGGTATAACCCAGAAATCACTTAACTTCACTGAGAAGGAATAAGAAGTTTTATATTTTGGAAAATTGAAGCCTTTTTCATCGACTTTTCAGCAGATCAGTGGGATTAAATTCTTCAAAGTATCTTCAGAATACAGTTTATAGGAACCTATGGTCTAAATCCTCACATGACATAAATCAGCTTACCTTCAGCGATTTCAGTAAATACTGTGTTAATATCAATGATATCAGATCACTGTGAAAGATAAGAAAAGAAAACACAAAGCAAAATATATAACCACAACCTAATATTTGTAGGAAAAACAGTATGAGATTACAGAATGGACATCTGTGGTTTAAGTGATTCTTATACAGAGATTTAATGTGCAGTTTGGAAGGAGTATATACACAAGAAACTATAGGATTAATTAAAAATATTTTCTGGATTCCTACTGGGAATTAACAACAAACTCTTTGAAAGACACAACTAAGTCTTATTAGTAACACAGGTGAGAAACTATCAAGATGAAAACAGTTAAAATTACCCTGGGGAGTTAGACAGGGTGCTGGATTTTTTTTCACTCTGAAACTAGAGAGGTGAGAGCATATCCTACACCATAAAAGAACATAAATAGGAATAATTCTGAAGAAGGTAACTTATTTTAGTTATATATGGCACAATTAATTTGTCTAAATGTAGTCCTCATGCTATTACAGATGTCGTGGGTCATTGATTGTATTTATATTAGGTTAGTAGATAGGACAAAGCAACAACAGGAGAGCTGCTCTGAGTGGCAGCTGCAGCCTGGGAAGGATGTCTATAGCATCTGAAATTACATTAGAATTCTGTATTTAAGCAACTGAATGCTGCACAAACTCTGATGTTTTCTTCACTGCGAATTAAAATGAGAAAAATTAATGTTACAGAAAATTACATCATAGTCATCTCTTTGTCCTCTTGCCCTTAACTTTCATGAATTTAAGGTCTTTATTATACAAGAAAAACTTTATCAAGTACATCCTTGTTCCAGCTGACCAAAAAATCTGCTGATCTGTCTATGGATAACTTTCCTCTACTTGAAAGATTCTTGACTATCAGGAAGTGATTTAATCTCATTAGAATTAGACTAGATCATAAGGAAGGCAATGGATGTGAGTGTCCTCAAGAATCAGTAGACATGTACCTTCAAACATAAGAATAGCTAGTGTAATTTGAACAGCCTTTAGACTGCATTGACTTCTTCCAAATGATTGAAAATGGTTCCATAATCAGCCCACTTTCCCTTAGCCCTGCTTAGTTCAGGTTAGTTATATCTTTGGAAAACAATGACAGAAAAACCAAGGGATAATCTCCATCAGAATACATTGCAAAGTCAGACTTGGCCAGTATTGGACTTGACAAAAATCTCAAGCTGTACTTTGCCCAGTACCTTGTTCTTGCATCTTCATTTTCATACATTTATTTAGCTGAGTTGAGTTTTTTAGTGAAGTGTCAAAAAATCCACCCCAGAGATAAATGATACAGCAAATAGTAACAGAAATCAAGAGAAAAAGACAAACAAAGAAAGGGAGCTGAAGCAGAAAATTACATGATATACCTCCCTCCAGGCCAGAGTTAAGCATCTAATTCTCTTTGAAATTAAAGGAACTGCACAAAGAAGACGTTGTTGCTGAATCTGAGTAAAGGTGGGGAAAGCAAGCAAGTGGTCTTTATTAGAGAACTCCTGAAGAAGTTGGTATAAGTCTGAAGGAGTCACCGTTGCTCACTGTATCCTTCCTCTGAATGGATTTTCTAGGCAGTATGAAAGCAGCTCAGAGTTGTAACATGAAGAAGCAGCTTTGCAACCTGCCGTGTGTGTAACAGCTAGGCTTTAGAAAAGATTAGTTTTCCTGAAATTTTACTCACCAACTTTCATAATTTCCTAGATTATATCCCAGATTACTTTACTAGCTCATGATGAAAGAGGGAAGGAAGATGTTAGGCTACTAGTCCCACATATTTTCTCATTTGCCCTTGCCTCCTAATCAAGGGGGAAACAAAACCTCTGCAGTGGAGACAAGCAACATTTTTCTATTTCTTGGTTGCAACTTCAGGACAGAAATACACTTGTCAATCAGATTTAGAAACTCTTCAGGAACTGAAGCAGCAAGCCAGACATACTCTGTGACTTCAAAGATTTTGTAATTAGGAACTGGGTCTCAGGTCCTGCAGTTATTGGTCCAGTAAATGCATAAAGATCCTTTTGCCAATTCATTGCTCAAGCCAGCCAGTTAAGGATATGCATACTTACAGAACATTCACCAGTTAATTATTAAGGGAGGGCTCTCATAGAGTTCTGAAAGGGGTTCTAAAAGGTTTCATGCAGAGAGAACAAATAACTAATGTAGATTAACATATGATTTCAAAAAAACAAAAATTAATTAACGCACTATATCATATACTGTGAATTTGTTATGAAAAGCTGTAAGTTATGTTGAATGGTTTTAATGCCTACTACAGATGAAAGTGGGCTTTGGTCCTAAAAG
Source organism: Jacana jacana (assembly GCA_013400555.1). Taxonomy (NCBI): domain Eukaryota; kingdom Metazoa; phylum Chordata; class Aves; order Charadriiformes; family Jacanidae; genus Jacana; species Jacana jacana. Next base: position 3,816 of record VZTM01014210.1, read on the forward strand.
CATCATTGTTGTAGTCTATGTGTTGATGTGTGTTGTTTCTTGGCCCTGGTGATATTCTTAATTGTTAAATCATGACTTCCTCCACTTGCCTGCCTCATAAAATTATTTTTATAACCTCAGAGGTTTCTCAGAAGTGTTTATGTTATACGGAGAGGGATCTACCACTGGTAGTTTACTCAAATTTTGCATTCTCTCTAATCTGTGTTGGTCATCAGAAATGCAAGTTTATGTTATCAGTAAATTTGGTTTAAGGCAACTAACACATTCTCTGTAACATCAGACAGTTTGGTGTACTGTTGGAATAACAACACCTCCCACTAATTTCGTAATGCTCATTTGTGATTTATGATGTGCTGAAAACCTTCCAGGAATCTACCTCTATGCAATGTAAGACACGGGGCAGAGGGCTAGGATAACATAATGTGATATAGCAGAACGGAGCCTCTGTAATTCGTATGAGGGAACTGCTCTCACTATCGTATGTTCTCACATCAGTTATTATTAGATACAGATTAGCAAAGGCAGATATCTGCATACAGTTTATGGGTTTGCTCCTTTAACAAAGAACGGTGATGTAGCTTCAAGGACATTACATTGATTTGTTAGTTTATCCTGTTTGAGTATCTTTCCCCACGTCTATGCCATCATGAATCTGAGTAGCATGTCTGGAACTCACTGACTTGAGCTTTCATGGTAAGGTTTTGGTAGCAGAGGGGCTACAGGGATGGCTTCTTTGTGAACCTACTAGAAGCTTTGCCCATGTCTGATAGAGCCAATGCCAGCCAGCTCCAAGACGGACACACTGCTGTCCAAGACCGAGCCCATCAGCGACAGCTGTAGCATCTTGGTTATAACATATCTAAGAGAGGGAAAAAACCCCCTATGCAATGGCAATTGTAGTGGGAGAGGGGAGTGAGAAAATGTAAGAGCAACAGCCCTGCAGACACTGAGGACAGTGAAGAAGGAGAGGGAGGAGATGCTCCAAGCACCGGAGGAGAGATTCCCCTGCCGCCTGTGATGAAAACCATGGTGAGGTTGGCTGTCCCCCTGCAGCTTGTGAAGGACCCCACACAGGAGCTGGTGGATGCATGAAGGAGGCTGAGACCCCATGGAAAGCATGCGCTGGATGAAGCTCCTAGTAGGACCTATGGACCTGTGGAGAGAAGACCACATGCTGGAGCAGGTTTGCTAGCAAGACTTGTAACTATGAGGGACCCATGCTGGAGGGAATTGGTGTCTGTCCTCCTTGTGCTGCATGCTTTCATACTAAAATGTCTATTTCCTGGGAGAGATAGGCTATTTAACATTACCTTGTTTTTATTTCTGCTGCACATTGGGCACATAAACCTTGCCCATAGAAGAGGAATTTGGATAAAATGGTCTCTTCATGTCAATGTAGAGCTGGTTTTAGAAAGGAAAACAAGAGCAAGTGCTCAAGACTAAAAAATTCTCACATGAACGAATTTACATAGCAGAATGAATTATCCAGTGCATAAATGAGAGAAGGAAAGCACTTATACTTTCATATGTTCCTGAAGGCTCCTTTCTCTGATGTCCAACACTGGCTCTAAATATGCCAAAGGGCACGAGAAGTGGCAACTGCTTTCTTCAGAATAGTATCCTACAGAACTGATGATTCTTCAGTGATCAGGAAACTTCATTTATTCAGGAATTTGTATAGTTGCCTCAATCCCTGAAATAGAATGGGATTGAGAATGGGATTGTAGAATGATATTTCATTCTACAAATAATTGTTGCAAAAATAAACGAGGGGATTCTCTTACCTAACATGACCCAGGGTGCAGTGTTAAAACTGGGAGATAAACCCAGGTATTGCAGAGCCTGGACAGTGCTCTATCTTCTAGGGAGCTCTATCTTCTAGGCAGCTCTATTTCCTGTTGAGCAGGCACTCCAAAATCATAATCCTAAAAGCAGGATAGATCATACTGTACAGTACTGAGTCCTTTATATTTATCTATGTAATTGAAAGAGAGAGCATTTGAATAACTTCAGTTTTCAGGATACAAACCAGAAATTGTCAACAGAGAAGCACAGGGATGTTTTCCTTCCATGTGACTCATAATGCCATTCTCTCCTTCCTTTCCTCCTCTAATTCCTAATACAGTCTTTAAAATAAAAGCCATTCCAAATATAAGCACATTGCAAATGTAAGAATGACTGGTGCCTAGCTGTCGAATTCACTGCATTCACACATAACTCTAGAGAGCAGATATACATCTGTCACTATCAGACAGAAATCAGACACTTGTTCAGAGTCTGCAAGTGATAGAATAAGAGAACGATAATTAGGGTGCACAAAGAGAGATGTAATCACCTTAGATACTGAGCATTTTGGTATTATTATTAAAATTTCCATTGCCATTCCAAATTTCCTTTACATAACTGTACTGGTTTTGACTGGGATACAGTTAATTTTCTTCATAGTATTTTGTATTGTGCTATGTTTTAGATTTGTGATGAAAACAATGTTAATAAAAGAAGGATACTTTATTTATTGCTGAATGGTTTCTTCTCATTGTATTTCTCACATCTACTTGTCAGTAAACAAGCTGAGGATGGATGAGAAACTGAGGGTGGGATAGCTGACCCCAACTGACCAAAGAGATGTCCCCTACCATTTGACATTGTGCTCAGCAATAAGAATAAGGTCGGGGTACAGGGGAGAGGTGTAATGCAGCTGCCATCACTCAGGGACTAGCTGGGCATTGATCAGCTGGTGGTGAGCAATTGTGGGGTTTTTTCCATTACTTGTTTTTAACAATTTTGTTCGTTTTCTTAACACGCATATACTTTGACATTAATCTATCTTTATTTCAAGCCATGATTTTTCTCACATTTGTCCTTCCAGTCCTCTTCTCCATGCCCATGGGTGTGCATGGGGACTGGAGGGCAGTGAGTGAGCAGCTGTGTGGTGCTTAACTGCCTACCAGCATTGAACAAGAATAACAAGGTTTAATTTACCTTAAGTCATTTTTTTTGTGTGTCTGGAAACAATTCCATTTTGTTTGATATCGAAGTAGGAGCCTCACATACCGTGAAAAACCCTCTTACTCAAATCTAAGGCTGTGTGGATTTGGTATGGAGATGGTTGGACTCTAAGGCTAACATTAGCTGCTAACCTAGCAATCCATCTGGGGAGACATCACAGTAGAAGAGAGGGCATTGCCATCCACAAACTTGTCTAGAAGTAGCATTTTCCACAGTTTGACACAAAGAGCTCTGACCCTTTATGTCTTCATGTAGGCCATATGCCCCCTCATCTAAAGAGACAATGCTTTAATGTGCATGGCATACATTAACGGGGGAGACAACAGCTATAATTTGTAAAGTTATACTATTATATATTGCAACATCCCCTAACTTTACATATGAGATGCAAAACAGATCTGTGTAATGACGTTACCATGTAGGCCTCCAAAAAGCCTGTCATGGAAACTACTAGACATAGCCCAGGGGAGAAATGCTGATTCTTTATGAAAAAGTGTACCCTGTGTTCAGCTGTCCAAGTATTAACACATATCTGATTAAGTCAGTTTGAAAATGCTAAAAAAGCAGACTGTTGGAACAGGTAGTGTGACGGTTAGTACTGCTGCAAAGGGACAGATAATGGTTGATGCCATGGTGATTATGACAAAGTCTCTGTTTCAACCAAGTTAACTTTTCATAGCAGTTAGGGGCCTGTATAGCTTGAACGGTAAGGACAGAAGAATGAAGAAGAAAGCAAACAGAAAGCCATGATCAAGCAATGCAGAGTATCCGAGACAACACAAAGACCTGGCGTCCCCATGATGAAAGTGCAAGATCTGATCAATCTCATTTTACTGTAGCTTTGCTTACTTGTAGCAGTTGCAAATAAATTTAGTGTATCCTGTATCAGGCTACAATGCACCTGTACGTTTGATTCTGAAGCTATGCTTTAGTATTACTTCTGCCAATGTGTGTGAAAGTTAACTGGAATTGCATTTGTAGAATTTCATATTCTGCAATGGCAAATCCAGTATATTGTACCGGACCGGAAATAGCATGAATGGAACTGCTTTGAAATGTAAACACCATTGTCATACACTGTCCTCAGTACCATATGGTTCCACACATACTGGGCTGCATAGAATCATAGAATCACAAGGTTGGACAGGACCTACAAGATCATGTGGTCCGACTGTCCTCCTATCACCAATACTACCCAGAAAGCTACTAAATCATGTCTTGGTAGCACCTCATCTAGATGTTCCTTGATCACTGCCAGGGACAGTGACTCCACCACCTCCCTGGGCAGACCATTCCAGTGCCTGACCACTCTTTGGGAAAAAAAGTTTTCCTGACATCTAATCTTAATCTCCCCTGGAATGATTGGTTAGACATACACTTTACTCAAGGGGCTGGCAGAAGAGCTCACTGAGCCCCTCCCCATCCTCTATCAACAATCCTAGTCCAACTGAGGAGGTACCAGATGACTGGAGGGTGGCTAACATAACGCCCATGTACCAGAAGGGCCAGAAGGAGAATCCGGGAAACTACACGCCTGTCAGCCTGATCTTGGTACCAGGAAAGATCATGGAGAGGATCATCTTGAGTGAGCTCTCACGGCAAGTGCAGGGCAGCCAAGGGATCAGGGCTAGCCAGCATGGGTTTATAAAAAGGAGGTCTTGTGTAACCAACCTGATCTCTTTCTATGACCATGTGACCCATCTTCTGGATGCGGGGAAGACTGTGGATATTGTCTGCCTGGACTTTGATAAGGCTTTCACACTGTCTCCCACAGCATTCTCCTGAAGAAGCTGACGAATCATGGCATAGACAAGTATACTCTTCACTAGGTAAAAATCTGGATGGATGGCTGTGCCCAGAGAGTTGGATAAATGGGGTGAAATCTTGTCAGGGACTGGTCACCAGTGGTGTCTCTCAGGGCTCAGTTTTGGGGCCAGTTTTGTTTAATATTTTTTGATGATCTGGAGGAGAGGATTGAGTGCACCCTCAGTAAGTTTGCAGATGACACCAAACTAGGTGGGAGTGTTGATCTGCTTGAGAGTAGGAAGGCTCCACAGAGGGACCTGAACAGGTTGCATTGTTGGGCCAAGGCCAATTGTATGAAGTTCAATAAGTTCAAATGCCAGGTCCTGCATTCTGGTCACAACCATGCCATGCAGCGCTACAGGTTTGGGGAAAAGTGGCTGGAAAAATGCCTGGCAGAAAAGGACCTAGGGGTACTGGTGTACAGCCAGCTGAACATCAGCCAGCACTGTGGCCAAGAAAAACAACAGCATCCTGGCCTGTATCAGGAATAGCATGACCAGCAGGAGCAGGGAAGTGATGATGCCTCTGTACGTGGCACTGGTGAGGCCTCATCTCAAGAACTGTGTTCAGTTCTGGGTCCCTCACTACAAGAAGGACATTGAAGTGTTGGAGTGTGTCCAGAGGAGAGTCACTAAGCTGGTGAGGGGCATAGAGAACATGTCCTATGAGGAGCAGCTGAAAGAACTGGGCGTGTTTAGTTTGGGGAAGAGGAGGCTGAGGGGAGACCTCCATGCCCTCTGCAAGTACCTGAAACAAGGTTGTAGAGAGGTGTCTTGGCCTCTTCTCCCAAGTGAATAATGACAGGACCAGAGGAGATCATCTGAAGTTGCAGCAGGAGAGGTTCAGATTAGATATTAGGAAGAATTGCTTTACTGAGAGAGTCATCAGGAAATGGAACAGCCTTCCCAGGGTGTTAGTTGAGTCACCATTCCTGGAGGTATTTAAAAAATATGTAGATGTACACTTCAGGGCATGCTCTAGTGGCCAAAACTGTAAGGTGTGGATGGTGTTTTTGTGTATGATTGGACTTGGTGATCCTAGAAGTCCTTCTGAACCGTGACAATTCTGTGATTTTGTGATTTACTCACTCCCAAGATATCAGCTGGGAAGAAGAAATAATTCTTTTAAAAAGATAATAATAAAAAGAAAGCTTAGAAACTGTTTGGATGCTAGGACATTCTAGAGATTGCTTTTTGTACTCTATATAATCAAATTGAAATTGCAAGTCTGGTTTCTCACATCTTCTATTCCTCTCTTGAGTTTTGCACCTTCTGCCAAACTTGCCAAACTGAGGCTCAAATACATACCTTCAGAAACATGCTATTAAAACAGCACTCCTTTGGAATGTGGCAAATCCCTCACATTGTTCCAGGAATCAGGACCTGAAGATAACACAGGCAAAAAGTAAGGCTACCTTACAATCACAGGGTTGCAACCTGGGGAATCAGAAGACACTCACTTGAACTACTGTGTCATGCCCGTGACCAGTGCATTCTAGAGAGTGTTAGACCTGAAAATCCAATGTGAGATATTCTGCACCAGGACTGTCCTGGAATTCAGAAAATATTCTCTAGGCAAATGTCTTTTAAATGGGTGGATGTAGCCCAGCTATACTTACCTGCATAAATATTTGCATGCCATAGTAGGACAATGTCCAGCCTAATGGTTTCAGTAAGGAATTCAGACATGAAAGAACGTCTCAGTGTATTCAATTGTATTAAATCTTACTAGATGTTATGTCAAAAATATATCTTTTGTGACAGGTTCTACTTATACATGACGTGCAGGAATTACCATCTTTTCATATGCTTTAAAAAGAAAATCAGGTGTTGCAAATAGACAATCTGGAAATTGAAATTCTCTTCAGGATTGCCAACATTTTCCAAAAGGTAGATAGAGAGGAAATGAAGAGCTCCTGGAATAGGAAATATAATAAATGACTGCAGCTGGTTCAATATTTCATATTCTGAATTCTCAATGCTGAATAAACTCTAAATAAAGCTTTTAAGCCCTCCTCCCCTTTTATTTTTTTCTCACACTGTCATTTTTATTTAAGCTCCTAAGACTAGCTGGATCTACAAAAATAAAAACAAGCATAAGGGCTTTTTTCTTAAAGCATTGAGACTAGAGTAAACTTTCAGCAGCTCAATCTATGTGAGATTAGAATGAAATACTTTCTTTTCATGGCGGACTCATGTACTCCTAATCTTGAGAATTCAAACAAGTTAATAAACATAGTTCAGGACATGAAAAAATTGTCTTTAATAGAAACTTTTAATTTTCTTCCCTTCATAGAACTTTCAGAATTATGAGTATCAGTAAAACTAAAGAAAATTTGGAAACTAAATTGTTTTCCCTATTCAGTTTTCTTCCAACTGCAAGAATTTTTCTACATAATTACTAATTCTTAATTCTTTTAAGTGGTTAAACTATTAATCCAATATTTCTGCCTTGTCTATGTATTAGGTTCATGTTTGCTTTATTTCATTTTCCAAATGAAAGAATAGCTCCTATTAGTTATTTTATTGTTATTAAAATAAGAGAAATATGAATACCTATTTCTGCAGCTCATATTGGAACCTTCACATGTAGCTGCTTAGAGACAGGGATATATTTAAAAGCATTAGAGTATTATCTTGTCTCTCGTTCATCAGAAAAATCAGTTTAATGCAAAAGCCAATTGTTTCCAGGAAACGTTTGTGGGTGTTCTATGCATTTTTGAGCTCACATGACTCCAAATTTCCATGAGCTGAGCATCAAACTAGATGTTCACTAGATGGTCTATTTTTTGAGCACGTGCTTCTTTTACAAATGACGCTGCAATTTGGATACTGTGTTATTTTGCATTTTTGCTTGGGCATTTTATGTGTTCAGTTTGGCACACTCCATGTCTGCATATAATAGTGATCTCTGTGCAAAGGTATTTTCAGTGAGGACAAATCCAAATCTGAGGTAGTGGATAAAGCCTGTGGCAGGTTGGTGTTGCATACACAGTAGCTGGGTACCCATTAATCATGTAGAAACAACCTGTAATACCAAATAAAATTACACTCCTTTTTGTATTTTTACTAGAAAATAAAATGTTTTTTTTNGTTCACACACACCCTGCTGCACACCACTAGCAGGCTTTTCTTTTATGTGGAACAGGTGGCTAATATTGAAAAACCTGTTTTCATGGTGTGAAAGATTTATTGCCCTCAAAAATCATCTCAGAATGTTTGCATTTGGCTGGCAACTACTCTTCAAAAACCATTGTGGATACACAATACAAACACATAAGGAAGAATGCATGAGGGAATGGAAAGAATAGTTTAGCTTTTTTTGGATTGGGAACTTGTTTTTGTAAAAAAGATGCTCACGGTTCCCTACAAAACAACCTAAGGAATAAAATTAAAGATTGAAAGTTTTAAGTGATATTTTTGAAATATTGCAAATACTTAATTGTTTTAAATTAATTATAAAACTGGAAGACCAAAATAATCTTGCCTGTTCTCCTGCAAGTCCTTATAATTTCATCACATAGGATTATGCTGTATTTTAAAATAAGATTATTTTTCTGTATTAATGGCTTCTATTGAAACCACAGCCTTCCTTGACAGTTATGTGTTTAATTATGCTTTTCCATATCATTTAATATCTTATCTTCTCACTTGAACTGGAAGAAAGAGAAAGACATTGAGACAGAAGACTTTGAGACACCTTTTTACTCTTCTTAACCTATAAAAGGTGTATACATACATATTTCATGGTGATTTGATTAAAAATACTACATCTGACTTACTTAAAAGGTGTTGGTAGAATTTGACGGATTTCATTGGGGCTTCACAGACTCAAGTTAGTTATTTTGTTGATGTGGTATGATATGGAAGAAATATATGGAAGAAATATGGCAAAAGAAAAAAAAGATAGGATATAATTAATTAATCTAAAACAAATTTATCATTAATTGTACAATAGATGTGTTTGAGATTTTCTTTCTAAATTTAGCCAAACCCTGAACTAGGCATTTGTTACGAGAAGGTTTTCTAAACTCCATTTGTAATCCATGGAGAAAGGCAGCACTTAGATTCATGTATTGGGTGTAGAGAATTA
>VZTM01014211.1:3389-22369 GCA_013400555.1 Jacana jacana
AGGTTAGTGCTAGGAACCTGTTTAGTCAGTTCTTTCACTGATAAACAAATATTTTGACACCGCAAATATAGAAGATGGGAAGATAGACTATAGACAGAGGATTTTCTTCCACTAATGGAGGCACAAGCAGAAAAGTATTTAAACCTGTATGTCCCTCTCTTTCCCTCAGTCTGCTGTCCACATGTGCTCATCGGTTGGGGTTAATTGCAGGTAAATAAAATTTATCCACTCTTGATTTGATTAATATATTAGTAAACTCTTCCTCAGAATGCAGCGTATAGCAGTTACAGGACTGTGCCTTTCCATTAACCGCTCTTTCGTGGGGATGCACAATAGGTCCATTTAACTATTATCCTTATGGAATTCTACTGATTGTGTGTCAGCATTGCAGAGACCATCCGAATAGTGTGAAACCGGGCTTGCATGTTGAGCACAGAATTCTTCTGTGAGCTGCAATAACATCATACTGCGCTCCAGCCACGGGCAAGGAATTGACCTGAGGAGACTGGCTGCCTGGAATGTAACCTTACTCCCTTTTGAGAACAGGAACATTATCTGACAAGGCACTGTCCCAGGCAGGGAGTTCAGAAACTGTTTCCAAAGCTGACTGACATTTATATGTAGGATTTTAATCTGAACTTTTCCCTGCTAAAGGTCCATAAGAAAATTCAGAGCTAGCATCGTTACTGAAACCTTTACTTATCACCCTGCAACTACATAGTGCAATAAGGCAAAGTGATACCCCTTGCAATCTGGACACTATACTTTGACCACTAAAGATCACTGATTATCTGAGATTTGTCTTATATTCTTCTTTGGTGTAATACCCTACATCAACACTCTAAATCTTCCCATATCTTAGAATTTAATTAATCTTGCCTAGTTTTAACCATATAATAATTACTCATTCAGTTTAAGCCAACCATCTCCTATTTTCAATGGGGAGACATGGGCATACAGAGAGGACAGGTCATGTCAGAGTTAGGACAGGTGCCTCAGAGAGACACATCCACAAAGAAGTGAATTTACTTTGTGTCTCTCTCCTTTGGCCATAGGGGTGAGACAACTCAACAATCTGCTGAATAGTACTCTGTAAATTTCCACAGAGGAGAGCTTCTAAACAAAATGTACACTTTGTACAGATTTAGTTTAACTTCAGTAGAAAATGGAGCATCTATGCAAATACATAACATAATAGCTCAGCCAAATCTCTATGCAGAGAAGCGTAAGTCACAGGAACTCATCTTCACTGCTTAGGACATAATGAAGAAAAACCTATTTGCCTTAAGCTTACAAAGACATGCCTTCTTCATGGTTCACATTCAAATTTTTGAAACATTTCTCTTTTTTTCTCTTTTTCAAAGTGGGAATTTTGAAATAGTGACTTTGGAATGGTTACAGGTTGTCTTAGGAAAATATGGAGCTCACCTGATAAAACAGCCACAAGGAGGATGCTCTGATAAATAATATCCTATAATAATGGCCACAATATTGCAAATCCACAAAAATACACCTCCTTCCTGTGGGGTGGCCATTACTGTAAGAATATATCTATTAAGCATACTGTACATTAAAAACGTGACTGAATGCTCAAGAAGGCAAACACATTTATCACTTCTTGATTTTCCCATTCTTTTTGCCATCCTTATTCTACTTATCCTTTACTGGCACTCCTAAGCAGGTTTGGAGGACATATCAGGTTGCTGGTTAATGGAGATTAATTGTTCCAGCTATGCTAACTCTGTACAAAATCTAATGAGACAAGCATCCATTTCCTACATACTGGTGTGCTCTCTCTGAAACCAGAAGGGACCCCTGACATCACTACTAGCGCCAACTGGCAGTCAGAGAAAGATGGGCCTGTTGGGAGAAAATCTGTGCTTAGTTCCAAGCTTTCAAAAACTTTGCAGGTCTGAAATGAATCACTTAAATTTTGTGTATCTCAACTCCCTATGCTAAAAAAACCCCTCACAACAATACATTTATGTGTCCTATCTATTTATATTTGGAAGTTTCTCTCAAAATGTCTTTGCACACCTCCTATCACAATGAAGAACGGTTTCAAAGAACTTCGTCCTATCAACATCATCCCAAACCAAACAAATTGCCAGCAGATTGTCTGGAGCTACTATGGACAGCATCACTGCCACACAATGTTCATGCTTTGCTCTGCCTTTATCATCCCTTCAGTTCTCTCATCTTGACCATAAGGAACTAGTGGCAGGCAGTGGCTCTCACTATGGAGGGCATTAGCTCAGAGAGAATTTGCAGAAAGCTAACTTCATCTTTATGAAAAGCTTCCAAATAAGCACCCCAGGAGAACAGCAGGCACTTTTCACAAAAGGTGTCTTCCTTCTCATTCAGTCCTTGGGAAAAATCTCTTGGCTTTATGTCCGGAATAATAATAAATAAAAAAAAGACAAGAATTAACTTATTTAAGATGCCAACATTTTTTCTATTTTGTGATTCCTGTTACAATACACTGCATCCACGCAGCCTTTATCAGGCACCTTTATCTGCACAAGCAGATGCTCAAGTTCTTGATAGTAAAGGAACATCTAAATCAGTCAGGTCAGGTGTAACTAGCTTGATTCAGGTTGGCAAAGGGAAGCATGACTTCAGTTAAATCTTGATCTACAGAGGTAATTGATTTTGATTTAAAAAAAAGGCAAAGAAAGAACTTACAAGAAGTCAGCCTGAAGTTTCTTTTTGTGAATGTGCACTGGAACAAGTGGCAGTTTGCTCTACTGGAGCTGTGAAATACTTTGGGCTGCCATAGCATCTTGTTCTCCAAAACCTGGAAAAATGTTCAGCAGGGTCTTTTAAAAGGACTTTGTGAAATATAAAATACCCAAAACAGCTGAAAGAAGAAGGTTTCCATTGAGAGAAAACTACTGAACAAATGTCAAAAGGGACAGTTGGTGTCAATTCCAGAAGGGTTTAAAACTTAGACATGAGCTTGAAGAAACCATGTTAATAGAGCCAATATCCGCATGAAAAGAACCTCGTACTTAACAAAAATCCATTATAAACAACGTTTGACACAGCAGGTATTAAAATGCTTAGAAGATAAGAATAGCATATTAATTAACTATTCCACTGATATTGAAGATCATATGATGTGCTTTCCTTTTTCCTGAGAAAGAAATTCCAAACATAAGTCAGAGTTCAATATTTTTATGAACTTAGGTTAAAAGTTCATCTTTCCAAGGAAGCAAATCTATGAAAAAGCCCTTGTGGTTTTATTTCTGAGAGATTACAAACCAGTTGAAACAAGATTTTCTATTGCTAATTTAAAACAATTCTTTATGATCTATTTAGAATATTTTCAATGACATTTAGGAAATCAAGAGAGAGTCTCCACTGTTGGAGAACTAGGTTTTGTTCTTTTTAGAGAAGGGCTGCAAAAAGAATTGTAGGCTTTATATGTCAGCAGAGGCTAGCCTTGTATTGCACACAGCTTACCTGCAATTCTAATAAAGCTTCCATGCCAAAGAAGTATCACATGACTGGCAAGGAGGGGCTGCCAGCACTGCTGGGTAACCCAAACCCCAGCCTCGGGGAGGAAGTCAGCCAGTGGAAGCTGTTGAGGCCAACATCATCAAAATAGCCCGGACGCTGGGCCCAGTCCTGTTTCACAATGGAGCAGTGAGGTCACAGGGCAGTCGATGCCATGTCCTGCCTGCGAGCCCTTCCAAGCCCACGCGCTTCTCTTGCTCGCCTGGATACTAGAAACACTTGCAGCTCTTGGGGACAGGGAGCTCTCAGTATGCAGCCCTGACAGGCTGCAATCCACTTCAGTTGGAATGAAGCTCTTTTGTGTTCGAAGTTCTCTTTTTTATTTTATTTTTTCATTTGTCTGAAGGTCAAAGAGAGAGGTATCGAGACAGGAGTAATGAAATAAAATAGGAGTGTGCTTGCACGAGGGAATTTCAAGGACATTTCAGTGTTAGAGTGCGTGACTCTTGGGCAGCCTGCAGTTCAGCAGAATCCTTAGTTGATAAGTGAGTGCTCAAACTCAAAGCATGTAGAAAAAAAACAGCTACTTGAGAAAGGCACTGAGGAGCCAACAAGGACTGAGAAGGCATATTAAAAGTGGCAAAGTGTAGCACAGTGTACGTGCCCACACAGCTCTATGATTGTTGCACCCTTTTGTTGGGGAATCATCATCTAATTATCATTTAATTGCTGTCTAATTCAATGGGAATGGCCAATTCTGATTCCATCTTCTAAAAAGAATCCAGGAGTAAATCTCTAGGCATGTATTCTAGGCACTCAAAGAATACACAGGAGACATTGATTTATTATCATCCTCTGTATGATTCAGAACAGGGATTTGTTTATCCTTGTTTAGCATATCTTGGGCACATCAGCTGATCCCTGGGCTAAGGCTGCTGAGGAATCACGTGATCGCTGTCTTGCTCCAGTAGTTGGCACTTTCAAGAATATTCAGATATTCATTCAGAAAGGGACACAGCCTGAGGGGGGCAGGCTCGCACATGCAATGTGGAAGGCAGCTGTTCAAACACCCAAGTACAGTACTAAAAAAATTATATGAGCCTGGCTGGATCTTCTCCCCCTCTGCAAGAGCTCTAATACCTAGGCTTCCTTCCTTTGTCTCCACCCTTAATTCTCCTCAGTTATCCCAATCAAAGTAGATTTATTTATTTTTTTTAATAGAATGGTTAGAGTTGGAAGGACCTTAAATATCATCATGTTCCGACCCCCATGCCACAGGCAGGGACACCTCCCACTAGAGCAGGTTGCTCAAAGTCCCATCCAGCCTGGCCTTGACCACTTCCAGGGAAGGGGCATCCAAAACATCCCTGGGCAACCTGTCCCACCAACCTCATAGTAAAGAATTTCTTCATAATATCTTATGTAAATCTCCCCTCTTTCAATTTAAAAACATTTCTCCTCATCCTGACACTTCACTCCCTGATAAAGTGTCCCCATTTCTTCTGTAGGCTCCCTTCAGATACTGGAAGGCTGCTATAAGGTCTCCCTGGAGCCTTCTCTTCTCCAAGCTGAAGAAACCCAGCTCTCACCCTGTCTTCATAGGCAAGGTGTTCCAGTCCTCTGATCATCTTCATGGCCCTTCTGTGGACTTGTTCCAACAGGTCAATGTCTTTCTTGTGCCAAGGACTCCAAATCTGGATGCAGTACTCCAGGTGGAGTCTCACAAGAGCAGAGTAGAGGGGTAGAATCACCTCCCACAACCTGCTGGCCACATTTCTTTTGATGCAACCCAGGATACAGTTGGCTTTCTGCCAGCGTGCACTGCCAGCTCGTGTTGACCTTCTCATCCACAAGAACTCCCAAGTCCTTCTCCTCAAGGCTGCTCTCCAACTATTCTCTGCCCAACCTGTATTTGTGCTTGGGATTGCCATGACCCAGGTGCAGGACCCTGCACTTGCTGTAGTTGAACTTCATGAAGTTTGCATGCACCCACTTGTCAAGCCTGTCCAGGTCCCTCTGGCTGGCATCCCTCACTTCCAGCATGTCAACCACGCCACACAGCTTGGTGGTGTTGGCAAATTTTCTGGGGATGCACTTTAGCCCAATGGCCAGGATGCTGACAAAGAGGTTGAACATCACTGTTCCCAGTACTGACCCCTGAGGAACACTACTCATCACTGGTTTTTGCTTGGACTTTGAGCTGTTGGCCACAACCCTTTGAGTGTGGCCATGAAGCCAGTTTCTGATCCACCGTGTGGTCCATGCATCAAATCTGTGTCTCTCTAGAGACAAAGATGTCATGTGGGACAGTGTCACTTTGGATAAGTCCAGGTAAATGGCATCTGTTGCTCTCCCCTTGTCTACCAATGCTGTAGCGTATTTATAGAAAGCCATCAAATTTGTCAGGCATGATTTGCCCTTTGTGAAGCCATGTTGGCTGTCACCAATCATCTCCTTATTCTTCACATGCCTCAGCAGAGATTCCAGGAAGATCTGCTCCATAAGCTTGCCAGGCACAGAGGTGAGACTGACCAGCCTGTAGTTCCCTGGGTCTTCCTTTTTCCCCTTTTTGAAAATGGGGGTTATGTTTTCCAGTCAGAAGAAACTTCACTGGACTGACACAACTTTTCGAATATACTGGAAAGTAGCTTGGCAACTTCATCTACCAGTTCTCTCAGGACCTGTGAATGGATTTCATCAAGTCCCATGGACTTATGTACCTTCAAGTTCCTTAGAAGGTCTTGGACCTGATCTTCTCCCGCAGTGGGCAGTTCTTGATTCTCCTAGAATCAAGAGACAACTTTTGGCCTACCCATGTCACTTTTAATGATCATTCTTATAAGCATTTCAGAGGCCTTATACTCATCACTGTGTACCTTCTAAATATGACAAAGCTGCATTATCCTATTGTTAACTATTTGTTTGATGCTTGCAAATGAGAATCTTTGTTATGTGATTCAGTTTCATACTGCTGATTTGGTTCAACTTACGTTGTAGGAACACCACTCAGAATTTTTAAATTGATATAAAAACCACCGATGCTTTCCTCCACAGCCAAAGCAGAAATTTGGATGAGTTCGTATTGTCCAGTGAATGTTAATGTGGTTGAGTTTTCAGTGTTTGCACCAATGACTTTGTCAGTGACAGTCTTACTCCTGATTATTATGACTAGTTCAGTTTGATTACTTCTTTTCCTGTAGTAGTTTCCAGATTGGTACTGAGTTCTAAAATATAGGTTCTGCCTTGTATATCTTGTACTTAATTAAAGAGAGCCTGATTCCTCAAAGCAAGACGTGGCTTATTGACAACAGCAATGTGAATGCAAGATGAAAGCAATCTGCAAATAGACTTGTACCCTGAAGACCTCCTCCCACTTGTAAGCACAACTGCTCTCGTTACCTTGGCTTTTGAATTTACAACTTGCTAATTAACATGGCTGCAAGGAACCAATTCCAAAGAAGAAGAAAGACAAAGTGCAGTTACATGAACTGACAAATTACATGCTCTGAACTTTTAACTCCTCCGTTTTCATATACAATTCAGATTCAGAAACCACCTGCAGCCATTACTGAAAAGCTACTGCTGTTCCACTGCTGCTGTCCCAAGCTGAAGACAGTAATTCCAACGTGAAGTTCCTAAAATGGATTGTATTGTCCTAAAATTATGTTTATCATCTATAATTATCTATAATTAGTCATCTCATTTAAACACCGAGCTTTTTTGAAGTCCAAAGTATTCAGCAGGTGCCATTGAACAGAACATGACTAGGCCACTATGTATGGACCTATCAAAATAAAATTAATTTATTATTTGTCACTTGGAGCTTATCTATGAATTGCTGGTGCACAATTACTTCTGCCCCATTTTTCAGTTATTATATAGTAATCAAGAATTCATCACAGTAATAATGGGAATGCTTAGCACTTCCAGCCAAACATTTCTATTAGCCTGCCGTAATAGACAGATGTTGTTTAAAAATAATGACACTGCAAGTCAACAGATTCTAAGCCAGCTGTTTCACACTTCACAACAAAAATATTTTCTCACCATTTTCTCTAAGTATAAACATAGCTCTATGTTGTCCAGTTCCTAGTTTCAGAATGCATATCTAAGATAGGGCTTTTGTCTGATCAGAATAGATTCCGTTTCCTTCTTCTAAACTTTTTCTCAGTGCTTAATTATCAAACCATTTCCCCAAAGTATATAATCAGTACCTTTTCTCCAACAATGCAAGAACTTGCATCAGTTCAGTTAAAACCTTCTTTTCTATTGTTTTTCCAGGTAGAGAGGGCGTCTGGCAATCTTTTAGCCTAACCAGTTTCTCTGAAATGTTCTCCAGATCTGGCATTTTTTGACAAGTTTTTGTCAAGTCTGACTAGAATAAGAAGGGTAAGATGCATTTTGCCATGCAAAGTTTCTGAATACTATCCCTTTTCCAGTTCCCTTCCATGACTCCTATGTGCCAGATAGAGAAGGAAGAGTGTCAGCTCAGCCAAGGTTCTTGCTGCACCTTGAGAAATTTCATGTTCTCCTTTAGGATGACCATAAGATTCCTTTGTACTTCTGGAACATCACGAAGGTGTTTTAACATGGTACAGAACTCGTGGCCACAGCCATTTACTTATTTCAAGAACCTCAAACAACAAAGTTGCAGGTTTCCTTTGCATCTCATCCTCATGGAATGTTTAAGAGACCATGTTACAAATCCATACCCCCATGTTCTTTAAACAACACATTTTAAGCCTTCAGGAAACTCAAAGCAAGTGAAAGCTTAGTATGCAAAAATGCAGAATGCAGAAGTTATTACGCAAAATTATGTGAAACGAACAGAACAGAGAAGTAAGAGAGTACAGGAATGATGCTGTATTTCTTGCACTGACAGATCACAGGTAATCAACCTTGTTTACAAACATGTACCTTAAATGACACACAGGGAATAACAGAATGACCTTCACAGCCTAAAAGAGTTTTGCAGCTGTGCAACAGGTTCCAATAACAGTATGATACAATATATGTTGGATCCAAGGTCATGATTGCTATTTAATACAGAGCAAATTACTTTCCGGCAGTTTTCTCTCAATAGCTTCTGTTTCCCAAAAGCAACAGCTATTTCCCTTTTGAAAGCCCATGTACATAAGATACCTGGGGGTTCTGTATTAACATTTTCTCTAGTCCCAGCTACACAGACTTTTTTGGTTTTTAAGTTTGAAGGTGATACAGGCTTCACATTTGAGGGTTCACACTACTGTGACTGAAGGGATTTGGAAGAAACCTCTGTTGCAATCTCTTCAGGGCATCCTGTATCTTCCACTGAAATGTCTGATATTGGCTTTTCTCAGAAAATAAAGATAACAGATTTGGTGGACAGCAGGGTGGTAAATAATTTCTGGCACTATGATCACTTCATCCCTATAGTTGATAAAACTTTAAAGACTTTGGAGATATCTTCCAGGTGGACAATTGACTAGGTTATCCCCAGGAAGGGACAGAACTATGTTTGCCTTTCAACCACTAGAAGAAGCCAGCTGGTGCAGGAGATTGCAACTGATGCAGAGGGGCCCCAAAATACACAACCAGTGTACCAGCCCAAACCAAGCAGAGACGCTAAGAAGTCGGAATAAATAATGAAACAATTTGAAAATCAGTGTATTCAGAAGGGATAAAACCACGTAGATCTGTTAAAACTTTCTTTTTCTTGCTACAACACAGAAGGAAAATATTGTTAAGAATTAATATATAAACCTTTTTTTTTTTTTTTTTTTTCATTAAAGACGAGTAAAGGCCAAGGATTATGGGCATTATGGGCATACAGCAATCAAAAGACTTCTGAAAAGCTACACAGAGAAAGGAATCTGACTGATGCCTGGAAAGGGAATCATCACATATCAGACTACCCAAAGTACATGTTGTGAACATTACATTCAAATCAGTCAGGAACATATTTATGGAAATTAAGATGGTGCATACATGCTTTTCAAAGCTGAGACTGACTCAGCAAAGCTAATTGTTTTATCCAAGGAAGAACCTGGAACAGAACATAGCAATTATCTCTGCTAAAGCAGAAGGTGTAACAGGGCAGCAAAGCAAACACTCTGTATTCACCATATACTGAAAAAGATTGATGACACACCACGCAAAGGATCTCAAGCAAGTCATAACAAAGAACATGACACAAGCTTTATTTGGTCAGTTAAGAGCAATGTAGGATGTGGCAAGCAAGAGGTAACGATGACACATGGGAGAACAAAACCCTGAAGTACAAATCATGGTGGAATCAACACTTCCTCAAAATTATGAAGTAAACTGATTGTCCACAAAGGCAGAAGAATACTGAAAATAAAATGAACAATTGTTGAACTTATGGACAAGAGAAAATACATAAAATCGGGGCATTCTATATGGCTGTGACATGATTGCATTACTACCAATATTTTAGTTATATTTTGGCAATATTACTTTCAATATATTTAGTTTTAACTAAAGATATTTGGCAATATTTAGTTACATTTTGAGTAATATCTCAAGAGATTCCCATTTCAGTTGTTTCTGCATTTTAAATCCACATGTGCATACAGTAATTGAGGTCTGAATTAATGAAGCACTAGGAAATAGGTCAAAACCAAGTCATGCCTGCAGTTGAACTACAGCTTGTTAACTTTATCTTAATCATCGAATGCTATCTATCTATAATCAAATGACTCATTAAACTGGCACGTCCTTATGTCAGAGACCTAACACCAGGAAATGAAAAAAGTGTCTGGCAATGGATGCTGAAGCTGTTGAATACAATTTATGTACAAAGAGTGATCTTTCAGCACAAACATTTCATGGGTTCGTGATGGGCTGTTTTAAAAAATCTTTATGTTTTTGCTGAGGAGGGAGTTGCCTACATCCATTACCTTCACTGTATCTTCACAGACTCCACTTCCAAACCACTATCATCCTAGTTTTTCATGAAGATCCACAGCTCTGCAAAAATCCCTTTTGAGCCCCCAAAAAGTAAGCTGTCATTTTTCCAGAGTCAGAACACTAAGCTCTCTTTCTGTCCATAGACAACAGGGAAGTGATTAGCCTGAGTGCTGGATGCAGAAATGAGCTCTCCACACATCCTTTCCTTCCTTTTGCTAGCAGAATTAAATAAATATTTATTGAAATTAGTAGTAGTGAATATGTTTTAACCTTTTGACTGAGATTAGGTTTAGATGTCATAGCCATCATGTTCTGAAACCACACAGTGTGAAAATGCTATCTATGCTTCCAGCTCTTTGTAAGCAGACAAGTATATGACTGTAAAAACGGCCTGTCAGGTAATTACAAAAAATGCGGTGGCAAAAATATGATTATATAGCACATGGTGTCTCTTGTACTCATGTCACATTTCATATGCCCCATTTTTTGCCCAATCACAAGTAGAAGGCATCTGTCATTACCACGACTTTTCTTCCTGCGAGGAATGCCTGCTTGTCAATAGAACCATGGAAAACACTTGTCCCAGCCAGCAACAGCGCAATGGGCCTCCGGCTTCTGATTGGCACTCCCTCCTCCCCAGGAGAACGTCTTGTAGTAAAATAAATGTGTTTGTGCAGTGGTGACTATTTGTCATTGTAGACCCTGACACAGGCATTAAAGCATCTGCCATTTAGAACTGTGTCTCATAACTGCCCAACATGAGAGCTGTAATGAAATCCTACCTTACCATACTGAACTAGAGAGGTCTGTTTAGTTAGCAAGGTTGCACCTCTCAGATACTAACAGCATGGTAACTGATATGAACACTAAAGTCCATATCCAATCAAAGGAAAACAACAATAATTTGGAACAGCTATACAGCCAAGGCCTCTGTAAATAAGATTTTTAAAATCTTCCCCTACAAAGACCATCAAATGATGCAAAGTTGTCTTTTCCAGGTTTCTGCCTTTCTGGCTTCCCAGCTCCAGAAGATATACTATAGCATTCACTACTGCCCTTGCCAAACTTGCATTTGAGGGATGGCTGCTCCCACATGCTTTTAAATTCTTTGAAATGGCACATACTTATACACATGCACTGGCATGCACAGTACACACACTTCCTCTAGGCAGTTCCTAAGTCTCCAGTGACAGCGTGGATATGCAAATATCATTCCCGTGGACAAGCAGAATTTGAATAGGGTCAAGTAAACAACAGAGTCTAAGTAAGCAAAAGACAACTGGTAGTCTAACAACATACATAAATAAAAAACAAGAATTAAAGCTTGGTCCGTGTTACTGCTGCAGACCTCTGTGAAATTCAGACATTTTAAGACAAGAAGAGATAATGAAATTCAGCTAAGAAGTGCTCCTACATACCACTAGCCATGAAGTTCCATATACTCTGTTCCAGTAGCAAGAACGTCAGTAAAGTTCTTTTGTTTAGATTTCCCATAGGTCACTGTCAGCATAAGAAATGCTGGTTCCCCTTAGAGTCTCCACTGCCTAGACTTTCAAGAACACTCGTGGAAAATCTCCCATCTCTTCACCAAATATTTCTATAATATGCTGTAGATCCAAAGATAAATATATATTCTTTACCAGATTACTTATTTTTTGCGTACCGACTTTCCCCTTACAGTTTCTGCATCTCTCAGCCATTTCAAACATCTTTACAAAGTAAAGAGTTTTCAGTCCTTCCCATCTGCTTAAAATTTCCTTCTGAAGGGAGAGATGAATCGTCTCATCCTCCTTAGCTTTTGCAATCCTCAGCATAACATACTGTTTCAGCAGCAAATATCATAATGCAGCAACATGTCAAGGTTTTCTCCTTTTTTAACAGGACAGGAGTGAGAGACTAGACTTCTTCCGTAGCAAAGAGGCACGGGAAGCAGTTACCTTGAGACTACGAGACTACAAATATCTTTTTCTCTTGAGAAATTAGATGAAAAGTGTTGAAATGAAAAAAAAGAAAAGCTGTTATTGCTCCTGTGAAAAAAATGGACGTTAGAAATATCAGCAGAAGACACCAAGTCAAATGTTAGAGAAATTTGAAAAAATTGGTGAAACGCAAGTTTTGAAGCATATGAACTGTTCAAGAAAGACAAATAAATGTGGCAGAATAGCATTATATATTAGCAATAAAATACATCAGAAGGAAAAGTTTCTGCTAAGAAAGACAGTGTTGAATGTGTGAAAGGGAAAAAAAAAAAGGAGAATGTGAATGTGAGCAGAAAAATTTCAATATCTGAAGTGCAAACAAACTCAGAGATCCCCAGTATGTCCACATACTGAGCATTCCACTGATAACCTGCACTCCAGACATCTGCAAGAAACAACTTAAGAACCGTTAACTGGTAGCCATGGTATCTAACCATCACTCAAATCAAGGTGGGTACGGTATTGTAGGAATAGAACAGGACTATAACAAAGACAGACTGAAAATATCACCTTTGCCTAGGTGCCCTTTAATGGTGCCCGCATAGGGGTGGCTATGCCTGATGCCCACTGATTACTGACACCACTGCAAAGAAGGGTCGAAAAGAGTGAAGATGATTTAATTCAAATCCGAATTCAGATACAGTTAATAGGAGTTTTTCTCAATAGAGGGCTGACTATGCTGTGCCCAGGTTACTGTGGGGAACCACATCTGTTTACCCTAGCATTAAGTGCCGGAAAGAATGAACTTATTTTGTTTCCTGTTTAGAAAAAAATATCTGTTGACAGCAGAAGGAACATCTGGCTTCTAAACTTCCAAGTTTCCCAACTCCCTGAATCCAGTTAAAACTCTTAAAAGGATGACAACAATTTGGTAATGTTATTTCTCCCTTAAAATAAGTTTTCCAGTTCTCCAATCTGTTCACTTTACCAGTAGATTGATCTCACCTCTGTGTTTTTCCAAACATTCCCAGAGCAGTAATGAAGAAACTAAAGATTAAAAATGACTGTAGTAAATGTGAAAATGTTTTAAATAATCAGCAGCCTTTTTTATTTTGTATTTTATTACTACCATCACTTATGGTATGGGACAAACATCCCTGGGGAACTCCACAGCATGTAATGCCAAGATATGGCTCCTCCCTGGATAGTCAGCAAATTAAATGAGAAACACAAAGGGTAGATAAAGATTAACATTTATATCCTTTTTTAAAAGGTAGAAAATTAAATCACAGGGAAATTAAGTGATCAGTCAAAGGTTGAACAGAAAGAAAGTTGCAGAGCATGGAAACTGAGAAACTGTACCTTATGTTCAGCTCCTTAACCTCAAGACTATCCTTTCTTTAATCTGAGAAAGACAAAAACCCTCAGTGCCGGAATATTAACATCAAAATTGGGTTCAGTGAGAACAGTCTGAATTTCTCTGTCTCATCCAAAAGTGGATATTGTTCTACCTCATTAAAGCAGACATGAAATCCATTCCAACAACACTGATTTGATCAAAACAAAATCACAACAACTACTCTTTAAGATTTTTGTTCTCTGGAAAACTGGTTTGCAATCACTTTGGGAGAAACAATCAAATCACTGATCAATTTTATTGTAGCTTTTGAGAAATGAAGAAAATTGCCACCATTCCCTTCAAGAAGAATGAAGTTAGAAGCTACATTTGAGAGATATTGTGATATTTCAGGGGCTTCACACACTCTTCATCTATTCTTGTGAGTTTCTGTGAAAAAGCATACACATAAATATACATACATATGTGTGTCTGTCTATAGCTATGGACATATATTTACACACATACACATATAGAAATAAAGAAAGAGAAATTACATGGGATTTAAGGAAGCCCAGGGAAAGAGGCAACAGACCTTTTTCCCATACCTTCTCTTTCTTGGTATACAAGAAGCCTAGACACAATGTGACATTGCAGTATAAGCTAACAGAGAGAGATCACAAGCTCCATTTTTGTCTCAGGGGTTAGGAAGTTCTATATACCTTGCCAGGCCCAAGAGGTTAAACTGCAGCTACACCATGCCTGGTCTTTGCTTGCCCTAAATGCTGTCAAGGACAGGGGCTGCCCAGAGAGCCTCATCAGACCATAACCCAGTCACCTGGAATCACTCCTGTCACCTCACGGGCAATGTGGGAAAGTTCAGATTAAAAGGCTAAGCCGAAGTACAATAGCTGTGGGTGTTTCAGCACCGCAGCAAGGCTCTGTCTTGGCAACCTTCCCCTTGTGTGTAGAGGAACAGTGAGCTTGGCTCCTAACCTTGGGCAGGCCCGGGTGGCTTGGGTCACAGGAATGGCATGCTTCAAAGGAGGAGGGGGGAGAGAGGGGGAATAGCAGGAGCTTCTTCTGAAAGTATTAACTCGTCTATTTGGAGAGTAATGGCTGCCTTTGAAATCTCTCCTTATAGATCTATACTTAGCACCAGGGCAAGGAGCATGTGCTGAGGGAGTGAGGGGTGGCTGGGGGAGGGCTCCCTGTGCAGCCCAAAACCTTTGTCCTCCAGTCATGTCTCCAAGGGTTCTGCAATGGGGAATGGGTCACCTGCTGTGCCCAGACAGATTCCTGAGTCCCTACCTCGCCTTCCTTCGCTGCACCCCGAGCTCACAGGATTTGGGGGGGGGAGGGGAGAAGNGGGGGGGGGGGGGGAGGGGAGAAGTTGGCTTGTATTTTCCTTTTTCACTTGTATTCTTTTCTTTTTATTATTTTATTTTGTCCCCCTCCCCTTGTGTCCCCCCCACCCCTTCAAAATAGATGTTCTCAGGACAGCGCCCAGGAGACTGGCTGGAATCAGTTTTGGAGGGTGATGCACCGCGACAGCTAAAAGTTGGATAGGGTTTCAGCAGCTCCTATATAAAGCAGGGGAGACTTATGTCACTGCACTAATTAAATTCCATCTGGGTTGTTCCTCAGGGTGTTTTTGAGCCTGCCACCCAACTCAACCAGGCAGAGAGGCCGAGGGACAGCATGATGATGGACCTTTTTGAAACTGGCTCCTATTTCTTCTACTTGGACGGGGAGAATGGAGCCCTGCAGCAGCTGGAGATGGCAGAAGGATCCCCACTGTACCCAGGCAGCGAAGGCACCTTGTCCCCCTGTCAGGACCAAATGCCGCCAGAGGCCAGCAGTGACAGCAGCGGAGAGGAGCATGTGCTGGCACCCCCGGGACTACAACCCCCTCACTGCCCCGGCCAGTGTTTGATCTGGGCTTGTAAAACTTGCAAGAGAAAGTCGGCCCCTACGGACAGACGGAAAGCAGCCACCCTGCGGGAAAGGAGGAGACTGAAGAAGATCAACGAAGCCTTCGAGGCTCTGAAAAGGCGGACTGTGGCAAACCCAAACCAGAGGCTACCCAAGGTGGAGATCCTGAGGAGCGCCATCAGCTACATCGAGAGGCTGCAGGACCTCTTGCACAGGCTGGATCAGCAGGACAAAATGCAGGAGATCGGCGGGGACCCCTTCAGCTTCAGCCCTAAGCAGGGAAATGTAAGCGCTGCCACTTGATTCCTCCTGGCGCCCAGCTGTGAAACCGCCATGCCCGTCCTGTCCCCTCCCCTCCTCTGTGGCGGCCCGGGCGGGCTAGCTGGGCGCGGAGGGAGCTCCTCCAGGAACAGTGGGAGCTCCCGCGGCCTNGCCCCTACCGAACGGCCGCGGGCCCCTAACGGTCTCTCACCCTCCGGCGCCCGGGCCCCCCGCCTGCCGCCAGCCCTGCCCGCTGAGGAGGAGCCCTTTGCTCGTTTAATCCCTTTTTCTCTCGTTGAGCAGGAGGCTCCATCGTCGAGTCGTCGGCCTCCAGCAGCCTTCGCTGCCTCTCTTCCATAGTGGACAGTATTTCTTCCGACGAGCCCAAACTG
The DNA here is from genome assembly GCA_013400555.1 of Jacana jacana. Lineage (NCBI taxonomy): Eukaryota > Metazoa > Chordata > Aves > Charadriiformes > Jacanidae > Jacana > Jacana jacana. Next base: position 19,601 of record VZTM01014211.1, read on the forward strand.
CCCAGCGCGGAGGAAGCGGTGGAGAAATAAATCCGGCTGCTCTGGTAGTATCTGTAACGGGGAGGGAGCCCCCACCCCCTCCCCTCTAAACTCAGTAATGAAGCAAATTAACACAGCGGAAAGCCCAGGCAGGGGCCTTGTTAAGGTCGAGTCAAGGTACACCTACCCCAGAGAAAATGGCTCTCACTGACTCGAGCCGAACAGACTTTCCCCCTTTTTCTTTCCTCTTTTTCCTCCCCTGAGTTTTGTTTGTGTTGCCTAGACCATCCCTCTTTCTTTTTTTCATCTTCTTTTTTTTTGTTTGGGTTTTTTTTTGTTGTTGTTAATTTAAGATATTACCTGTGTAGCGGTGGCCCGCTCTGGCCGTGACTCGCCGGCACGTCCATTCCTGTCTGAGGGAAGCTGTTGGGTGCGTTTCCTGTTAGTTGTATTTAAAGAGGTCCTGCATCGTTTCGTTCCTGTAAATAATTTTAGTACTCTCTTTTGTAAACACAAAAAATATATATATTTAAATGGTGGAATGTGATATTGTATATAAGAACGGAGGGATTTCTTGGATTGTAAAATAAAGCTCTTTGTGTTACAGTGTTTCTCCCCCTCCCCTTCCTCATTAAATAACAATCCGATCCTGGAGTTAAAACTGACTTCAGCCACATCTAGCCCTGAGGAGTCAGACGTGTCACCGAGCCACGACCCGTGTGACCGGGAGGCAGCACTCAGGACAGATTTTTTTTCCTTCGTTTTCTCTTCCGAGAACCGTCTCTCCTTAATTCCAGGTGTTAATTACCCGCCGCCTCCGCCCGCTCCCGGGAAGGCGAGCAGGCTCGGGTGGGTGCCGGGGCAGGACCCCGCAGCCCGTTTCCCCGCCGTGCTTGTGGAAAGCGGTACTGCCCGCCTTCCCACCCCGCCAAAAATAACAAAAATAAATAAAATGCCCCAAACGGCAGCGTGGCTCCTCGGGCAGGGACGCTTCTTCGGCCTCGTCCCGCACAGGGTGGGTGAGCTGAGAAAGGGGGAGCGCAAAGAGCCGCCCCCAGTCCTGGTGAAGCGGGAGTTTCAGCGCGTCTCACCCTCCCCTTTCGGTACCGGAGAACTTGAACTCGGGTCCGGTCTGCGGGAAAACCTGCTGGGCCTGATACTGGAACGGCGCGGGGGAGGGCGGCGGGCGGCTCTGACAGGAGCCCGGTCCCGTGGGGCTGTGCTTTCCTGCTGGGAAAGGTGACTCCCCCCGACTGCCTTGAGCCTGAGGGAGAAGAGAACGGGGTCCCTCAGGGAGGAAAGAGTTAAGCGACCGAAAAGGGGTTGGGGGTGGGGGTAGCAGCATATGAAGCCTTTCACTCCGCGATGTAAAAATTGAAGGCCTCTGTGAGGATGGCGGAGCGGAGCCTCTCGCCGTCGGGGCGTCAGAGCTTGTAACGGGCTGTTCGTGCCCCGGGAACCCCGCTCTGCCCCGCACACGCAGTCGGGGTTCGCCGGGGAGCTGACACAAGCCAAGGGATGCCTCGCCAGCTTTAACCCATAATTTATTTTTTGTTTTCGTTTTTTGAAAGGTCACCGCCACGTTTCGAGCGGGTCTCCCCCTTCTCGGCCGGCTCGGGCACGGGTACGGCCCTCGGAAGGGGAAGAGACTGCCCCGAGAGCTGGCTCCCGTCGCGGTGCCCCCCATCTCCCCTTCGGTACCACCGTGGCCAGCCAGGTTTATAAACCGGTTAAGTATTCGCTCTAATTGCACGCTAGTGAGATTCTCCGTCGTAAGGAGTAATTGCGGCAGCACAGCGTGGTGGGCACGTAGTTGCGATACGACAGTGTGTCGTCGTGTCCCCCCCCTACACCCCGCCTTTTTCTCGTTTCAAATAAACCCCTTTGCCTCGGGCAACTCGGGGGCGCTTCAGAAAGCGCGGGGAACGCAGGTTCTCGCCTGCAAATCTCTGCATTTTGGCGAAAAAGCGAAAATTTTACACTTTCCTTCTATAGTGAAGGGACTCGATGAGCAATAGAGGGTTAGCAGCTCGTCGCCCTCCTTCAGGATTTGTTCCGATTCCCGCCGGGTCCGAGAAAAGGGCTAGGGGCAGTTCCTGCGGCCGATGCAGCCCCGCAGGAGCCGCCTCCCCGCAGCAGGGCAGGAGCGGTGCGGAAGCACCCTGAAACCACCGTGTCACACCGACACCCCGCCAGCCTGCTGTCGGGTCTGCCCTCAGCCCAGCGTATACCCGGTAGGACCCCCACGGCAGGGTCTCCTCCAGCAGCAGGGTAACTTGAGAGATTGTTTGGAATAAGTTTGCCTAAGAGGAAGGGTTTTTTTTCATTAAATAAAGAAAATACCTCCCGAAGAGACTCTCCGTGACCCCCGCGGCTGCGGCTGACATGCTGGGCTTCCTAGTGAAGGTCCTCAGTGTGTTTGCAATTAAAATGTTTGTGTTTGATATTAATAACGATAATCTTTACCTAAGTCCCCAGCCAAAGCAAACAGGGCCCTGGAATCACAAAATCAAAGGGTAATAACTGGGTAAGGACGAGAGGGTTGTGATTTAATCAAGTCTTTTTCCGGAGAGACCACGCACAAAGTCAGCGAAGTTTTTACACGGATGTGGGTGCCCACCCCCGTCGGCTCCCTCCTTCCCGCTGGAGTTGATTTAACGCCGCAGAGGCGGGCTCCGGTGAGCACCGGCCTCCCTCTCCTCTTCCTGCCGCGCTCCGCCAGGTAGCCACCTGCTCGCCCCACCCGGGCGTGCGGAAGCACCAGTAGCCGTCCCGCCGTGCCGGTACGGC
>VZTM01014211.1:23582-39409 GCA_013400555.1 Jacana jacana
CCCCCCCCCCCCCCCCCCCCCCCGCGACCCGTTGCAGCGGCCTCATTAGCCAACCGTGTAGTTTGTGTTTTCTCTGCCCTTTCTTTAGTTCCACTCGCCTACTGCACTTCTGCAACTTTGTTTTGAGATCACTTTACCAGAGGAGCCGGGGGTTCTTAAGGGATACTAATTACAGATTATTTTTTTCCTTTCCTGAGTGACAGGCTCTTCCATCCTTTCTTCCCCTTCCCTCCAAAATATTGAAGGAAAAAGGGAACAAATTTTCCTAGGTCCTCAAAGACTTTTGGGAAAAGGCACGTTTCTTAATAACCCCAGCCCCGCTGGATTAGGAGTTAAAGCTGCCAGCCAAAGCCCTGCACTCCAGGAGAGAGGGGTTGGCATTGTGCACCGGGAGATCCACAGTTCAGGCTTGGAGAAACCCCCCTGGAAGGTGATCAGAGGCACCCTGCAACAGGCACTGTAAAGATCAAGTTTATTTGTGCACAAAGCACAAATCTGTAAACAGGTCTATTTTAGCCAGGGCGAAGGTGGTAAATCAAATTTTTTGTGTGTGTGTACATGCCACAAGCCCAGTGAAGAGTTCAAGTAACCGCCGAGCAAAACCCCTCCTGACGGAAGGTTTCTTTAGGAAAACAATAGGAAAACTGCCCGGTTTCAGATGTGGCCCAGCTAAAGGGCAACCTGCACCTCGGAGGGGCAGGAGCCCGCAAATTCTGAGCTTTCCCCTTTCTGTAACTTTACTCCTTTATCAAACTCTCTGCTTTTCCTACAGTATTCATTTCAAAGGGGGCTCCCCCCGTTTATGGCCCCAAATAAACCGAAGCAGTGCAGATGTAGCTTTCCCCAGCCTTTAGATAATTATGCATCCGCCCGTAGGAAGGATGGTGTCGGCATGGCATTTTGTAGGGATAGGGGGGCAAAAAGGTTTAGCCTAACAGTGAAAATCCGCCTTTGGGGGATTTTTTTGGGTCGGGGTTGGGGGGCAGCAAGGAGCATCTGAGTTCTCTCCAGCCCTTGCCCCCTGCCCCAGCCGCAGCTCCCGGCCGCTCTCCCGCCGGATCGGGAGGCTTCCCAGGGATGTGCGCTTGTGCAGTGCCACCTCTCCAAGGAGGTGTTCTCCACCCGTCTTGCTCCTGGAAAAGCGGCTCCTTGAGACAACCGGATCGCCATGCCCCCTCCGCGTTACCTCTTCCCGAAGAGAGGCTAATTGAAGAGTCCTTTTTTTTTTTCCAGGGCACACAGACCGGCTCCGTAGCGTTTGAACGGTTGCTGGGTCACTGGCTCTCCGTTTGAGTTAACCCAGGTCACCTAATTTTATTCCCAGGTAGGGAAGGTTTCCTTTGCCTTCTCACAATATTTTCCTCAACTACAAAAGCCACCTGGATGAAACCAAAGGATTCCTGCGCGTTAGCAAATGCTTGTTAAATGGCTTCATTACCACTCTAATGACCCTTGCAGCGCTCCGCTCAGCTACTGCTGCGGCTGGAGCTCTGCAAGGCTTTTGTCCCCGACTTGTGTAAAGTTACTTAGGGATTGCGGGGTTAGAAATTTTACACTTCCAGGAGGGGTTTGTTGCACTGGCAGCTGGGACGCATCTGTAACGGTACAAGTTTGCCTGAAAGCAGAAAATTAGCAAGCCCAAGGCGCTGCTCGACTGTTGTGTCTCTAGCAACAGCGGGTCACACGAGTAGGAGAAAGAATGGGAAGGGGATTTGTCTGGACGCAAACACATACGATTTTCTTTTGTGAGTACCTTTCCCTGAGACCCGAACTAAAATCTGGGTTCCCCCCCTCCTCGTCTCTCCCAGCCGCATGTAGCTGTGTTTTTTTGTCCTCCAGTTTGTAAGCTCAAATGGTTGGTGACACAGCTTTAATTACAGGACAAAGCGCTCGCCTAGATAAATGATCAAATCTTAGGTCTGAAAAGACGGGTAAATTGTTTCGGGTTAGACCTGGACCACGGGCTGTGGGGAATAAAGATACGCAAGGAGTCACTGTAGGTGCTATGGGGGGCGGGGGGGGGCTCGACGTTAATTCCCCGTGGGGAGAGACGGTGTCCCTCCCGCTGCGGCGTGTGATGGGAGATAGGAACGCAAGGACGAGGAACGGCTCTATGGGAACTGCCAGCGGTTCGTGTGTGTCCAGTGTCCCTTTTTTCTCCTTGACTTGGTTTAAACTACGGAGACGTTGCCACCAGTTCTGGGCAGGCCGTTCACTAGAGCAGTGGCCGGCTCACGGCTCTCCAGAGGAGCGGTGCGGAGCAAATTGTCTCCTGGGACTGAAGGGGGCTTGCCCAGACAGCCCTCGGCAGGGGATGTGGTGGGATATGCTAATACAGACTGGCCGCCTCCCTTTACATGCATATATAAGGGCCCCCAGCATCAGCCAAAGGACACTTCGTCTCAAGTCGCTAATTACTGAGGAAATTGCCCCAGTGCGCTGCAGAGCGCCGCGCCAAGAGCCGGTGGCTGCCGCCCCACACGGACGCCTCCGCTGCAGGGATGGAGGTGATGGACAGCTGCCAGTTCTCCCCTTCCGAGCTCTTCTATGACAGCTCCTGCCTCTCCTCGCCGGAGGGCGAGTTTCCCGAGGATTTCGAGCCCAGAGACCTGCCTGCCTTCGGCACCCACGACCCCCCCGAGACCGCCTGCTCCGAGGAAGAGGAGCATGTCCGAGCTCCCACTGGCCACCACCAGGCCGGCCACTGCCTCATGTGGGCTTGCAAAGCTTGCAAGAGAAAATCCACCACAATGGACCGGCGGAAGGCGGCCACCATGAGGGAGAGGAGGAGGCTGAAGAAAGTGAACCAGGCTTTTGAGACCCTGAAGAGATGCACCACTGCCAACCCCAACCAAAGACTTCCCAAAGTAGAGATCCTGAGAAACGCCATCAGATACATCGAGAGCCTCCAGGAGCTCTTGAGGGAACAAGTAGAAAACTACTATCACCTGCCAGGACAGAGCTGCTCCGAACCGACCAGCCCCACTTCCAGCTGCTCCGATGGGACGGTAAGAGAGGGGCTGGAGCGATGGGGCTGTGGGGACGCCAGGAAGGCCCGCGGGCAGGTCCCCCTCGGCCCACCGCCGTGGAGCCGATCCCGGAGGTCTGGGACGGGCCAAATGCAGCCGGACATCAGGAAAAGGCAGACGTTTTTGGTTAAAACAGGCCCTTTCTCAGATTTTACTCTGAGCATGCACATGGGCTTTCCGGGAATGCATGGCGGGGACGGTAACGCTGCCAGAGGGCACCCAGCAAGTGCCCTAGCCCTCGGGGGCTCGTCTTTGTGTCCTGTCCCACTCCCCCCCGCATTTAGCGCAGCAGAGGGGTAAGGCGTGAGGCGGGGTCAGCGAGGGGTAGGGACGAGACGTGAAAGGCGCTGCCCGGCGGCAGCCTGGTTGGGGGCGGGAGGGGGGAGCGTCCCGGGGTGAGGGCGGCCGGCACAGCACTCGCCCCTCACTGTCTTGTAGGCCGACTGTGGCAGCCCCGTCTGGTCGGCGAGAAGCAGCAGCTTCGACGCCGTCTACTGCCCCGAGATGGCCCACGGTAAGCCTGACGCGGGGGGAGGTGTGTGGAGGCGGGGGCCGCCCGCTTCCAGCGGCACTTACAGCTCGGGACCTCGGGACCCCACTGTAACGCTGCCGTCCCGTGTCCCCTCCCGTGTCCCCCCCTCCCCCGGCCGCAGGGTATGCCACCGATCAGAGCAGCGCCCTGTCCAGCCTGGACTGCCTCTCGAGCATCGTGGATCGCCTCTCCCCGGCGGATGAGCCGGGGCTTCCCCTCCGCGACGCCGACTCCCTCTCACCCAGCGCCAGCATCGACTCCGGGCCGGGGACGCCCGGGACGCCGCCCCCGCGACGGACCTACCAGGCGCTATGAGCAGGGGTCCGGGGGGGCCCGGCACCTCGCCGTCGCCTCCAGGGCCGTTGCTCCCCCCAAACCCTCGGGATCGCTCCACTTGCCCAGCCGGGTCCTGCAAACGCTTCCCGGGCGAGGAGGGCAGACCCAGAGCCGCTTGTCCCGCCGCCTCCCGCCGGGGCTGGGGGCAAAGCACCCCGGCCCGGGATCCCCCCCGGGGCAGACAGACCTCGGGGCTCGGGACACACGCGATACCCTGGAACCCCCGCTGCAAATAAAGCGTGCTGTAAGAGAGCTGTCTGGCCTGCTGGTTCTTCGAGTGCATTCCCTGATATTGGGGAGGGCAATGAGTCTCAGCTACTGGGTGCCTGCCAGCATCCATGTTCAGCCCCAGCCCACATTCGGTCACCCCCGACTCCTGCCTTCCTGAAGACCTGCTTCATCATGGTGGTTCTGGGCTGGGAGATGGGGTAGCTTGCCAGGCTGGGGCCTGGAAGCTTGTTTCTCCTATCTCCAGTGGGTATTGGAGGAACAAGAATGTGGATGGTCAAATTCTCCTTCAATTTCTCTCCTGTTATGTCCAGATTTTCTTCATTTTCCACAAGAGTAAAAATATTTCATAGTTGTCTGCCTTACCCCTACCCTCCCCTTAGCCCCACCTCCCCATTCCCACCCCCTCACCGGCAGCAAAGTACTCATTTGTTTCCCTGGCTAGGAAAACTGAATGTGTATTCCAGGATTTGGCCCTAAAATTGCACAGTGACTCTCCTCTGTAGATCAACTGTATGATCTAGCTGTGACACCCGTCAGGGAGTTGCACTCTCAGTCATTCTCAGTGCTTTCTCAGAGACATATTTAGTAAAGGTAGTAAGAACAAAGCACAAGTATCTCTTACACAATTCAGGAGGTACATTTTGCAATATTCAGAAAGCAGTATAGATCTTTGCTCCTAAGGACTTTGGTCACACCACCCAGAATGAAAATTCGTTACTCTATTTACATGGGTCTAGAAATGGCCAGATCAAGTCTTCATGAATTTCAGCTAACAGGTATTTCCTTCCAGGCACTAAATCTAAGTCTTTTTGCCATGAACATTTTGCAGCCCTTTGCACTTCTCTACTTGTAATCCAAACCTTTTCTCCCAAACCCCTTCCCCAAAAAGAGGGAGACGAGATGGGGAGATGAGCTCCTTCAGCGTATCCAGAAATACCTCCTATGGTAACACTCTGAGTGGGAGGGGATGTACCCCTCACTGGCATGGGATAAGGACGTATATGCCATTTGTGTTTATGTTGTTAGTGATGGGTGGCCAAGGGGCCTGGAAGTGGCATTTCACCTCTGATAAATCTTTCATTTGAACCTGGCCCAGCTTAATCATGTCACTGAAAGTTGCCACCTGACTGCTCTTTGGCAGCATCTCTGAACTGAGGATGAAGGAAGCCTGGCTTAGGGATGTCCCCATCCTTGCAGCACACCGAGGGGGCCATGTCCCCCGCAAAGGGCTAAAGAGAAAGCGAAGTGGCACATACCTGCCTGAGCTGCTCAGCTGGGCAGCTGGCAACTGTGCTTACGACACAGGGCAAGGCCAGCCTGCCCCCTCCCACGCTGCTTCCCTCAAGATCACTTTCTGCCCTTGCTTTGGGATCTCGAGGTGTTTTCTTTCCTGCAGAGTAATTCAGGAGGAGCCTTAACCAGAATGAGCTTTCTGGTGGTCCCAAGGTCCCAAGTAATCACTGAGTAAAAAAAGTGGCTTGAAACCCCTGGACTGAAGTCATGCAGAGGTACAAACAAGGTATTTGCACACTCTTGTAATTACAGATGCTTCAGGAAAGTGAAAGTGCCTTATCTGAAACACAGTCTTTCTTGGTTACGGGCAATCACTTCCTGCACCTTCCGTTTGTAAAAATCCTTACACAAGGCTGCAAGCACAGCTGATTTTATTCATGATTTCTCATACATGGCTGCAACGCTGCGGTGCTCACTCCCCTCAACCAAAATACAGTCCCAAGGATACTGCTTAGGGGCAGGATCTAATACAGTGCAGATCATTGTCAATGGTGGTTTGAAATGAGCTACGCTGGAGAGCTTTCAGGATTTAGTTCTGCACTGTGCTGACCTTGGCAAGCCAACGTCTGTGAAGTATGCAGAACAACACTGGCAAATCACATGTTGGTAATGTACACCTCTCTTTGGCTGGTGGACATTTTAAGAGTTGCAAAAAGGTCAATACTTCTGAGAGGCAGCTTTTCAGAGAGTGAGGAGAAGTTATCCTGTCTGTGGGATGTTTGTCCGCAGCCTCCTCAGGCCTACTAGATGAGATTACAATCTGAGGGTTTTGTTATACACATCAAGAAAACATACTCTTAATTGCCAGACATTTATAATCAAAGCTCCCATGAGCCAAAGTGTGCTGTAATCCTCACAAGGAGTGGAAGTTAGAACCATGAAACCACCTCTAGCTGGTGGACAGGGAAGGAGAAGGTGTAAAAGGCTGCTGTCTTGGAAGATACTCTGTTGTGCTCAGATTTGCATATTCAATAATAATAAGTGTAACTGCAAAGAAAGATTGTATTCTCTGTATTCAAGTTTATTGAAAGAAGGCTGTGCCCACTAATACACGAGACGGTGATGGTCTGAAAAACCTGAGCTCCACCTCTCTCAGCTCCTACTACCTGGCTGAGCACTGCAGGCTCTGCAAGAACATGCAGTTGATCTCACAGGCAGGTGGAGGGACGCTTCATGGCATCAGAGCAACGTAATACAGAAGCTGCAAGTTTTCTGACTATGACTCACTGAATGAAAGGGATAACTTTGTGCCATTTTACAAACAAAATTAATTTTTTATTTTCATTTTACCTCTGAAGGTCAAGCTTTCTTGGTTTATATTCTAAGGGAGTCAGCTGTGCTTGTGTGTGTGTGTGTGTGAAGAACTTCTACCTTTTCTCTTTTGTTAAGAAACAAAGCACAGATCTTCAGTGATACATATATAATAATCACAGATCAAAAATTCCACTGTACACTGCAAAACTGACACAGGAACCTAGCAAAGATCTCTCACATACAACAAAAATCCTGCTTGCTCTATGTTTGTATTTCTGAGTTACTTGTGTGGAAACCCACTCATTTTCCCTGTAGGAAAAGCTCAACCTCTTTCTTCTCCTGTGATAAGGCTTTTAAAAGTAAAAAATGTCTAGTACTTGGAGGATGAAGGGGTCTTAATCCATACTGTTTGTCAAAATATGCTGAGGAACACCTCAAATTCACAGGTGCATTTCAGGGGAAACTCTGCATCTTTCATTTCCCTGCTCAGCCTGCTTTCAGGAGCAGTCAGACTTAACCACAGCAAACAGCTGATTTCTCCCCACCCCTGTTTGACTGCTCCCTCCCCTCCTCCTCTGCAGAGCTTTTGACTCGCTCATCACTTGTCCTGGCTTCTCTCAGCTGGACCTTGGTGTCCCGCAGGAGGACCCACAGCTGGCCAGCTGATGACTGCTGACCTTTGGCAGGCTCTGCAAGGGGGTATCAGCCTTACAGCTGGCCACAACTGCCTTCCTGGCAACTAAAGACCTAATGAGCTTGGCCAGCTGGAGACTGGGCTGGGATCCTGCTGGCTAATTTGACCCTGTGGGTGGGATGGAGAGGTTCACCCTCAAATGTGGACAGCCTTGGGGCACCAGGGGTAGGCTCTTCTTGAAAGGCACCATCCAGTCCTGGAGTCTGGCTTCATTTTGAGCATTAGTAACATTGATGGTCTGGCAATCTGCTGGAAGATGTTGGTGGCTATGAAGCCAAAGGCATTGCTTAGCTCTACTTGAAGAAGGTGATAGTGGGCATGATATATGAGGGTCAGCAAGCCCAGTGAGAGATCAGAAAGGTAGCTCAGTGTCTGCGTTACGTTAAGGCAGTTTGAATCTGATACTCTCTGAGAGGCCTTCAAACCTGAAGTAGCAGGAAAACAGTAAATGTGTGGGTTTTATCTTTATTTCTCTGATCTTCTATGACTATATGCTTTTGAACTGATATTATTTTCTGTTTTAAAAATCCATATGACCTGTATGCTATGCAAAAGTTAAATCCTGCAAAGAAGTCAGACTTTTTTTGCTTAAGTGCCAAGTCTTACTGCTTGCAGTAGGACCCAGATACCAAGCAGGGACTCAAGAACCCAGTAAAGGTCTGGTTGCAGTATGAAAGTTGAGCTGGTGTGCCTATAATACATTATAGGGAGCCAAACTGGGTATTAAATTAGGTTTGAACTCAGCCCATTGCATTTAATAATTGGATTCCACAGAATATATTAAATTAATAAATTAATAACTCCTTAATGAATGGTGAGTGAAGAATGACTGTAACTTCGATTACACCTGCGTATAGCTTAGTCCAAAGGCCTCATTAACAAATGCACCACTGCTGCAGCAGAGCTTCATTTTTTTTGGTAAATGGAAGTATGTGAATATGCTGATAAATCATTCTGTTCCCCTCATTTCCATTTTTAAGTGACGATATATGCAAGTGTTTTGGTACTGTGGGCTTCTCTTTCTCTTCTCTTTCTCTTCTCTTTCTCTTCTCTTTCTCTTCTCTTCTTCTCTAGTATGAAAAAGCCCTAGATTTGTTTTTCTCTCCACTTTGTAATGCTTTGAAAAAATAGAAAGACAAACAGTATTTTCATTTTGAAAAGTGTTTATTTCTACAACGGCCCTTTTGGAACACCTTCAGATTGATCTAATTGCGAAACTCTGAAACTCGCTGCCTGAGTGCTTTGAAAAGCAGAGGAGGAAATGTCTCTGCTGGCCACACTGAAGGTGCATCTGAAGTATGTATCTGAAATCCCTTTCTCAAATTTAGGGCTCTATGTGTGTAGACTTGTGGTAAATGCCTTCATAGACAGTAGAGATCACAGCAAAAATGTTTGGGTTTAACTGAACTACCTGAGTGACTTGAAAAAGTAGCTTTAAAAACATTAAAAACCCCTCAGAAGTGGCTGGAGTAGAGTCAGTCAGGCATCTGGGAGGTAGGTGGCTTTGTTCTGGTCCTCACTTCATGACTCTATCTTCATTGGATAGTCTCAAGTTGTTATAGGAATAGACCACCAAGTTTCCTTCTCTCTTGGTATGCCTGTTGTTCTGGTCCTGGGACTCCTATGTTTCATTAGAGATATGTCTCAAATAAGGAACTGGGAGTCCTTCAGGCCTCTTTCTCATATATATAATTCTGTGTACTCCCAAACATGTAAATGAATTGTTTAGCTGCAAAGCTTCTGCAACTGGGTGCGCACCATTCTCCTGGGCATCTCCTTGGTTGCTGGAAATGTGGGTGACTTAACACCCACCTCTGGGGAAAGAGTGAGTCTCATAAATAGGGCATTCCTTTTGGAAGATGGTGACAGGAAAAGGAGCTCTTGCTGAAGCCGGAAAGGTAAGCACTGAAAGCTGGGGGGGGCGTTGTCTCACGGCTGTGTAAGCAGTTACTCAGTATGGGATAAAGGGATGGTGACTCTGGGCAACTAGGAAAAAGTTTAATAACTTGAAAATCCCCCATGCTGAGCATGAAGTAGAGGAGAAACCAAGTAAACAAGGGCTAGGACAGCTGTATCCTACCAGTGCCCGAAATGCACATTTTTCACAGGGTACAAATTTCTCACATGTTTATGGCCTGGGCAAAATACAAAAATGACTGAACTTTGAAATGTGAAACTTGTTATTTCTGAACTTCCTAATAAGCAGGACAGTGAAAGCTCATTTTAGAAAAGTGCTCATGAAATTTGACTTCTCAAGCAGAAGTGGTCTGCTCTGAGTGGTCTCCTCACCATGTCTGCCTCCCACAGCCCATGCCTCTATTTTTTTTTCTGGAAAATAAGGACTAGGAGAAAAAAATATATGCATTTTGGTGTATAGTCTTGCTTTAATGCATTTCAGCAATACCATACTTCCTTATACTTCTACTTATAAAATCAACAGTGCTATTTTTATTACTGCTTCTCATTCTCCCTTTTTTCCCTTATCTATAAAAAGCTTTATTGTTTATAAACAATGCACTTGGTTATGTGAATAAGTTTGAATGCCATTTTGGTTTAATATGTGTGGAAACAAATCTTTATCTACATGTAAACTGTCTTAATCAGCAATAGTGTATTATAAAGTACAGCTAGACAGCTAAGTTTATTCTTGCCGCAACTCCACTGAGACCCCTAGAGTTTCACTAGGAACAGTTTTGGGCCAGAAAGCCTAGAATATAGTTACAATATATTCATTTTCTCATGCCTCAGAAATGGACTGTTTATGTGCCAAGCTGTAAAGTGATATTCATGATGACTGAAGCCTGAACAACATTAAAATATCCAGATCCTCCGCTCCAAATCCTCTGGTATCTGAAACTGTGCCTTTGCTCTCAAAAGGAGGGGGCTACCGCTGCTGAGGGTAAACAAGGGCAGGGGCACAGCTTTGGTAGTCAAGCTTAAGTCAGGACTAGCCTGGCTAATACTGAGGCTAAACTGCAGGGAGCCTGGGTCTGAGATGCTGCCCCAGCCCTGAAGGCTGCCTAGTGCTGTCCCCACCAGCTCTGCCTTCCTGCTCCTGCGGCGGAAGCTTCAGGGGTTGACCCTTTGAGCTCAGCAATCCATGGGAGATGTGCTTCACTGCTCACCAAAAACCTCTTTAGAGAGGAATTTTTCTTTAAATGAAGAGTGCTGTGGAAAATCGCTTTTTATTGCAATTATAATGGATACAGCGGTTCACACAGCTTGTGTCGTGCTTGAGAGCCAGGACCCACACTCTGTTCATGCACTATGGAATATCAAGTACAATCATGGTTTCTGTTTTATTTGGCCTTGATTTCCAGAAGTAAGAGCTTGAAATTACACTCACAATAACTGCAGTGATTTTTTTTTTATGATCTTGAATGCCAACCAGCTCTTACTGAATACAAGGATAGGTAGTAAGTGCAAGGAATTCTTGAAGATCTCTTGCTTGCATGCCTGATTAATTTTTTTACAGTTTGTCTGATTATATACTTAAAAATAGAGTACAGTCTGAGAGAAAACTTTGCTGAACATATAATAAATCCATTTAAATTTTGAAAAAAAATTAGAACTGTTGAAAGACCCCAACTGCATATAAGATCTTAGAGTAAGATGCAACCATGCTTATTTCTACATCCTTTTGAACCAGTGGAAATACCTATGCATGGACATACTTTACATATGCAAGTTTTAGGAAGTTCAAGGCTTAAAAATAGAAGTGAGAAGTTCCCTCTTTATGATTATAGTGATTTGAGGGAAGAAAGAGAAACAGTATATAAGTATTACCAGATTATGTATGTAAAATGATATAGGACAAATTTGTCTGGAGATTGGTCATCCTATGCTTGACTGACTCTTCAACCCCTAACTAATTTTTATTATAAATAATCCTGGCATGTTGGTCTTAAATATCCGTAGCGTATTTGGCAAAGCCTTTCCACAGCAGCTTTATTATCATATTGCTGCAGAGAATTGCTTTGGAAAGCTCAGGGCCTTCTCTAGAGAAGTTAGAGGCTTGTGACAGACTAGCTCTGCAAGGGTGATGTTCTGCATGTTTTAGGCACCTGAAGAGCTCTGTTAAGTTCTGATCTTGAAGGTCACTTGGTCAAAAGCTGAGAGTAACACCTGCGACTCTTCATCTCATTCCAGAAATAAATGGCAAATATTTTGTGTTTTATGAATTCTTTTAGGTTTCTGTTTCTTGTTTCCTTTAGAAAAAGAGAAAAGCAGTATATAGTCTGGTTGAAAATAGGGGTTATCAGAGAACTGCTTGTGTTGTAAGAACTAGAGCAGCAATTATTGCTCCAGCATTAAACAGCTCTGGGACTTGGCTGAGCCTCCCATCACACACCACATGAAGATGCTGAGCTGCTCCGCACAACATGGTCTTCCCCACTGCCACCCCAGAATGAGCACACACCTGCAAAGGGGATTTCAAATGGAAGAATCTCAGTCTGCTTGCAATAGGCCCGTGCTGCCTTTTAAAATATCCTAGGAAACCTGCAACACACCATGCATCGCATCCCATGGGTTGGTGCAGTCCCAAAATGGTTGGTTTCACTCCAAGGATTACGCACAGTGGGGTTTTCTGCCCGAATAGCCCAAAGTTTTCTAGTGACATGAACGCTCAGGCAGGACTTGGCCAGGTCCTGAGCTGATGTTGCTGCTGTTCTGCATGGCACAGCGGCAGACCTGGGCTCTGATTTAGTGCTGGAAGTTGGGGGAAGAGCATCTGGATTACTTTTGACACTGTAATTCTCCTACTGCAATTAAATGAAATGAAGCGATTGGTAAAAGAATGGAGAAAAAAATATCCAATCCATAATGAAAGCATATGCTGTATATTCCAGCCAAATGTGACTAGAATAGCTGTAGCCTGAAAATTGGAATTTATAAGCATAACACTGTTCCGGGAGAAAGTACAACAGACTAACGCTTCTAAAATTAAGAACAATTCAGCAGTATGGGGATGTAAGAATAATATAATCTATTCTCTTATTGGTCTTGAGAAGTGCCTACCTTTAAGTGATGCCCTACACTTCCATGGGGTTTCACTCCCTCTGGCTTCTTCAGAGGAGGCTGCTGCAGCTGAGGCCCTTTTGGGTGCAGGAATTCAAAGCTGAATTCATTTTTCCAGTGGGATTATTCTTTTTATAAAGCTCTGTGTGTGTGCTGGAAAAGCAATTTATTTTGTCAGTAACATGGGATAAAGCATCATTATGCTACTCAGCTGTCACTGGGGAGTGTTTGGAGATGGGAATCTATTTTGGGCCCAGTAGTAGTTCTAATCATGGCACAAATCTTTCTAGTCTGAATTAAAAAATTAGAAAGGGCAGGACTAGGTCTGATTTTATATTTTTCCAAAAAAGTTCTGAAATGTAAGGGACAGATTTTCTAAAGCATGAATGTAGCTTTTTTTTAAAAAAATCCTGTTTTTCTGAAATGTTGCAGTGCAGAATTTTAAATATATGACTTTAAAAGAAATCAGCTGTGCTATTTCAAGCATTGAAATCTATAGGAGTTAGGCACTTTTCAAAACCCTGTGGCAGACAGAGTTTGAGAGGGCTCAAATTCTCCAGTGGGATTAGGTATTTAAATATATTTAAGAATCAGACTCCAGGGTATGTGTGTGTGTGTGAGAGGTATCCCCAGTGCCAGGTGCATTTTCTGACTTTACAGAACACTGTAAATGCAGGATGTTCACAGCCTAAAGCGAGGGACTTGGACCCCAGTGTAGTATCAGGGAATACATTATGCAAAGTAGGGCTGTGCTGAAACAGCAAGGAGAACTTGATGAAGAATATGTTTTACTTAAATGTCTTAATCTGGATTGGAACATGTTGCCTTCCCCCAGTCAAGATTTTTCTTTCTTTCATGTGCCCGAGCCCTGCATGTCACAGTCTAAGCAGGACTAAACACCTCATTTAGAAAGTAGAATCATAGAATGGTTTGAGTTGGGAGGGACTTTAAAGATCAACAAGTTCCAACACTCCTGCCATGGGAAGGAACACTTCCCACTAGAGCAGGTTGCTCAAAGCCCCATCCAGCCTGGCCTTGAACACTTCCAGGGATGAGGCATCCACAGCTTTCCTGGGCAATTTATTCCAGTGCCTCACCACCCTCAGAAGTAGAGGGGGGTGTGAAGTTGTTCCTCTTTTATTAAACGGGTTATCACTTCCAGCACACACTCATGAGGAGTGAAGAAGAGTCAGTGCCCTTTCCAGCCTACATGGAAGGGAGTGCTTTGACTAGGAGAGAAGAGGTCGTTTTGGGCCATGGAATCTGCAGTGCATATTTGAGCCACTCCACTGCACGACTAAACCAGGTTGTCCTTCAAGCAACTCATGGGATGACTTTGGCTTCTCAGACATTTACTTTGCCTCCAAATCACCTTCCTGCTTTCCTGTTCCCCAGGTGGTGTGTTGGATGAGTTGTGTGGAATATGATCCCCTTTTTCTGAAGGGCTCTGGGGGATCTTTTTGGCCCTGTGGTTGGAAGCACAACTAGTAAATGGCTAAACCGCTGGTGTTATCCATCTTGCAAGGAGACTATGACCAGTTGTGCCCTCAAGGCCATTTGTGCATGCTCAGGTGTGTGATGGAAGCAATCTGCTCATTCTGACTTTCATGTGTATCACTTGAGTGACGAGACATGTATTTTGTTCACAAAGGAGGCATATTTCCCATTGTGCAGAATAGGCAGGATTAGGATTTACAGCCCACAGAAGCCTCCTCAACGGGGTACATGGACATCCGGGACCAAGACCTTTGCAGCCATTGGGCTGTTGCAGAATGTGGATTTTTGCTCAGACGTTGGACTGTGAACTGGAGCCTCTGAGGCAGGAGTGGCCGTTAACTCTGCTGCGGCCTGGTCGTGAGTGTGAGTGGTAGTAACCGGGAGGTCTTCACCACCGCAACTCTTTGCTGAGTGACTTAGGTAAATTTCTTTAGACCTTCTTGCTTTCTAGAGGAAGTTTCCCTTCCAAACCCAATCCTCTTGGGGCAAGCTGGAGCTTTAGGCTGACAGTGGCAAGGCCTCAGATAAACGTACATACTGGAATAGCAATGTATAATAACACATTCTCTGACTTTGTCAAGTATTGGAAGAGGTATCTTTCCAACGGTGACCGTGTACTTTGGACAGTAGTGTCCAAGAAAGATGAACTTGCTTACGACACACAGTAGCTGCTGCAGCAACCCAGACCACTGAATGAGAAACAGAGAAAGAGTAATCCATGGTACCAACAGGTGTATGTCATCTCTATGGTTGAATTGATCGGTGGTTATATGGGAAGCAGGTTAATGAACTGAGGGTGAAACGGCACCAGCAGCTAGCTCAGGCACGTGCTGGAGCATTTTGTTGTGTTGTATCTGTTATATCACTGAGAACATTCAGCTGCAAAGCCCAGCGTTGCTGGGACACGCTGTAAGGACTGGAGAGCACCTGGGAATCCAGCAGCAGAGCACAGCACGTAGCAGTCTTTTTTTCCAATGCTTGAGTAACTGCTTCCTTGAAAACCCTCTGAAGGAATGTGTGTGGGGATAGACACTCATGGGGTAATGCTGAAAGATTCCTGGGATTTTGCATGTCTAAGGACGCTAAAGCAGCTGGGCGCCTCTCGCAGTACACAGGATGCTTCTAACTCTGTATCCTGCTTGTACCTGCCTTTCTCTTCCCCCAAAAGGAAAATCTGTTTGAAAAGTGTATGCTGCCTTAATAAATCCATCCTCTATTACTAATGTGTGGCAAAAAGCCAGGCTGCTGCTTACACTTTTCAAAAGTTATGATGTGGATGTTGTGGTGTGATGCGCAGGACGCACAAAGCAATTTTCCATCCGAGTCACTCAGGAAATGGATTAATGAAGGTGGATACTGTCCTCACGCCTTTAAACTGAGTCCTTTTTTCTGCTGCTTCCCAATCTTCTCAATTATAAATAAAGGGGATACACCAAATGGCACCATCTCTCCAAATTATGGTTTCTTCCACAGTCCTACTTTGAAATTTTGGACTTCATCAGCTTAAATTGTCCTTTAATCTCATTGTCACATTTTCCAGGATTTTGTTCTGTAAGTATTAGGAATTATGTTGGAATAAGGAATAAGATTGGGCAGAACTAAGTTCATTATATGGCTCCGCAGAAATGTCTGCATGTACAAAGAATTTACCAGTGAAAATCAACCCAACAAATGATAGAAATACATCTGAAATGAAAAAAACCCAAACCTGGCTGTTTAGATTGTGTTTTAAAGCTGCAAACAGGAAAGCAGTTAAGAAGGGATGCTTTTCTGGGAACTACAGAAAGGCACAGAATTAAAGGGAAATTAAAGGACATAGAAAGTCAAACCCCACTGTCCTGGTTTGAGGTAAAACAACCAATTTTCTGTTCAGTAATTTTACTTTTTTAGCTGGGCCTCTTCTCACTAGCTGAACTCTGAAATTACCCGCATATTGTTCAGA
>VZTM01014211.1:39785-82288 GCA_013400555.1 Jacana jacana
CTGACTCCATCTCTGGAATCCAGCTCCTGCAGATCACCGAATCCAGTCTGGGACTTTTCCTGATGCCTGCTGGTGATGTGATTGTCATCCTGGGAGCTTCAAGTGGTTTTGTATATATTGTATCTATTTCATTATTTTCTTCATTTTGTTTTTGTTTTTGTTTTAATTTTAGTACTAATACTTCATTAAAGTAGTGTAGTTCATTCTAAACTCATAAATCTCTATCTTCTTCCTCTCTCTTCTTTTTCCAGGGAGGAAGGGCCATCTGTCAGTCTGGTTTTGGTAATTTTGGCTGAAAACTTGACACCCCACCCTTGGAGATGACCTAGAATGTCCTGACTACTTGGTTTACTGCATCCTGCTAAATTGTAATCTATCAATTTAAGAATTTGTATTTGTAATTTGATGCATGACATTGACAAAGCTGTGGTGAGCCCTCCTGAAATCATAGAATGGTTTGGGTTGGAAGGGACATTAAAGATCCTCTAGTTCCAACCTCCTTGCAGGGACACCTCCCACTAGAGCAGGTTGCTCAAAGATCCATCCAGCCTGACCTTGAACATTTCCAGGGATGGGGCATCTACAACTTCTCTGGGGAACCTGTTCTAGTGCCTCATCACCTTCACAAAATTGTCATCCCCAACCTGACTTTGCACCCAAACTTTCATCAACTGCCTCTTCCCATCCCATTTATATTTACTGATTGCATGCCAGGCTTATTAAACAAGTAGTTGTCCACAGCAGAAATGCTTAACTAGGAGGAGTTGTTTGATCCAACCATCCATCTGCTGGGCTGTGTAATAGTAGTACAGGATAAATCATGCCACATCTACAACTGTAGTAAAGAGCCACACAAAGCACATGTGAACACAGGACTGCAGTGTCCACCTGCCTCTTTGAGGAAGTGGGTGATGTGGGAGCTTCTGTGGTTGGGGTTCTGGGTCATCAGGAAGGGTGAAACAAGGTGAGATGAGAATCGGCACTGTCAGAAAGAGCAAGCTTACAGAAATGTGCTCAAGGAAACTGAGGCACTGGTAAACATTGGAACCCTCAAGGTTATTGCCCTGAGGGCTTACCCTGAAAAAATCTCATTTTTGGTCTTAAATGTTTAAAAGGAAGGATTTTCCTAATTCCCATGATGCCTTTGGGATCTAGTTCCTAGATCTTGCCTCTACTTATAGGCACCCAAATATCTTAAGATATTCCACCTGTAAATTCTGAATTCAGTAGGATATTCCTGTGCATGGCCAATTTATGACAGCACAGACTCCCTGGTGAAGCCAGGGGCATGCATCGTAATTCCAGGTGTGGCTACACACCTTGGGCTGTAGATGGCAATCATTTCTTCTGGGTTTTTTTTAGTACCATACAAAGAGGTTTTGATCTTGATTGTACCTTTAAGAGATGATCAGTACCTAATAAATAATAGCACTCTAAAAGTGCTAAAAAAGCACGGTTAGTCATACGCTGATTGCATACGTGTAATTTTGTCACCTTTTTTTTTAGTATCTTAAAATCTGCACATGGCAGGTTTCTGTGATAATTTGCTATTGTATCTAGTTTAATACTTGTAAACTTTCTGCAGAATGATTTACATTGTAATGTGCCATCTGCTTTGAATTTTGGTAAAATGAATTTACCCTGCCTAGATGTGGCTAACATTTTCAGCATGGACTTGGTTCCTGGAGTGGTTTCTTTCAGCAAGAGGCAGGTTGAGCTTCAAACAGTTGGGGAATGGGTTTCAGAGTTTGGATTTGACTTTTTAGAGGACTGGGGGTTCTAATTACAAAATGCAGCAATGGATCACCATTTTGTGTGCAAATGGTTCTCCAGATACAGATCCTCCTCACTTGCTTTTGAGTTTCTTTGAAGCACCACAAATACATTAGTTTAAAAATGCAGAGTGACTGCATCTCTAGGGGAAAACCGGCAGTGTTTGGCCTTGGGGAAAGTATTCGGGGTAGAACAGAGGATCAAAGATTGTATGGACACTGTAGCCATATAGGGCAGCACGTATATCACTGCGGTAAAGACAGAGCATGTGGGCAACAAGCAGAGCATCCCCAAAGGCAGGGGCAGCCCTGGGCAGAAAGGGGCCAGTTGGGGGAGCATGGCAGTCCCTGGGGGGGTGGCACCAAGCCACCAGGTGATAACAGCAACAGGGAAATACCGTGCTCATTGGGCTGAGGAGCCACCATGCACATTAGCAGTTTGCTGATTGTGTTATGGTCTTATGTGGTACATGCAATGGTTGCATTTTTCTGTCATTCCTATCAGTTCTTCTCGAAGCCATTGTGGGAGGCACCAGGCAGGCGGTTAATGTAAATCATTCGGTTTTGCAATGTAGACGTTTCTTTTGCTCAGGTTTTAATGAAGTAATGTCTTCATTCTTTTTCCCATATGTCTTTCTCAGTCTGTGAGTAAAACTAAGCTCTATCTGTTGGGGTTTTGTTGTTGCTGTTGCTTTGTAAATAAAAAGAAGAGGCAAATGCCCATTACACAAAGCAAAATGTATGTAAAGTACAGGGAGCTGGGTTTTTCACTACATGGTTTGTCTTTTTTATAAATAAATCTTCCTTTCCATATTGCTTTCCATATATACATGCCCAGAAGAAACTCACTCTTGAAAACTATGAGTAGCAACAGCCTTGAGTAGATCATCTGAACTCCCTCTACCAGCAGTTCTCAAATTTGGTAGGGGATATGAAACTTCTCTGGAGGAGGGAAGAGGTAAATAAAAAGCCCCAAACAGCTTTGCATATAACTGCTACAGCTGGAAATTGGTCTTTAGCAATTTAATTGAATAAATATTTTTTAGAGAGTTAACACTTTAAAAAAAACCCAATCAAAATTGTATAGGAACCTTGACATTTCTTTTGCTTGGATAAACAATGGGAGAAAAGTTAGACAGGAGAACATTGAAGTAAAAGGTTAGTTTTTACAGTGGAGTCAGTAGTGAACTGTTGGGATTTGCACTGTATAACATATTTGTAAGTGAGCTGGAAAAAAGATCACTTGACTGGCGAGGAGAAAAAGTTTACTGATGTTAATAAAGCAGAGCAATAAATAATAAATAATAAATCAGGACTGTCTGTAAGAACTGCAGAAGGAGGAAATGGGACTTGGTGGCTGGCTGTTAAAATGGCAGAGGAAAGAGAGTTTCAATAAATATAAAATGATGAAACTGCTACACTTATAAAATTGTGGGTTATCTTTCTAATTGTCACTCAGGAAAGAGATCTGAGAGTTACAATAAATGGTATTAAGTCTTATAGAGAAAGGGATAATAAGCAATCAGGAAATATCACTGATATAATCAGTGTGTCCTCAGATTATACAGGCTCCTCTAGTAATCTCATCTGAAGACCTATGTAGCAGAATAGGTAAAATTCATGGCAAGGCAATAAATATGATCAAATATTCCAAAAAGGCTTTTCTACAAGGAATGTAGGTTGCAGAGTAACCTAGGACTTCTGTTTTATTTTTAATTCCTATAATTTATCCAACATCAGATGACTGATGACTCAAGGAAGATACAACTCTGTATTAAAAGACCTAGGTAAAAAGCAAGGGCACAATAAAAGCCTGTAAGTGGCATGGGAAGGCACAGAGGGAATGATTATTTAAAATCTGTTACAGTAGAGCAACCAGAGGTCACCAAATTAGTGGGAAAATGTTTAAAACAAAAGGAAATGGTTCTTTTCAGGATGTTTAAGTAAACTGTGAAACTCTGCTGCAGGATGGGTGGTTGCTGAAAACACTAGCTTCAAAAAGTCCCTAGAAAAATTCATCTAAGAGAAATTCATTAGGGCTACTAATACAATTACACCTGGGTTTGGTTCAAGAAGTTTCCAAGCAATTAAAAGTTGCTGGAAGAGATTTATGGCGAGGAGGGAGCTCACTGCAACACTTGCCCCACCTTCTTCTGCTCTTTGGAGTTGCACCATGAGGCTCCTAGTCCTGGTTTCATCCATTGTGATCCCCCTAATTCTTAATGTCCTATTCTCTTGAAACCAATAAAAGACCTATCAGCAGATGTTTTTATAGCCAGGTAGTGTGCAATTTCCTAGAATTGCATCCTAGCAGTTGTTGATTCAATAATGTCTGTACGCTACAGGCGACGTGCAGGTTTAGTTCTTGGTCTCAGTTACTGCCCCTTCACTTCATACAGTCAGAGAGTTTGTTTGGCTTCTCTGCACTCATCTTTGACAGCTACTGTCTAGGTGAAAAATGGTTTTGTGCTTGTCAGCCAGTTTGTTGCATTATGTAGCATCTAAAATGTAGGCCTCCTATTTGATCTATTCAAATACGTTCCCTCTGTAGTGAATGAGGAAAAAGAGGCATTTCCCATTAACAGTATTCTGAGATGGGAGAGATCTAATTACCCAATATATTTTCTTCAGCCATAAGTTGGGAATAAGAAGTTTCTACAGAAAAAGTGAAAAACCACCGTACTTTCAATGGGGAAGGTGAAAGAAAGATTTTATGCTGCTTCAGTGGATGAAGCAGTATAAGAAAACTGAAACCTGTTAAAGCTGGGGTGGGAATAAAGACTGGCTGTAACACAGATGGGGAGAGGGATGGAGGAGGATGATTAGAAGATTCTTCTGCTGTCTTCACTGGAAAAAAATAATTATATTGTGTCAGTAACCGTTACACAGATGAGGTATATCACCCCTTGGAGATAATTGCTCCCTCCATTAATTACAGAGACTCATGC
Organism: Jacana jacana; assembly: GCA_013400555.1. Lineage (NCBI taxonomy): Eukaryota > Metazoa > Chordata > Aves > Charadriiformes > Jacanidae > Jacana > Jacana jacana. The sequence continues at coordinate 44,506 of VZTM01014211.1, forward strand.
TTGGTCAGAGAGATCTTAGCTGCAATGAATCGCACCTTCATTGGCACTGGCCTCTGAAAAAAATAATGTCAGGTGTTCTGACTGACTCCTGAGTCACTCCAGCCACTTTTACAGTCAGAGGAATCTGTCAAATCTTAATCTGATTTGACATTTGGAAGTATTCTTTTTTTCCTCCTATTTTTTCTCCAGCTTTGAAGATTGTCATGCTTTGATTCTTCGCTTGCAGAGCAAATTTGCCTCATGATTGTACTCATCTCCTTAGTAAGCCATAGATCAGTATCACTCCTGACTATTGGAGCTGAATAATTTACTAAAGGCAAGATGACTGCCTTGGAGGTGTACTAAGTATTATGCAGATAGGTGCCGAGGGTTCATTAGTTCAGTGAAGAATCTGGTTGAAAATTCCTCAGTATCTCATGAAAATGACTTGTATTAGAGCCAATGACTTATTTCCTATATCCTTGCTCTATTCAGATATAAGCTAATCATCCTAGATTTAGCCAGGGGCACCAGGAAGAAAACAGCCTCAGTCACATCAAACAAGTGAAAGACTTGTTTGCAGATGTCAGGAGATTATTACTTGAAGCTTTCAGGCAATCAATATACATTTTGTCAAAATATACTTTTTTGCCTTACTTAGCCTTGAAGCTTTTAACGCCAACACCAGGATGAGCATGTTTTACCCCTCTTTGTTCAGGATTGTAGCCCGTATCAGAGTAAGTGGCTTTTGAACAGAACTGGAGAATTTGGGCTGCTGTTCAGCCACACACTCAGTTGAAGACTGACCAGGAGATCTGGCCCTTGCCTTACTCCCAGATATTGTCTTTGCACCTTAAATGTGTGAAGCTTGTTGGTGCCTGGACCTTACCACTGGAGCTTGCCGCAGGTAGGACTGTTTCATCACCCTGGATGCTCTCTCTGACGATGTCCTTTTCTCTTTCAAATGCTGGTGCCAGTTTTCTGATAATTCCTGTACACAAAAGCTGATGCTTTTTGGGTATTGCCTTCTTCCAGGTCTTTTGCAGAGGAAGCTGACTGAGAAGATAAGCTGTAGTATAGAAACTGTAGCTCCTAGTTTGTTTTCCCTACTAAAAAAAAAGGAAAACTTTCAAATACCTGTATGCTTAAGCTAAATATCAAAGCCTCAGTTAGAGTTTGGAGAGAGAAAGGACAAAATTTAGAGTATCTAGAAGGGAGGTAATAAAATGCCTCTACAGCTAGTCCATAGATACAGCTGTATCTAATGATCTGGATCTGTGTTTGGCAGCTGTTCTGAAGAAGGTAGTGCCAGGCAGTGGTACAGACAGTTAGCATCTTGGAGAAAATTCACAGCTACAATTTGATGAGTACCTTTAGCAATTTGCAGAGCAGCTGCTGCAGTATGTGGTTCATGACTTACATCAAACAGTTACTGCACCTGGTTCATGTGGTTCGCTTCATCGAGGCATAAAGACACAAGCTTCATGTTTCAGGTACTTCAGTGCGGGCTTATACAATTGCCTAGTGGTCCTTTGTGCAATTTTTCCAGCAGCACCACCAGCAGGTGTGGTATGATCAGACCCTGACTGCATGCAGTCCACTAATCACGTTAAGCAATACTTACATTCACCATATAATTCTTACCAGGGTAAGAATGCTGCTTTTATTGCTGTTATCTTATTGCTAGTGGCCACTCCTAGCACACAGAATAGCCACGTTACACGGAGCCTTTTTTGAACTCTCCATTCACTGGGAAATGTGTGGAAATACGTTGACTGAGCGTCATGTAGATCCATATGTGTGTCTGCTTTTCAGCACTAGCAGAACACGAGCACAGCAGTGATACTGGAAGGAGTGGCTGAAGATGCTATGAACATTGTTTTACACTAGGCGTCCTCCTTAGCGTATTTATTCCACCGAGAGCTGTACACAGCCAGAGCCCAGCTGAACATGCTCAAATACAGGGGAGGACAGCCAGATGAATTCGTACAGCAGAGATGTACACTTGCTATGGATTCAGAGGAAACAAATCTGACATGTTTTGGAACAAACTATTGAAGTCTATTCAGTACAATCTAAAACACCGGAGAGAAAAGACCTAATCAGCATCTACATTTTAGTCTGAGTTAGTCAATGCTTAGGTCCCCTTCCTGTAAGCAGCCAAGTTGATGTTTTCCTTCAGGCGTACTTAGACCCAATGGTAAATAGTTTAACTTCCTTCTGTCAACACTACAGACAAGACAAGCACACAGGCACAAAACTGAGGCTTGACAGGTAGTGCTGGCATGTTAAATTCTGCAACTGAAGCATGAAGTTATTACAGAAATTAATAGTTTTCTGGATGTTTGGTCCCTAAAAATTTAAGAAAGATTCTTGGTTTCTCATTGCTTATGGTTGAAAACTTTTAAACAGAATTTTGAAAGCAATTAAACATTGGTTCCTGGGTGTCTTTTCACAATACAAACATTTTCAAACTGGATGACTGAAGGCTCTAACTCTATGATAGGATATTGCCAGGGGTTGGTTCCATATTTCCACATCTGGGATCCCGGACAGACATGGGTCTCTGTGCCAGACGTGCTGGATCTTCTTTATCTGTACCACTCACAGGGTCAGTATGTGCACAGTAACTCTGCCCTATGGCACGTGCGGGAATTCACAGTGCAGGGCCTTCAAGCAGGTCTAGATGCCCATCAGTTCCAGAACAAGGAGCTGTTGTTTCAGAGGAGTGTATACGGCTGTTTCACAATCAGTGTCATCACATATAATGCTTGGTAAGCAGGGAACTAATGAAGGTGAAAATCACCACTTGCCTAAAAGGAGCTGACTAGGAAAGAGGAGACATTCCTTGTATACAGTGACAAAAGTTTTTTTCAGGAATTGCCTACTATTTTTCTACCCCCTCAATTTATTCCTCCCCCCCCCCGTATTCCTCATGAACAGTTAAATTATTTTGTGTGGGGGAAGCAAGACAGCTGACTGTGATGACCATGAGAGGGCAGCTAAAGGACACTTACTGCAAGAGAAGTAGCAGAGCACTCCAGGAGGCGGATCTGGCAAAGCCTAAATGCGGTAGCTGGCTGAGGAGATTGCATGTGGTGAGGAAGTGTCACTGCTCAGCTCAGAGAAAACTCCCGTGAAAGAAGGGGAGGGGAATACTGCAAGGGGAGAACAGCAATAGCTTTGTGGTTTCACTTGGGCTCTAGTCAACAGGAATTTTGGGGGGTAAAATGTGAGGGAGATTAGATATGAATAGACTTGGGTAAGAGAGAGATCCCTGGGAGATGTATCTGTGTTACTCCAATCTAAGGTGGACCCATCTTTACCCACCAAATTGTTCACAGCTACCTTAACATACCCAGGATTCTTCCCACACTGTTTCTTGTTTTAGCTGGGCATCTTGCCTTGTCCTTACCAAAACCTACCAGTAGAGAGGTAGCTTGTCCTCCCAACATAGAGAAGTAACTTCTTCAGAAAAAAATAACGTTCTATATTCCTAAAGGAGTTTTCATGCATGTGTGAGAAATCCCACAGATTTTCCCCTTTCTGTAGCACCGCAGCGGCTACTCTCTGTAGTTCAAAAGTTGTACTTCATGTTTATCTTCTACATTTCTTTCATTTCAACAAAAAAGTTAGAGAAGTGACTCCTGGGATACAGTTTTTAATTGGAGCAGTTTACAAACTAATCCCAGGCTCACAGCTGGTTTATTACAAGTACAAAAGCTGGGCTGGCATGGACTGTCAAAATTAAAAGGTCAGGCAAGATTTGCAGCTTCAGGCTGAACACTGAGTTTTCCTTGAAATAAAACACTAATTTCTGGGTCTATAAAACATGCCCACTTTGAGGAAACATAGTGAGAATTGCAGGTGGGGACTAGTGAAGAAACTCTCTGTAGCATTCTGTTGTCTTTGTGGTGTTACCTTTCTGCAGACAGAACCCAACTTCATCCAAGCCTCAGAGAGAGGAAGGAGGGAGGAAGGAAGGGAAAAGGTATCCATCTACTCTATCAGGTCTTTATGGTTTTGATAAAACTAAGTACAATAACTGAATCATATGCTTCCCTTTTGGTCAGATGAGTTGGTAAGAGTAGAACTAACTATAAGAAAGTAATTCAAACGCACATGGGATTTTTTTTTTCTCTTGGATTTTGGTTGCTCCTTATAGACATCATCTGCTTTTGTAATCTTTTCACTTAATCCTAGATAGCTGTAGGCTTCTGGATTTCAGAACTGGTTAAGTTTTACTATGACTCTTTTGTCATGTCATGACTATGACAAATTTCTATGTTGAAAGTTTGATAGCTTTCATTTTTAAGTGCTTCTATAACCAAAAATCAAAAGCAACTGTTCACCTTTTTGCAGCTACTGTAAAATCATGCACACCAGCCCAGTGTTACTGGTGGCAGTATAGACTTCTGCTATTTGCACTCACAGACTGAAACTCCTTGACATGTCACCACATGCTCCTTGTATACACCACATCCAAAGCATTTTGCTAACAATACCTGTGTCAAACTCTTCAACTTCTTAGAATGTTTCAGACCAGAGTTCTGTAGCAACAGGAACCTCCTTACAAACCAAAGACTGAGCTATGCATGTATTGGTTTTTGACTAAGGAATTCAAACGGTGGTGGCTGGATATTTATTCATTAGGAAGCTGTGTATGAGCAAAGCAGCAAAAAAGCCCAGAATACATTACCTCAAGTTAGTAATTTAGGCTCTTTAGTTAGTGGATCTGCTTATAAAACAGATCTGCTTATAAATAATATAGATAGGTATCAGGGAGAGGTGAAATGATCTGCGTTCTAGGGATGTCTGTCTCTGTTGACTGTGNCACCAGGTGTGTATCACAGCAGGCAGCACATGCTTGCCAGTTGTCCCACAATACTCTCTGGGTTTGAAACTTGTTTTGTTTTATTGAATGCTGGAAATGGTCTCATTAACGCTTATGCAGGGACAGCACCACTTCTAGCTGATAATCCTCTGCTTAGGCAAGGATCCCCTTGGCTCTTCTAGATGCAGTTCTGCACTAGGAGACTGTTTGGTCAGTTTTATTATCCCATTTTCAGAAAGATTCAGAAATAATTGCTACTTTCTGAAACAGTTTCCTGTCCTGTAATGAAATACCTCTTCTGTGGCCATAACAGCTATTTTAAATTCTGAAATTATGCTTAAAATCCTGTATTATTTCAAACACAGGCAAAATATACCCTTCTCATTTAGCATTTTTTTTTATCCTAGGAATCTTGTTTGCTCATGAGATCTTAATTTCATTTAGAACTTTTAAATCCCTAAACTTAGCAGCTGAATAAACAGTTTCTTCTCCTGCAAATGTGTCAGGCATATAATTCTGTGTCTTCTGCAAGAGTTCCCAAAGGTGTCTAAGACAGATTTGAAGCTTGGCTGTGATAAATACATGCAAAAGGTAAGATGTATAGGAGTAAGAGTTCTGCAGTATTATTCATCAGGGAACTGCAGGTAGATTTCGATGTCACCTATTCCATTCATGGGCAGTCATCGACCTTTTGTCTATGATTTGTCACTGTAGAAGGAAAAGAGGAAAATGCTTTATCAAGGGCTTTGAGATCCTTCAATCCCCCATGATGTGTCAGTTGGATCAGATGTCACTAGTCGCTAGTGCAGCAGAGCCACCAACTTCACTAAGTAAATGCCACCAACCCTAAATCTGTATTACGAGATTTTACATCTGGATCTTTGGCATAAATGAACATGATACAAGAGCTTGTAAAAATGGGAATGCACTCCGCTGACTGTAATAAAGGGACAGAAAAGACTTGTTGGATCTCCTACCTCAGTTTGCTACCAGTGCAGAGGAACGTGAGGGAGCACCAAGGGCAAATAGGAGCAATAAACCTCACAAAGTTGACTGAAAGAATATGAACTCAGTGTAGTGAAACTCTAAATGCCAGGAGACCCATTGGTTAAAATACGGTGCACAAGTCCCTGCAGATCTGCTTGTGGAAACTGGTCTTCTCCCTGTGCTCCTTTTAGGTCCTAATTTGGCAATGCATGTGTGGCAGCACCTTGCTGCATCAGGATCAGGGACATTTAAATCACAAATAAAAAAACCGTCTACAACTAAATGCAGATGATAGATTTAGGGACACAGATTATCCTGTGATTACGAGGTTATATGATTTATTGATCAGTAAGAGGCATGAAAAGTGACCCTTAAGAAGTTATTTCTTCCTGCTTCCACTTCAAATTCATTACCAGTTGTATTTTACTTATATTTTTCTTTCATCTTACTGTTAGATGTTGGCAATGACTGGAATGTTAATTTTAGTGTGTATAAATAATTTATTGAATAATAATATATGAAAATGAATTGGATATGCTTCTCCAGATGAATGACATTATATTATTGAAATTTATTAATCAGCACATTCCACTCCATCAAACCTAAATTTTTTGAGGAAGAGGAGGGGAGGAGGCGGAGAGGCGGTTTGGAAAAATGCAGTACAGTGGGCTGACTAAATCTGAATACTTGGTCTCTGAAACCGGAGATATGAGTGTAATTCAAATCATACTGACGAGATACAGAACAATTATATGCAGTCATAATAATAATTTATATACCATCAATATTAATAGCAGTGCCTGTTTGAGAATACAGTTTTAAAATAGGTACGTACAATTTTATTAAGTATAAAAAGACACCGTGCAGTGCACAATACAATATATTTCATCTTTAATTCTCGTAGTTCTCAAACTTCACTGTCTTAGTTGACATTGTCACCAAGGACCACTGGATAGAATTACTTCTCTGTATAAAATGAGGCTTCTGTGGATGAATTCATGCTGTTTGGTTTCAAAAATGCATTTCCTTTCAATGGCTACTTACACTAATCAAACACTGTCAAGACTGTTGGCTAGCCTGCATTTGGTTCCCAACACATGCTACGATACTGCCAATTTCCCCTGTTTTGCTCTGCCTCTCTCAGTTTGAGAACAGATCCTTCAAAATATTAAGTGTTTCTGACTTTGTTCCAAGTTCACAACCAGAACAGTTTCAGACCATTTCTACATTCCTCACATAACTAAACTTTCATTGACATCAGCTGGAGTTCTCAACACGCAAGGACTGTAGGGTCCCTTCTCGAAGCTCCCTTTCCTCCCCAGTCTTTTCTCAGGCAGCATAGAAGGCATGCTGAAAATGATTATTTTTTAGAATTTTGGGCTTCCATTTTCTATTTTTCTTAAAAGTAGGTTATGTTTATAGCCTGTCAGCTTCGGCTATTTTCTTTGGAAAAGCAGACATGTAAACTTAAGAACGTAGTTATATATTTTGTTTGCACATTCCCAATTTGGTTTGGTAAAAAAAGAAAAAGCCAGATCTGTAACTCCAAATTGATTTAAACGATAAAGTGTGAATCTTAAAAGAAACAACTTACACTTCCTCCTCTCTAAAATATATTAACATTAGGTTGGAAAATAAATTAAAGGATACAGAAAAGCCAAGATTATGCTATCACAGTAATATCTGCCAAACAAAGCTTGGTCTTTTGCTAACATTAGCTTACTACATTTGCAATACATGCTAAGCAAAGACCCTACTTCTCTAACATGTACATTCAGACAATATATATTTCGTGGAATAAATATATAATATATCCAGTTATAGATTTCTGAATAGTAACTATAATAGATACAAGCCAATACCTACGTTTAAAAATACAGTTCTAGGATTCCCTAACTTTACTACTAATAAAATTAAAATTGACCTAAATCTTTCTCACTCTGTTGATGCGTAATAAAATATATGGAAACACCAAGAGTAAAAAGCCAATTGCTTCTACAAATGGAATACTTTATAAATATAGTAAATTGCTATTTCCAGAGGGAAATTTGAAAATTATAAACAGGCAGTTAGGTTAAAACAGCTCTACAATATATAGTACAAAGTGGCTTTGAAGCGTGATGTATGAGTTTGATGGCTGTGGCAAATTTTTGAACTGATGTAGCTGTTCATTTCTGGAGATAACTGTAGAGAAAGATTCTGTCCCCCAAAGCAGCCAATCTTGATCTCCTTAGAACAAAACTTTCCCTGACTACAGAAAGCCAGCTGACCAATTTGTCAGAGTAAGGAGTGCAAGATTAGATCAAACAGAATTATTTGGAAGCCCTGGACTTCTCCATTCCATAGGGTTTACCTATCATGCTGTTCTCCTTAGGAATAGTGTCACTACACCTGTGACTGCTGTGTGCTGACAAGCCTTATCATGAAGGTACCCTCCCTATGGCTGTCTTAACTACATTATTCTTGCACCACACATTCTCCAGATGAATTCTGTTTTGTGTTCCTGTAGTAGTTTCCTTTTGCTGGAATACTGAAGTACAGCTCTGGTTGCTTGATTACTGAATTCTTGAGCGAGGCTTTTTTTTTCTTGAAAATAACCTAGAATTGAAGAAACACATTTCTCAGAGCATAAACAAGCAATTGAGGAATTAAGTTCCTACCTGTCTCTGCCTGCCTTTCTTCCCTTTCAGTTTAAAGAAAAATCTCACATTGATAAAAATAGTTTGCTTGCTAAGGAAAAGATTTAGGTAATGGAAAAAATTAAAAACTTTGCATGAGACTGTGCCATTTGCATGTTCATCTCCTGCAATGGCCCCATTTTACACAGACACACAAAACTTCATGAAATACTACTGTTTATACCTCCTGCCTGTGCTTACACCCTGGGGGTGGATTCAGATCCCACTCAGAGCCTTTGTTTGTATCAACAAAGTTGGAATTCTGGTGTCACAGAATGAGGGATCTACAAGGCATTTCCTTCTCCCTAAATATCAACAGAGGTCAGTGTCAACATTAGTAATGATGAAACCATCACGGGCAGCTTCAGTTTCTGATCATTTGATGACACATCTGAGTGACCTGCAGACTCTTACTGGTACAAACATCCTGTTTTGGGAATCAGATGTGAAGGCTCAGAGTAAGTCACTGGGATACGGTTCCTACTTGATTTTGTTTGGGCAAACGGAGCATATCTATAAATGTATTCATGTTACAAACTCTTACTGATTTCAGAAAAACTGCATATATGGACAATCTCTGTAGGTCACATGCTGTGTGTTTTGACTACACTGGGAAACTTGCAAGCCTCTCAGAAACTATTGTAATGGTGAATGTCAGTCAAGAGTGTATGGAATACTTCCTATCAAACCGGAGATGAGAAACAAGCACTTGTGGATTCCTTACAGAATTACAGAGTGAAGTCTGGGTTCCCTGTAGCAGGGAAGACTTTACGTACCAGCAGCAAATCTCAAAGTTCTATTGCAGAGTGGTAACAGATTATTTGGAAATACATTAAACTGTGTCTAAATCTGCCAGCTTGTTCTTACTTGTCACAAATGCTGATTTTTCATTAAAAAATCTTCCCAGGAACTACAGACTTTGTACGCAATCTTGCTTGCGGGTAAACCAGAGGTGCATAGCGGCTACTGATTTCAGGGTTATTCGTTGGAAATTGGCCCCAGAATTTGTTAGGGCCTTTCACCTGTTTTCATAATGCATTTTTACTGGGACAAACCATGTGGAAATGTACCAAAGAATGAGCTGTGATCACCCTTCCTGCAGCATGTGCTTGCTGGGGTCCCAAGGGGCATGGTCAGCCCTGACTGTCAGTCACCCCTCCCCAGGCTCCCCCTCACCCTGTCCCTGAGGCCATGAGCCCCTGCCCCACTGATGCCACAGCAGGGCCGGTCTCCAGCTCCCCACAGCCCTGCCCTGCCTGGCCATGGGCACCGTCAAGCAGGGCCCACCCACAGGCCCGTGTCCCAACCCATCCTCATGGAAGTGCCCAGGGGCCAGGGCTTGGGGCTGCCCTGTCCCCTCCATCTGCCCTGTGCCTGGATGGGGCTGGAGTGGGCCCCAGCATCAGGCCGTGCCCCGACGGACCCCTGGACCCGCAGGAGCTGCTGGCCCAGACGGGGTGCCATCAGTGGGCTTTAGGGAAGACCAATGAATCCTCTCACCTACGACATATGATTTTGCTGTGTATTTTGCTGCTGTTGCTGCTGCTGCTGGATGAGCAATTGCTGCTGTTGCCGGCGCCGGGCAGTTCTGAGTTTCTCGAAGCGAGCCTCCATTTCCTCCAGCACCTTGGGAGTGTAGCGTACCACCAGCTTGACACTCTCCTTAGCTGCCTTCAGCAGCTCCACCGCCTTCTCGTGGTGCTCGCCTTCCACACTCTGGGAGCAGGGAGAACAGATTTCATCAGGAAAAGGCTTTCATCTAGAGCTCTGCCCTCTTTTTCATACGGAAAGGCTGCTGGGGTTTTAGGAAGTTTCCACAGCTTACATTTTTCAAGGGACCATTAAAGGAAAGCGTTAAGTACGATTTATGCACTGCTGGGAGAGTATTAATTTTCATATTTTAAGTAACTCAGATGTGTTTCAGGTTGCATTACAAACGTAATTTCCGATCTCTGCGAAAAGGAGGGGAAATTCTCAGCAAGCTTTATGCAAACAATAATATTAAGAACCACCAAACCCCACAGTAAAAACCCAAACAGTCTGTTTGCAAGACACAAAACTAAATACTTAAATGTTGGTAAGAAATGAAGAAATTGCAAGCTTGAGATCGCAATTCCTTTCTTCCACCCTGGCCCTGTTTGTATCCCGCGGGGATCACAGCACGTGGTGCTTCAGCAGCCGCTGAGCTGCAGGCGAAGGAGCCTGCCCGCTGCTGCCCTGCCGGGGACATGCTGGCACTCACACACTCAGTGGCACCGCTCACACATTTAACATTTATGTGACACGGGTTCTCCATCAGGAATAAACCAGTCTTTATCCAGTTAGCTGTAAGTAATCAAACACTAGCAACAGAAACAATGCAAGTTCTTGCTGATGGGATATATATTTTTCCCTCCCTTTCTGGAAAATGGTTTACAGTAAGATGATATCTGCTGTGAAATCAAAAGTATTCCCAAAGGGGCTCAAGCTCGGATTTCTATGCTAAGATTGTTTGAAACAGTGAATTTCCAAAAGGGGGAGGTGACTCGGCTGTGAAGAGTATTTAATTTCTACCATTAAGTGGACTGACTGGAGTGCTTTTCAGGCACGTTGATTGTTCCACTCCTTAAGAGAAAGGGAGAAATCTTCTAATAGCCTATGATCGCCCATGTGTGTTGTAGGATATATTCCAACATACAAAAGTATCTCTGTACAGAAAAAAAAAGGACCACACAACTGAGCTGTTCACATGGATTTCAGATCATTTAAAAAATAAGCAATTTTCTTCCCACATAAAATAAATCAAAGTTTTACTACATGCTGTGTTCTAAAACTCCTGTGTATACCATGCTATTTAAAATGAAACTATACCCCATAGGCCTCCAAAGAAAAGCAGCAGCATTCAAAATATTTGAAGTTCAATTCATGTTAAAAGAATGACTTAGCATCGTTATAGCAACTGTCAGAAGAAAATTCTTTCCATTTTCCTCTCTTCTATATGACTGAGTAGCATTGTGCAAGAACAGTGAATAGGAATTACTTCCACTGTGGCACACTATGAGCTAGAAAGAATGATTTAAAAATTTTAAAAAACAGACACAATACACTTCCACATAATTAATGTAAACAACACAATTCAAGCTTATTGCCTTGTTATTTATCCTTCTTCTGTTAAATATCCTTCAAAATATAATGCAAACAATTATCTCATGCCTGGGTCGACTGACTGGACTCAAGAGTTTCCATAGAAATGTTAAGATGCTTCAAAAATATTATAGCAACTTGGAGAACTGATGAATGGGATTTCAGGTGCTGAAATGATTACCAGAAATAGAGAAACCCTTGAAGTAAATAGGCACTTGTCTGATGGACACTTGACTGTGGAAATAAATGACTCCACGATTTTGAACTGTATCTTCATGAAATTCCTTCAGTAGGTCTTCTATTCAAAGATTTTAGAGAAAATGAATGATCTGTGATGACCAGATTTGTTAGAAATGATGATTGGGAAAAATCTGCCAAACAATCACTGTTACCCAAAAGTAATTTGGAGAAAAAACAGTATCCTTACAAATGTTTGAATAAAAGGAAACTGATGTATAAGAAACAATGAATGTATCTAATGCTCCAAAAAGAGCTAAAATAAAAAGCTATAGATGTACAGGGTGCTTTGCGAAATTGCTTTAATGAACAAGTCACAGATGCAAATGACAACCTCTTCTCCATGTCCTCTGCCCCATAACTGCTCTGAGTTAGAAGAGGCCATCATAACTGACACATACTGTAACTAGCTACCTTTTATAACTCATTGTTTTGTGACTTTGGCTTTGATACTTGTAAACACAGTTCTTACCTTAAGAGGAACTATATAAAATTTGGCAGTGCTTTGTATTTCAATTTCTGCTTTTGAATCGTGGTCAGTACAACATGGCATGGACATTCAGAGGAGACAACACTGCACTCAGTGTTGTCATGATCAGTTTTGCCGTGGAACAGCATGAACTTAGAACAGGTTATGATGGTGCTACAATACATGATTTAGTAGCTTAGCGGGTAGTATTGGTGACTGGAGGACGCTTGGACTAGATGATCTTGTAGGTCCTTTCCAACCTTGTGTTTCTATGATTCTGTGAACAAAAATCGTAAGTTCCCAAGCTACGACATGAAGTAGCTAAAATAGTATTTTGCTTTCAAAGACTTGGATGGTTCTAACTGACATCAATAAGCAATTGTGATTCTATCTGTTCTGTAGGGGAGTAACAAGATAGTGTACTTTAATACTTCATACAACTTAGTAAACTGCATTTATTCATCATTGGCCTGTTTTCTTTCCCATTTGCTTCTGGCCTTGTTCTTCCAGTTTACAGCCAGTATTTTTTAATTACAAACGAAGGGTTTGACTTTGTTGCTATCCAGGTCAATTGAAAACTCCCAGTGACTTGAATAGTAATGATACAGAATTAAGCCTGAGGCTCTGAACCATAACCAAAGGGGAAAATAATAAAGGCAAAGTAAAAGATAGTGCTGCTAAATACAAATCCTACTTTCCAAACATACCTAACTTGTCTCTTAATAGCTACAGTTTTCAGCTGCTATTAATATGATCAATGTAGTTGCTCTTAACGTCTTCACTGCTGCTTGCACTCATATTTCCAAAGCATTACAACTGTTTCACCACCTGGATAGTGGTAGCTGCACAACTTACAGAATTATAGAATCATAGAATAGTCCAGGCCAGAAGGGACCTCTAGGATCGTCTAGTCCGACCTCCCCGCAGTCAGCAGGGACACCTCCAACTAGACCAGGTTGCCTCGTCGAGCCTCACCTTGAATATCTCCAGAGATGGGGCCTCAACCACCTTCCTGGGCAACCTGTTCCAGTGTTCCACCAACTTAAATAGCAGAGCCCCTTGGAGCAGGAAAAAGAGCTGGTACCAGCAAAGGAAGTTGTTTTGCTGTTTGAATTCATCTGCCTCAGCAAACCTTGGAGGCTGTGTTGGTGAAAGACTCCTGCTCGGATCAGTTGTGCCTGTACAAGGGATTTTGCTGACTGGATTACACTGGTTAGGGACATTGCAAGGATCTTACACTCAAGTTAGTTGAGAACTGCTCATCAAACATGGGATTTAATAAATTTCTTCTGGAATGTATGTCTTTAATATGTGATTTTACATTATTACATATATTTAGATATATTTCCGTCTGAATTTCCCTTATTGCATTTGCAAATCTCATAAAAAAAAAAAAAGGATGCAAAATACTGCAGAAACTAGAACAGCTGAAAGAACTGCAAATATGGTGTGGGAAAACAGCAACCATTACTGTATCTGGGCCTGTAGGCTTGCCATAAACACAAGAGAAAATAACCCCACGTTTTTGCAGTCAAAAAAGAGAATCTGATTGTTACCCCACAAGTTGAGAAACTGAGAAGAATATTTCTGTCAGATATCTGTGAGCAAATGCTTGGGTGAGAAATTAGCCATTATACACCTATTTTGTATCCCCTTCTGTATCTGACTCACACCAGGTATCTGACAAATGTAGAATCTTTGGCAGATATGAACAGCCACCAGCAAGTGCCTTTGCTGAGCCATCTGTGGGGCTTACTGCTTTCCATTTCCTTTACTTTTAGGTGGTGTGGGACAAAAGCATGTAACAAAACCTGCAGCATAATGAGAAAACACGTTTTTAACATCCGGAGAAACAGCTCAAGGAACAGTCATCCCAGTCATGCTGGGATAACAAATCTGGATTCTGAACACAGCTCTAATTTTATGTTGATAATTATAAAGTTGGATAACCACCAACTTCTGAGCACAAACAAGTTAGAGATATTTCATTTTCATTTCATGTTCCACCGCTGAGCCGTCTGTTGTATTGTACATACTGTACATTATTTGCTTTTCTCCAGCTAAATTGAGAGAAGCACCGAGTGAACTAGTCCCAGTGAACAATGTTAAATTTAGAGCTCTTTCTCCTGTCTCAAGCTGTCTGCAAACAAATTACCACTTCTACAATTTTGCCTTTTTACAGATTATGTTGTATGTGCATAATTCAGCCCAGGATTGGTGTATGAACAGTTGCTCATAGGCTTTATTTCAAGCACACAATTGCAATTCAGACTTTAAATTCTGTTTAGACTCTGAAGGCAAAAATATTTCTGTTGCATCTTGGAATAAACTTTCAATGTGCCAACATGCAATTGGGAATTTTATATTGTGGTTTATTGCTACATTAGCTTAATATATATTCCAGAACATATTCATGGTTGGCTTTTTTTTGTTGTTGTTTTTTTTTGTTGTTTTTTTTTAAAACAGAGTATAATGAAATAGAGGTGACAACAGTCAAATTCAATATATCCTGAAACCTGAAGGTTTACCACTTTCCTCCCTGGTATTTGCCTAGATGCTGTTTGATAGTGAAAAGATTTTTCAAGAACCATCCACCAATTTGTGAAAATAAACTCTTTTAATCTGTCTTTTTAAATCTCATTGTTTACAGGGGCAAGTCAGCTTCCAGACCTATTTTTTTTTTTGCTTTTGAGAACATGATGGTTGATGGAAGAAGTGGTAAAAAGTCTGTCTGAGAGAGTTGCACTGATATTTTGTTTCAAGAGAAAAGGAGTAGCTGGTGTTGAGAGAAACAGATGACAACATGAAAGCATGTGGAAAACAGCATTTTTTTCATTCTTTATGGGCTTGCAACAAAGAGGAAATTTAAGTTGGGAAGTCTTATATTTATGACTGGACTCAGGAATTGCTCCTACGTGCCTTTGGTGTATTTAAATATGAGGTTTAGATGGAGGTTTTGCATGAAACAGGATTATGTTTTCATTAAGAGAAGTGTAGGGTTATAAGAAAGAGTATGCTTACCATTTCAGTACTTTACATTCTCTTGCAAAAGGGAACGAAGAGCAAAATGAAAGGCAAAATGAATTTGACCCGTATTGTGTAGTCAGAGCCTTATTTTTCCTCTCTGTTTCCTCTCTGTACCTCAACATGACATTCACAGTGAAACTACCACAAAACACTCCACCCTGAAGTATCGCCTATGTGAAAAATGAATATGTAAAACTGTACCTTTTTACTGGAAATACGTGCTCCCTGTAGGTGTGTGTTTGTGCTGCTGATTTCTCTGACAAAGACACCAGAGCTGGACGAATGTGACTGAAAGAAATCTGTAGTGTACCTTCCATTGCCAATCAGCACCAAATGTGCTTACCAAATTTCTCCTGACTTTATGTGTTCAAATGCTGTGAAGGTCACAGGGCTGCACAAGTGCCACCGAGGCATCGGTGTGCGTGGGAAGGGCTGCCGGCCTCAGGGGCTATAAAGTGCAAGAACGACAAAGCCTGTTACTACGCTGTTACCGCAAAAGGGATTTGCAGAGTTAGGAAAGAACATAGCTGCCTTGTAAATTAAGCATGTGCTGTGGATTTAAAATTAAGCTCTTCAAGCGCCCTCCATTACAACAGGAGTTGCAGCGGCACAAAGTTGTTGATGCAGTTTTGCCTCACTGCACCACAAATGCATGCTGAAGGTCTCTCACAGAGCTAATTCTTTCTGTTTCATGTGGCTGCATCTTAAATCAGCATATTAGAACAGCTGTGAAAAATGAAAAACCAGATGAAAATGAAAGCTCTATCGAATTTCCACATACCACTCCATTAACCGAAAGCAGCTGGTCCCCCCGTTTGAGTCCTCCGTGCCTTTCTGCCACTCCTCCAGGAATGATGCGAGAAATATAAATAGGGGAATTCTGCTCCTTTCCTCCCATGACATTAAAGCCCAGGCCTTCATCAGTCTTTGGCAGCTCCACCACTCGCGGGTGTGAATGGCCCTCGCTTGCGGCAAAAGCAGCAACTGTTGCCTGGAAGAAAAAGATGAGTGATTGGGCTACGCAGGGCGAAGGCTGGCATGCACTCTGCTGCTCGTTTGCAGGAAGAACTCCTTCCCGTGAAGACGTTTCAGTATCTTTACTCTGACTTTTGCTGCTCATCTGAAAGCGTTTTTAAAAAAATAATAAATTAAGTTCCATGCCAATGCTTTTGAAACAAAGGAATAAGCAGAGGAACGGAGAGCTTAAGTGACTCGTCAAAGATACCGCAGAGGGTTAGCAGCAGAGCCAGAAGTAGGCACTGAGAAGCCTGACTGCGAGGTGCCTGACGCCCTACGATCACTAGTGCATTCTTGCCCTTTTCATGGGGAGAAAACGCGTTACTCTGGGATAAGATAATGTGATCTCTACTGTGTTCCCAGTTGAAATAAAGTGGGTGGACTGAATTGTTAACTCTCGGCTCTGCTTCCACAGGTAGGGAATTATTTATTGGATTCTTTGGGCACAGAAAAAAAATACTAAAAGGGTATTCTCATTTTAAAAAGTTAACTTCATAAGCTTTATGAAATCTCTCAAACTAAATAACTCCTGGAACAGGACCATGAGTTTTTATAATATAATTGGCTCAAACCTTTTATTGAAAAATTAGATTTTAAGACAATGGATTTATAAATCAGTTAGAAAAATCCTAGATTGTTAATAGTACTCTGGCAAAAAAAATCCTGTGTAACAAACTGTAAAGCTTGCATCCAGAATAGTATCACATCTTATACATCTTATACTTCATTTTTCACTACAAGTGTTTTCCTACTTACAGATCTTAGTAAATCATTAAATAAACGTTAAGAAAATCGTTCATCCCTTTCAGTGTGTATTTGAAATCCGAAATGCTCAATCAATTCTGCAATACACTGGGGTTTTTTGAGCATCCTTATAATGCTTATGCTTAGTAGAAGCTAGTGGATGATGTGACATAATGGATCATTCTCAGTTACATGTTTTTGCACATGCAGACCTTGTCATCATGCATACATTTTACGTCAGACATGAATGCACTAGGAGAATGCAATGCAGACAGCCCAGAAATAACCAGGAGATATTGCGCTATTGGAACATTGCTCTGTAACCCTGCTGTTCTATATGAATAAGAAATGAGAATGGCAAACACTAATTGGATTTCTCCCCATTTACTGTACAACATAGCAATAATTTCTATGTTTACCTGCAGTGTAGACAAATCAGTATGTCGTATACACATTTCTCTATATAGAATCATAGACCTTAAAAATTTACAGTGTCCATTAACTGTCAATTAGAAGGAGGTTAAAATCAGACGAACAGCCTACAGAAAAGAATGTTCTATTTAGTCAAGAAAATACACTGCAATTTAAGGTATATTAGGTTATTTGCTGGTGACTATAAAGCTATCTTCTCTAAAATACTGTAGAAATCATTTTATAACACACTCCCAACCTTCACCTTCTGATACAGCTTTAAATTGAAATCTCTGAACACAAATACATCATGGTAAGACCTTAGTTCCATTAAGATTTCAGGGAATTTTGCCACTAATTTCATATGATGATTTCATACCATAAAGAAAGACCTCTAGAAAAGATTTATGGCTTTTGAAGAAGTACCTGTTTTGCATGGTATCTGCTACACCACCCAGAAGACAAGTGTTGAGTACAAAATGGTAATGGGAAAAAGAAAGCCATGGTGAATCTCCCTGTTTGGAAGCATCTATCTTTGTGCATGTTTTGAACACACAGAGCATCTTCCACACTGGCACATAGGACGGGTAGGTTCACGGTTGTGTGACTTCCCTTAGGAAATTATCATCTTAGTAGCAGCAGCAGCAATGTAGCTGTCATGATCTAAGGATATGAGAACGGCAGGTCAACATGAACAAAGAGACAACATACTTTATTTAACCAGGTAATGCATCAGGAAAAATGGGCTTGCATTTGGGTGTGGAGTGTCTTGATCAGGCCATTTTTATCACTATCCATCCTTACTGCTTGCTCAGTACCTATGGTTCCCATTAGCTACAAGTGGAATTTTGACTGTTTAGTTTCTAGCTCCCAAATCATGTCCTTTCTGGATGAGCTGTATGGGAAAACAGTCCATTAAAGTATTGGTTGTTGCAGGCAGACTTCTACAGAATGAACCAGTAGATTTGCTTTTGCAAAGCAACTTTTCAAAAAGCATCAATTTCCATAAAATCATTCTCTTTTCTTAAGCTACAGAAGCAGCATAAAGGTTGAAATTTTCCATTATGATTGTTACCTGGGAAGTAGCACTGGTTCTAGACTCTGGGCTGCCACTGATGTCTAAATTTTCTTACAGTGTACACACGAATACCTGAAACACACACGCGCACAGTCAATTACTAGGTCACTTTGGTAACACGTATTTCAACAGTTGCACGTATCCTACCTTTGCAGTGGCCCTGGCTCGGAATTCGGGGCAGCCATTAACAGTTATGGTTTCATGCATGTATTGATACACCTAAAAATATTCATGAAAATAAAATGAAATTAATTATAGAAGCAAAACACAGACTTTATATTAACCCAGACAGGACAGTCCCTTTCCCTCAAAAGTTCATTAATCATACAGTCAAGTGACTGCTAAACTTCTGCATGCTTAGGTTTACAGAAAACATCAATCTGTGTTTCTCATGACACTTTACAAACCTAGCTGTACATCCTCTAGCATGATTCCCTTCCCATCTCCAGCCTGTCATTTCCCCAAACCAGGACAGTTAGGTTCTACTTTATCAAAAATTGACGTCTCCAGGCAACTGATTTGAATGCACATGATCTGAACTGATTTTACGTGGTGTCTTAGCATCCAACAATGGCTTCTTTGTTCTTTGAACTTTCCTATGAACTAAATATTTAGGAGACTGATGTCAAAGAAATATGTAAATTGCTCAGCACAGAGATGCTGAAGAATGGAAGTGAAAAGTGAATTTTGCAGAAAGGTCATAGTCCTGGTTTCTATCAACCATAGCTAGAACTGCAAAAACATGGGCTGGCAGTCGGGTGGGTCAGGCATGGACAATGGGTAAGATTATCTTTCAGAAAGGAATTGCACATTCACATAAATGGCATAAAATCAACATTGCCAGTACGTACAACTTTCTGTCTGTTGTTGGTTTTTTTCTTTTCTAGTATACACTCTTGGCCCACGTTTTCTGGTTCTGGACTCTCTCCTTTAAACATCCTCAGTAAAGAGAAAGAAAAAGGCTCCCTCAAACTGCCTTTATTCTTCAGATTTGTAACACTCTTAAAAGGAAAATACCAAAAAATGCCTTGATACTAGACAGTTATTTTGAAAGAAAACTTAACAAAATAAAAATATTTATACATAGCATATGGATTTTTTTGGACGAAGAAGAATGCAAACAAACAAAACACTTTATTTGATTTTTTATAGAACCACTAAAGCTAAAGAAAACAATGAGCCTGTATGCCACTCATTTACTTTGGGCATTTTCTTGACCTACTTCATGAGGAATTTTGCCTTTTTGTGTGCTTTATGTCTCAGGTTGCAGCCCTCAGAGAGAGCCTTAGCAGGTAAAATATCAGCTTTTACAGCAATCTCTTTCTTAGGGTCCTTGAGGAGTGAAGATTCAATCGTACTTTCCTAAATATATTTACCTTTCACTGATTTTGTGATACTTTAGCAAGAGTGCCAAAACTTCCCTCTTTGGTAATGTAAATGTTACTTTGGCAGAGAAGGTGTCAGATCCTGTACTTATCTGACCTATAAATATAGGCTTGCCCCCTTGATAAGTAAAACTTCCCCATCTCCTGATGACTTGTTATGCAGTATCCTAGCGATGTATCTCCCCCCACTGAGCCTACACTCTGACAAAGGTATTGCTGCAGACAATGCAGGAATTAAGATGGGTGGCTCATTTCTGATCTCAGTGGACAGACACAGGGGCAATCAAACACTCTTGTGTAGTGAAATTTCTGGATGAGAGATCCCCAAACCTTTTCTGAGGGATATCATACCCAAGGGAAAGGCAACAAAGGAGAGGAGATACAAAATGCAACCAGAGATCTGAAATACGCCAAACATTTCCAAAATACAGCAAGAATATTATTTGTCTTTTCTGTTGTCAGAACATAAGTCATCCCAGGACTTAATCCAGAAGATCTTGGGTCAGTGAAGAAAACTGAGGCAAGGGAGCATGCTGAAAAGTTTCCTGCTTTCTCTATTTGAAATCTTGCTTCCATTGGTAAAAATGGAATTAACATCAGTAGAGGCCAGGATTTTGCCCTTAATTTTGAAAATATGGATAAAGAACGCTCTTTTATAGCCTCTAAAGGATGTCTGGTTTGTTCTATCTTTGTACTGGATGATGCTATCATAAAAATGGGCTGAGTCCACATACTCAGCCTTATCCTGCACAGATCAGATCAGCATTTATTGTGTTATGTTGTAGGACATAATCTTATATAATTACAAGAACAACTACTACATTATATAAGAAGAATACTGTGTAATTGCACTAATGAATCATTAAATACTTGTTACTTCAAAACCCACACTGTATTGAGCCACTGATAATGCTGTGTTTTCTTACCATCTACAGGTTCCCCTTTATCTTACAGGGTAAGAGCTGACTGTACATATCAGTTCTGCTTGCAGGGCTATAAATGCTGTGGCTGGCTAGAACATCTAAAAGCATATATTCAATTATTGAACTATTACGACATTGAACTGTTTTGAGAGCAGGTCACAAAATTTCAAATGTAAGAACAGTTACCAGAAGTTCTTTGAAATATTCATTGCTAAGGTAGAATATCACAAAAATGAGCTGACAGTAATACATTCATGTGATTACGGCTAGGTTTGATGTCATGTAACTCCATATTGTCTGTACGCTACTAGTATGTAGCTAGCAGGCTTCATAATATGCAATATCGTGGTAACTAAATTGTATACTGGTGAAAGGACAAACTCACTAGTGTGTGATTAAACTGATATGCTAAGAAAGAATCAACTGACTGAAAAACTTCTGAAAAATACAATCAATAACTTCATATAGTCCTTGTGCTCATTTGTAAAGTCTCAGACATCACAGAAATGCTGTTCTGCAAGCAGTTATCAGTGATCATGATATTTATATCACACTTCTTAGGAAAAGAATTCTTGCATATCAAATCTCACTCTCTATAAGCAACAGATTCAAGCAGTCGAATCTATGCTTGAGGCATTTGTAAAGCTAATTCTACTATTTGTTACATAATATTTAATATAGCTTGAGTTTAAGAAGGGATAAAACACACACCTACATGACTTGTGATTAAGTCAGTTATCAACATCATCAACAACTAAACACAGTTAACTGTACCTGTTCCACCAAGCCCCTTCAACTCTTTGCAGAATTCACATCTAATCATTGCTCATTCTAGCAATGCACAGAAAGTACACTGATTTTCATAACTAA
Source organism: Jacana jacana (assembly GCA_013400555.1). Lineage (NCBI taxonomy): Eukaryota > Metazoa > Chordata > Aves > Charadriiformes > Jacanidae > Jacana > Jacana jacana. Next base: position 66,268 of record VZTM01014211.1, read on the forward strand.
TCTTTGTTTGCCTTTGGTCACACTAACCCCTTTACCTACACTGTTCTCAGCATCACCTTAGTGATGTGCACAACAAATCCATTCTGCTGCCTTTTCTACATATGTGCAACAGATAAATTGAAATGCTCTTTGTTCTCAAATTAAATAAGATGGCATTTAAACCCTCCCAGAGTGGAATATAACTTTTTGTTCAATCCATTTTACATTAAAAGGAATTGAAATGGTTTTATAAAATCTTTCCTTTCAGTGCCTACTGTTTTTCTATTTCTGATTGATTACATTTTTGGCATACAGCGATTCGCCTAAATCTAACGATTTTATCCTTAAGATGTCCTTATAAGATCTTCTGTAGGTTTCCTTATTTGGCCAAAATATCACTCAGTACAAAAGAAGATGAAGGTGCAGAACTTAATTACAAGTATTTGAAAAGATCCTTTATGATATTTACTAAAGAAGCTTTTTAAAACAGTGACCTTTGTTGACCATGATAGATCAATCATTTTGAAAGGCATCGCTGTGTAATAGGAATGAGTTGAAGAGAGGCAATTAATGTATCACAGAATCACAGACTGGTTGAGGTTGGAAGGGACCTCTGGAGGTCATCTCGTCCCACGCCCTGCTCAGTCAGGGAGGTCTAGAGCTGGTTGCCCAGAACAGTATCTGGATGGTTACTGCATGTTACTGATTTGAAAAAGAACTGCACATCTATTTTTGTATGCCCAGACATTCCTTTTTATAGTGTCTAAAAGACTACATGGCTGTTTAGTAATATTATCTGCTGACAGCCTCCATACACAGTCTGATGGTCTAGTGCCTAGGGAGAAGAGTTTCCACAATTCATTAATAATAGAGATTAAATTACAGGTGAAATGTCAATGTTTCAAGACACAAAGCTGCAGCTGGAAGGTAAATGCTAATGTTTCGGATCATTTTCCCCCACAGCGATTTCTACCACGATTGTTAGAGTCTGCACGCTGCCATGGGGTAGGACTGTGCTGCAGACAGGGGTTTCTTCACACAACTCTCATTTGTGCTCTGGAGCTAGACACACTCAGTTCTGTTTTCTCTTTCCTGTGGTGCAGAGAATACAACGTTTTCATCCTGAAATACTCCTGAAAACACAAATATAGATCTCATGCTTTTTCAGCTTCTGCAGGTAGTCTCCTCAGACACCATAATCTAAAGTTATTCTCCCACAGTACTAAAAAAATACAAAAAGAGCGAGGGAGGAAAATTGCCTCTAGAAAATCTGAGCTTGGAAGTGCGTCCTCCTTCTACTATGGCAGCTCTTGCTGGCACAGAGAAGTGTACGCTTTATTACTTCTCCCAGCAGGAGCTGTAGTGAGTCAGATGCAGCAGGTACTATTGTTAGGACGATGGTCCTCATCCCCACACATTCAGTGGCTGCTTTAGCATTACTGAAGGAAGGGGGGATGACTTACAGGTAATTTAGGAGCTAGCTTCTTAGCAGAAATTACTCCACGTGGACTCATAACTAAGCAGCAGGTACCCGGCTGGCCTATTTAAGTTAATGCAAAGCTTTAGGAGGAGGTCCAGGAGTAACGGTGCGCTTAGCAGCCTGTTTTATGAAGGTGACTAGAAGCAGCATTTTGTTTACAACCAGAATGATGCAGCATTTCTGCTGAACTCTTCAAGTTACAATTTAATTAAACAGATTTTTTTTCCATTAGCATCTGTAAGAGATTATTCAGTGGTTCCTCCCCTGATGAAGCATTATGCAATTCTAAGTGCAACTGTACCTGCAATAATGACGCTCATTAGACATTACGACAACTTGGTCTAAACATCAGAAGGGAAAAAGTGTGAGGCAGAAATCATTTTACAGCAATGAAAAGTGTCCAAAAAAGCCAAACCCAAGACAGAGTACATAGCAATTTAGACCTATGAAGTAGCAGGCTCAGATAAATTTTTCTGAAAGTTTTAGGTGAGGAAGAAACCTCTTTGAAAATGTTGGGGGGTTCTTAGCACATGAGATAATGTAAGTACAAAGTAGTAATCAGCTGTGTTTCCACAGTGCCTGCAGTATAATAATCTATAAAAAGACACAAAACTCTTCCTTTGAGAAGTCACAACCCAAGTAAGCACCATAGGTAAAGTAGGTTAAAAGATGGAATGAAGAAGCAACCTGCAAAGAGACTGACAAGAGATGTTTAACCCAGATATTGGCATCATCTGGGTTTAGTTTCTTTAGTTTGTCTGCCATATTATTTATTGCTTACATGTAGAAGAGATTTGTGCATCTGCTTTCGGAAGAAGTCGTTCAAGAAAGGGAAGACAGGAGTCTGACAGACAGTACAGAGGGGAGAGTTAGCGTGAGAATAACCCGTGCAAGGAAGACATAATTGGTTTCATTGCATTTATTTAGTCATGTCAATGGAACTGCATACATGTGTGCATCCTTGCAGAACTGAGGCTAAGCTATAAAAGAGAAATTATTATTTACTTACATCTCAGAACGATGTTTCTGCCATCAACTACTCTGGATCCCTGCCTTCCTAATTGCCTTCATATGTTGGTAAGGATGAAGTATTTCTCCCTTCTAAGGTGTCAAGTGGAAAGAAATATCTCAATCAGTCTTTTAACATGGTGAGAAGAGCTCGTGGCTGTTTTTTTGTGCTTCATTCAGCATATCTGCTGGCCACCTCTCCTCCCCTCTTCCCAAAATCTGCAACTGTTTCTCAGACCTTCAGCCTCTTTCTGACCTAAGTGGTGAGACCCGTATATCATCTCATATGGTGTGCATGGGCTGGTTCTTGGGGCAGGAGGTCGCCTGCTCTTGTGACAGGGAGAAGTTACAGTGCAGAGGTGCACTGGAGAGCTGCTGACCTCCACTCCAGTGCCGGCAAATGCCTTGTTTCTGAGGGCAAACTTCCAGCTGCAGCACAAACCAGTTGTGTCTTTGCCCCCCTCTACTTTGTTTACATCAGTTTTACCTCTTCATGTTCCGTTTGGCACTTTTTTCTTTCCCCGTAACCTCTTCCGTGTATTTTCCATTCTAAATCCAATGCATTTATGTCTGTGGAAGGGAATGCATTGGTTGGTATGTGCGGACAGACTGCCCCAGAGCTGTACTTCAGTAGTCAATTCAGATCATACTTCTACCACATCAGTGGGCAAGGACGTTTTAACTGCTGCAAAGATCAGGAGGGACTCTGGTCACCCTTAATCACTTGTACATTGTAAAACACGGAACCTCATCTGATTATTTCTGCACTAATCATAATTTTTGCTTGACCTGCAGAGTCTTTAGGAGGGTCTGTGAATTTCAAGCCTCCAGCTGGTTTAGGAAATTGGTCAACTGGTTAACAGCATTTCCAGTAAAAATGGATTATTTCTAAGCTGTATGTCTCCAATTTCAAGTTGTAACTGTTGTTTTTTGGTTGTAATTGGGTTTTTTTTCATCTTTTGGTAATCTTTCCTCCTTCTCCACTAGCAGTATTTGTAGGTCTTTGCTGTTTATGACAGGTTTGTTGAGATTTAAGACAGTATTTGCTTGTCTACCAAATAACCCACAATCTGATCCAATTGTCTGTTTAAGTTTCACCTGAACAGAGGAGCACATAAAAAGGAAAACAAGTCAAACGCAAGCAGCAGCGTGCGTAAGCAATGTGGAGGTATGCAGCTTACCAGATCACTCTTCCTCTTTCATAATGACTTTTTAGCTCTGTAACCCTTCTCAAGCTCAAAACCAATGTCATACAGCACCTCCATCAAGCCATAGCTCAATGAAAATGTAAAATCTCTAGTGGTGGTATGCTGATCTTCAGTTTTGTATCTCTTGAATATCAAGTGGACTTTCCGGCTTTGTGGTTGTGTTCTGCTTTTTAAAATTATCTCATGTGATAACCATGCTCAGGAAAGCATAGCTACATCATAAAAGCATGTTTTTTCCACCAGAGCTACAGCCTCCAGCCAAGATCCTGTTATAAACACAGCCATACACCATAGTCCAGAAGACAGCAGTTCCACAGGGAAGTTGGAAGCAAGCTGATTGTCTTTTCTACCTAAGGTGACTCAAACCCCAAAATTAGCATTGTTCTTTCATTGTGTTTATGGCTATTTTTATCTTTGGTAGTTAATTAAAAAAGTGGAGAAGGGAATATTTTGGATGACCGAAGAGAACTGACAAGGCTGTCTTTCTAAATTGCAGTCCTTATGGGGGGAGGACATTGACAACTTCAGAAAGCCACTGGCTATGGAAGAACACCATGGATGCCACCTACACACACTGCAACTTCAAGGTTATGATAAACTTAGATTCTTCTTACATGATGTTTTTTTGAGCAAATGAATCACAGAGGCTCATTTTGTTACGGGTTTGATTAATCCTGACAGAAGCAGAATTAGACAATCTCACACCCTTGCTCACAGTGTATACTGTACATCATCTTCACTCTGTCACTGAGAGCAAGCTGACAAAAGGTCTTCTTTTGTCAATGGCAAAAGGACAAGTTGACAGTTGCCTATGAGTATGGTGAAATTGAAATGGTTGAGAAGTATCTTTGAGGGGAACACATGTGATATATTATGGGGCTTACTGGAAGAACTGAAAAGCTATATTACATAAGTTATTTCCTGAAGCTACTGAATTTGGACAACTGGTAGAAAAAAGCTGCTTTGTAACAACTAGTCTGTATTAATGAGCTATTTATATCTGACAGAATGTGGTCATTCAAGGTTGCTGGGATTCTGAATATTTTTACATGATAAGCTCTCATTAGCCTGTGAGCAGCTACACGTCTGCATCAGGAAAACTGTTAGTGTCTATTTCCAAAACCAAACGTCTGTACATTTTCACAATTATCATAATAATCCCTTTCCCTGACGTAACACTGCATGGATGTTGCCACACGCAGTAGGGATTCTAACCCACTGAAGAGCTCCAGCCTGTAAATGAGACTCAAGTCTTGTTTGACAACCTGAGGAGATGAGACAGTTTCAATTTCAGAACGTGTGGAAGAAATATTATGAATGTTGCCTTTTAAATTTTCATAGAAGATATTTTATTTAAGTTTCCTTCTTTGGGGGGTGAGGGTTATGGAGGAAACTAGGTCAGTTTTACCAAATTGAAAAAAACAATCCAAACCTTGATGCATTATTAAGCTGTCCTTAGGCAGTAGGAAAAAAAAAAACCAACAGCACAGGCCTGAAATATTGTTAAAATAAATGAAGTATAATCACCGTAAGGGTATAATATTTTAATTTAGGGTGGAACGTTTCATGGAAGCTCCAGTTAAAACACCAAGATATTACTTGCTCCAGCATTTTTAAATTTTTTTGTGTGGAAAAGGGTGGTGCTCACTCTGCTCTGACAGTATCTGTGTTGCTGTCTAAAATCTGAACCAAGTTTTGGTCCCCGAGTTCTTGCCATATGAGGCTGTGTCTGTCCAAGAAACAACCCAACAGGGGTTACACACTGAGGCCAGAATCTCTTTCCTCCCTTCTGCGAGAGCAGAAGAACGTAGCAGATGTACCAGGAAACGCATGCTGTCACATCCTCTGCACATATGGGATGAGTCAGTTGAAACACTCCTAGTGTTTGTTGTTAGGACACACAAGACCTCTGCGTGCCCCCTCTTCTCCCCTCCAATGTCGATCACGTCTGGAAACTTCACTCTGACACTGTAAAGTCAATAGGAAGTTGCTCGGCACCCTCTTAAGAATAATCAAAACTAGACTTCAATTTGTAAGTAAAATTAACTTATATGAGGAACAATAAAAATATGGTTGGGTCATTTAGTTTATTTTATGTCCCTTAGACATAATATAATTTAATTTATAATTTAAAACTCTCCCTCTTAGACCTTACTGCCAGTTACTTTTGAGTTCAAAAATATGCCAAGCATTAATAAACACTAATTTCATGCACTTTATCAATAAGTTTGCGCATGCTGTTTGGGCTGCTGTTTGCAATAGCCAGCTTCCAAACTTCAACAGATTTGGCAAAACCTTGCCAAAATCAGCACCTGGATGAAACATGCCATAACCCAAGCCCATCATGCAGGTTCATCTCAGGTGCCCCTATTGAGCAAGAAGGCTGGGAGAAGGAAGAAAACCAATCTTCTTTGGTTTAAATACCATCAAAAAGTACAACTAAAATGGAGTTTTAAAACAGGTTTACAATTCCTTTTCTCTTCTGACAGCACAATTCAAGTGGAGACTGAGCAGCATTTTTCAGGAGTCTCATCAGTGACACCAGTTAAGCAGAAGCAGGGGGATACTGAGGCTCCATCAAGGCAGAAGCAGTGGCACAGTGGCTTCCAAAAACCTGTCAGCATAAATATTCCTTGGTAGTTCACCTGGCTGCTGATTTTTCCCAAGGGGAAGAAGCAGCCTTGAGACGAACTGCAGCAGAGGCCATCCTGTTTACTCTTACAAGTTTTACATAATCAAATATGATTCTGCAGCAATAAACTGAAACGATAATGTGAGGAGAAGAAAAAAGATGCCGACGCGCACCACCCATGCTGCACTGGAGTCACCTTCTGCAGCAGACACAACTGCAGCCGGGGGCAGACCTAAGAACATCACCTGAGCACCACTCACCAGAGGCTTTTAGTAAATACAGCACAGCAATCCAGATAAACTGATGTGAACAAGATACCTCACTGCTTTGATTCCACACATTGCAAGACTCTTGCAGCACTAAAATACGCGTCTTTTGTGAAAGGCACAACTACACAAGTGGAGCACAAATGTGAGTAGATATATAGCCATCAGCTGACTCTGAAAATTGATCTTTGATCAAAGCCAATGGGAGAAAGCACTGATTAAAGTCCAGTGCTACGTTCTGGCCCCAGATTCTGGGGTATTACATCTGTGAAATCAATGTATTTAGCTCTAGGCAGCTAAAAAACCGTCATAACAGCAGCTGTTTTAAATGTCCTGCAGTGAAGTCATGGAAGTTGTAGGGACTTAGTAATTGCACAGAAGCTTAATAATGCCTTCTCTCAGATAATGCTTGGGCAGCTTGAGAAATCGTATAATTGCCATTAATGAAGGCCATCTGCTGAATGACAAGGTAATCATTCTCAAAGTTCTCATTCATGCCATCCAGGGCTTGTCAGCAAAAGAGTAAAGGATTCCATCATTTATGATAAAGTGGTAAATGCAACTTTGTTGTTTTTAAAAATTTATGTAATTTTTGGTTACATTCACGTTAAAAAATAGCACATACTTGAACACAGCAGTGTAATTTAAAAAAATATTCTGTGTTTACTGCCAACTTAAGCTTTTTGCTGAATTTTCTAGGTGCCTAGTACAGCCTGGTGGCAAGACAGAAAGCAGGCAGCCCGTCTTTGGAAATTTGATTTTTTTTCTGCTCTAATTTACAAACATTACAAACCCTTCTCTCAACTCATCATTACAGATAGAGGATCTGTAATCAGGAGAGTGAAAGCAAAACTCTGTAAAACATGAAAATATTGCTACTTTGCTGAACTGTCCTCTTTGAATGAAGTTAAGTAATGCCATGTCCCACAGTAACAGGTATTTATTTAGTAGAACTTTTTTTCGCTATGTTATGTGACATTTCACTGCTGGGATGCTAGTAATGGAAAAGGGATGGAAAGGTACAGAAGATTCTTGCAAATACTACACAGCCCCAGAACTGAGGTAAACTGGACTGGTTCAACTGACATTATAATCCACCCCAACACCTAAAAAAAGATAAAATGATGAAACTTTCCAACTCCGGTTGGAAGGGACCTCTGCAGATTATCTAATCTAAACCCCCTGCCAAAGTGGGTCCTTATAGAGCAGGTTGCACAAGAACCTGTCTAGGTGGGTTTTGAATGTCTCCAGAGACATAGACTCCACCACCACTCTGGGCAGAAGCAATGGTGCAGTAATTCTGAATAAACTACCTGGAATACCAGAACAAGGCATAACTAGGTGCCAGGTCAGCCTAAGGAGAACTTTGCTTCTCAGCCAGTCTAATGGGGCATCATGCTAATATAACCATACCGCTCTTATGACCCGAGTTACAAATCTGAGCTGACAAATCTTGCTCACTTGACTCATATAAATTGTCCTATTGCCCTTTTATTTACTAATTGCCTTATTAGTAAGTCTAACATACGGCTTTTGCTTAATCCTCACCAACACCTTCGTTTGCGTGGGTAAATGTGACAGTAAGGGATTTGAGATGTCAGGCTTCCTACTGAGCCTTAATCACGGTTCTGTGCTATGAATTATAGTGGCAAGTCTTCTGGTTACATACATTTATTTATTTTTTCCCCAATGTTGCACCTTCAAATTTAAATACTTCAAAAGCTGGGCTCACCCTGTAGAGATGAGAGACTCGATTGTATTTGTCCTCCCATAATAAATATTCAGCTCCTAGTTGAAAAAAAGAGCGATTCAGGGCAGGCTTTGAACTTTGGGGTTGCCCTCAGTGCTCACCAAGAAGGTTTGGCCTGATGAACCTCTACTTTTACCAGGAATGGGTTTCATCAGGCAGAAAAAAATGGGACTGTCGTTTCAAAGGCTAGGTCTGGGAGGTGGAGGAACAGCATTGTATTGCAAAGTGATCAAATACATTTTTGGATTCTTGAAACACAACAAAGCCAGGACTTTAAATAACTCCTACATTAAAATCCCAAATGAATAATTTTAATAAAAGAATTCATCAGAAGTTTTCCCCTGAGTCCTGGTAATACCCAGACTCATATTTAGTACAGTTCTTTAAAACAGAGTATACCACTGCACTGGGAGAACTGAAGTGAACAGCTAGGGGTTCCAGGCAGTCTCCTGCTGTCACGCACTGCATCACAGTAACATAATAAGCACAGTATCACCAGAATCAGCTTTTACCACCTAGCAGCCTTCTTCTGGTTCCCTAATATTTGCAAAGATATAAATCAGGGTTAATAACAAAAAGCGCAGGTAGGGAGCTTGAAGAAATGACTAGATAATAACACACTGTGTATCAGCAATACTGGGATTCCAGGCACTCAGGTTGCTAAGGCATGAAAAAGAAAATTATTAATAAAAGGAAATAATTCCAGTACAATTCCTTACTAGGCTTGTTGAAGTATTCCACATAGCAAAGTGTGTAATGATGTTTTAACTATTATAGATCATAATCAAATGTATCTCTAAAGCAACTAGGGGGCATCCAGACCTTATCAGAAATGGGACAGTGTTCTGTCACTGGAATTTTTTTGTCCATAAGACACTAGTTGTCTTTATATGTCCAGGATGCTCTGTCCCCAAGCTAGTTTTTTAGTAAGTTTAAAAGTTTTAAACTACTGAAGTAGAAACTCAATTATCTTCAAAGAAAACATGCTGTTCCACAGACTAATTTAATACAAAGCATATAACAGCACAGTATTTTGTGCTGACTGCTCCTCCTTTTAAGAAATGATTGTCAATGACCCAGTCCTGAAAAAGTGCTCTTCTGTGATGACCTGATATTTTCACGGGACCTGTAAGATAACGGAATGTAATAATGTTTATTTTTGTGCATGTTTCTGATATGATTACTTTTGGTATTGATAAATATTTCACTGCAGGTATTTATGAGTCAGATTTTCTTTTAAATAATATCCACACAGAAAAACATTAAATTTAATCTTGAAATGGAAAATGGAGTAGTGAAGGAAGGCTAGGAGGAAAATGAGATACACCTGTACTTAACAGAAAGAAATAGAAACTTCAGATTCAACCTGAAAGAAATCTTCTGCTCATCAGAAGATGCATGGGTTTATCAAGGTGTATTATTCCTCTCCTGGTGTTTCAGTACCGATTACCAATCACCAGATATTAACAGTAAATGAAATTTCCAAAATATGCTAAGGTATGTGTCATGGTTTTGGCTGGGATGGGGTTGACTTTCTTGCCAGCAGCTGGTATAGTGCTATTTTGGGGATCCGGGATGAGAACAGTGTTGGTAGCACACTGATGTTTTTGGTTGCTGCTGGACAGTCAAGGAGGTCTTTTCTGCTCCTCGCACCGTCACATCAGCGAGGCGGCTGTGGGTGCACAAACAGTTGGGACAGCTGACCCCAGCTGACCGAAGGGATATTCCATGCCATGTGACATCATGCTCAGGATACAGAACTGGGGGAAGAAGAGGGAAAAGGGGACATTTGGAGCTATGGTATTTATCTTCCCAAATAACTGTCACAGGTGATGGAGCCCTGCTTTCCAGGAGATGGCTCACCACCTGCCTGCTGATGGGAAGCAGTGAATGACTTCCTCGCTTTGTTTTGCTCGCGTGTGTGGCTTTTGCTATTAAACTGTCTTTATCTTAACTCACAAGTTTTTTCTTACTTTTACGCTTCCAATTCTCTCTCCCATCTGAACTAGGGGGAGTGAGCATCTGCGTGGTCCTAGTTGCTGGCTGGGGTCAAACCACAACAGTATGCCACGTTTTCTTGTTGATGATTTAGTGTGTTTTTCTCAACGGTTTATTATGTCTTCTATGTCTACAGATCTTTAAGGGTTCTTGCCAAACCAGAAGTTCACCTTATGTTAACAGCTCTCATAATTTCCTTTTTACTGACTTAGAGCAATTAAAGTAACTTTATCAACTCAGGTTGGCTAGTTCTATGTTCTACCTTCTCAATAGTTCAATTAAACATTCTGTTTTGTAGCCTTGCCCTTCATCTATTCCAGTAACCCACTGGGAATCGGAAGACTATAACATAGCAACAGCTTTGAATACACAGCAAAACCACATGGAAGGGTAAAGGACTTAATAGTATAATGGATTTATGCATCTTTTGCCAGGTGACAAGGCTAATTAATGTTCACATAGCCAGGAAGCTTTTGAAACAACTAATTTTAAAATGCAACTAATATTTTCTTCCAAATTCAATTTTAATGTCACCAGACCAGTAAACTTGTTTTCTGGTTTGGGGGTCTTCAGGTGAAAAGGAAATACTGAGGCCATTACATACTTAAATGATTTCCATTATTTCCAGAGTTAATACATATTCTTATCTAGTGCCAGACAGAATATTTCAGTTGGTGGCACTTATATTTAGCTAAGTGAGAACCATTAATCTCCACTGCCTGACGCAGAATCCTAGAAAAATGCTCAAGTACTTCTATTTATATTTCATTCACTCTCTCCCTTCAAAAAGATTTTATTTCTATGAGATACTGGTGTGGTGATTTGAATTAGTGGGTTGATTTGCTAAATAAGTTCCTATAAATACAATTCATTACAGCCCTTTAACCGATTCCTACACATTAGATCAGAAAGTAAGTCATCTAACAAAAAGCCTCATGCTTTTAAAGGCTAATTGATAAAAGTGATCTCCTGCTTCTGCAGTTAAAGAATTCCTATTTATAAAAAGGCCATGTCACATTGAATCAATGCTGTTTTGATTATATCTTGTCTTTGATCATTTTACTCGCATTCAGGCCAATGCTGAATTTCTCTGGGACATACTTTAACAATCAAACCCACTGGAGTTAAGTGTCCATAAATTCTGGAAAACAAAATCTTTATTTTCCAAAGCTCCTCCATTATGGAGTATACAGGACTACAGGAGTCAGCCTTAACCTCTTTTACTAGATTTTCTGATGCAAGTTAGGCTCAGATCTTGCATTATACAATGATCACAACACAGTGGAGATCTGTATCTTAGCATATATATAATAAGCAGCCTCTTCCAGAATTTGCATACTAATAGAAAGCCTGCCACTGCTCCTCAGCCCTTTTTGATTACTCCTACCTACTGCTCACACCTGGTCTGCTTCACTGCTTTCTGCAGGAAGGCTCTTATGTTCTAAACAACTCCCACTTTCCTTGTTACTTCCAATTGACTGTCATGCCTTCTCTTCTAGAAGTCAACAACTTTTCTTCTCTCATCTATGTAGGTGCTAATAGAGGGAATTAAAAGCTAGTTGCCAAATTCTCATGCTTTGCACTCAGGATAAGAGAAGCCAGACAATGGGAGGGAGCACTATCAGGGAGATTTCTGTCTAGTCTCAGCCATCCCAAACTTAAATATGCTCAGAAAAGACTGCACTGGTCAAAAAAGTTGCTACCAATCTTTCATAAACTCCAGAGTACATGAAGGACATGCAAGAAAGGCATCCCTGATCGATGGCATCTCAGATGCCAAGTCCCTGCTGCAGTGCTTGGATGTGCCTAACAATGTAAAATGGCCAAAAATATCCAATGCTTTTCTTACTAGTTTTTTGGTTTTTTTTTAAATGGAAGAAATTATTTTCTGCAAATTTCCAACAATTCTTCAACTGGTATTACAGTCTAAACATTTGCCAAGGCCTTAATGTAAGTAACCGAAAAGAGGAGCCACATGTTAACCAACCTTAAGTACTAGTAATGTATATATATCCATTCTCCCACTCTCCTCAGATGAAAAGATTTCTTACTGGGCCTTTTCTATTTGCAGAGTTCTTCTAAGAAAAGACTTACATACATAGTGATGAATGGCATTAATAATTTTTTGCATGTGGAAATTTTGTTCTCTGATAATTGCAAATTAGATTTTATATTACATATTAAATATGTAAAAAGAAAGAAATATTTTTGTTTATGAAGTTGGTAGAGATCATCTAATTGTTCATTCATCATCACTCAATTCTTGTGTAACAACTAGCTCTTAGGCTTTCTAGAGTGACTATTATTTGATTGTAAGAATGATTAGATAGTCTGTCACGTGCAGGTTGTCTTTATCTGACACTCTATAAAGACCTTTTGTGCCACTGAGATGATTTTGTCAAAATCTACTTTCAGTTCACTGAACTGAGAGTGCATTTGTCTGAGCCACTCTCCTAGACTCTGTACCTGTTTCAACAAGCTTTTTGTTTGCTTCTGCTAAGACTGTTTTCCAGAGATGAGTATAAATTTGGTAAGATTTCACTGATGATGCTGCAGAGATGGAAAGTTGCCTTTAACAATTGAGTACCAGGCTCTGCTATCTGAAGAAAAAGCAACCACTAACCCCACAACTTTTTAATGCTCTGTAGCCAATTAAAGAAACATTTAGCTGCTAATATGAAAGGACTAGTCAGAATACCAGCTTTTCAGGGTACATAGCGACATTATTTATTGTCACGGAACACTATTTCTTTTAAAAAGCCTTGAAAACTGCTATTTAATTAAGTGGAAGCCTCTCTCTGTTTCTCACATTGAAGAAGATGTTCCATAAAACAAAGAGTGTATTGCATTTTGCTTATTAAACTAATTTGTGTTCCTCTCTTTCTTCCTTCTAGCCACCCAGCAGTCCACTCAATCAATGAGCTGCTGTTGCCTAGTTATCAGGAGTTCAATCCTGCTACCGTCGAGAGAACATTAGATTCCCCATTGATTTCAGCGCGGGAGGATTAGTTCCAGGCAGCAGATAGATAAACTGAAACAAAAGTTCTTACAGATTTTTCTACTGAAAAGATGATGCTTTCATTAGGGCATTTAGAGCCGCTTCTGTTTGGCAGGCCAACAGTGCTCAGTTTAGTAGGTAAGAAGCCTGACACGGTGTTGTATTAATCTGTAGATTGCGTCTAAGAAACTTCTAACAGAAGTATTTGCAATTTGCCCTGTAATTTGCAAGGTACTGTTTGTATGCATGTAGGAAGAGAGATGATGCTTCTCTAGCTTGTCTAGAAGACAGCAATCATAATGTATCTACTCTTGGGCAGAGCTTAGGAGGGCCCTGACCGTGGCTAGGCAGGGTAATGATCACAGTTCTTAACAATCTGACAAGGATTTCAGACATGTGGAGCAAGGCCCACTGGGACCTGACCACTGACTTCAATGGCAAGATTCCCGTCAGCTTCAGTTAACTTCAGTGCTTGCACCGTTTGTCTCTCACTGCAATCTGATTTTATCAGCACATCCCTATCACACACCTGAGCTCAAAGGAGAGGCATTTAAGCTTGCACTGACCCAACTTGGCATGTCCCCATATCCCAGCATAGCACTGTACAGGTTAGCACAGACCCTGAAACAGCATGAGCAGAATACTAAAGTACTAATTAATCACCCTTTCTCCTTAGCAAGGCTAATTGCCTCAGGCTTGATGCCTTGCTGACGCAACTGTTCTGTGTCTGCTTTTCAGTAGCTTCAGCATTCTGCACGGTAGCAGGCAGCTACAGACACATCTCACATCCATCATCCTTTACACAAGGTACTCTTGCTTCTCCAGCACTGAAAGACAAATATACTTTTCTCTTCAGGGGAGGGATGTTATTCTGAGAAATAACTGAAAAGCTCAATTCATACCTCTCTTATAGCTGTACAAAACTCACTCTGCAGCACCTTCTTCAGGGACTGTAGCTTGTGTACAGGTACTTCTCCAGATTCTTGCAGCTTCTCCAGTAACTCAATTGCTCTTGCAACATCTGAGTGGGAAAAAGAAGGAAATACAGATCACTGATGGTAACTTTGAATTTAAAATCACTTTATCAACACTTACTGCATTAACCTGGTGTTATACCAGCCTCAGCTGGGCAACAACACTGCTGCTCTGAGATGCAAATCCCAACGTATGGGCAATCTGTGCGTGTACATGTACAACAGTCACACAGAGCAAGTTCAGTCTTAGTTGCAAACACTCTTTGGAACAAAGATATCAAAGTGGCTAATCTGTATTAGCAGACCTAAAATATTTCTTACTTTCTGCACAAGTTTAAAAGAGTATGGGGCTACTTTCAGAAAGTCTGAAAGAATGAAACTGAGTCCTTATGTAAGCAGATCCACAGAAACACATGGAATAATATTTCTGATGGCCTGAATTCTCCTTAAGCACTTGTGTATTATCAAGGGGAAGATCAAAGTGTCTCTGAAGAGCAGCCCAAAGGGCTTGAGTGAGTAACCACTTTGAGTGGTGACTGGGAATCCGGTCCAGTGGAGCACAGTCCACACCCTCACTCTCACAGTATTTTTCGTCTTTAACTAGTTCCTAATTTACAGTTACTACTGAGATCCGTATTAAGAAAAACACAACAACCTATGAGATGCCCAATGATCCTTTATGGCTGGAGACACAGAGGCACAAGAAAACAGAGGCTGGTCTCACGGAGGCTAAGCAAGCCAGGCATCACTGACTCACACACAGGAGTAAACTAAGTGATACACATCCCCATCAGTCTTCAGAATGGTACAACTTAATAGTGGGTTTTCTCCTGCTGTGTCATTTAATGCTATCTTTCAGCTCTTCCTGTACATTTGCTCATACAGTTGCACGTGGCAATGCTGTTGTCTTGACTGTGTGGTCATTCTCCCATCTTCCAGCATCTCTTGCATAGCTACCAGAGCCACTACTGGCCAGTTACACCACTCTACTAAAAATAAATCTGTATCCTAGTGATGACATGAATGCATAGTACTAAATGATAATATTTGAGGCATTTTAATTCTGTGCTTTCACTGTGCTAAAGAGAAACAAATACCCTCCCCCAACCACACAACTCCAAAATGACTACAATGGCTAAAAGCAACCTTATATAATTCTCCTTTTCAATGACAAAGATCGTACTGTTTGTGACTGGGAGATTATGCTAATTGAAACAGTTCTTACAATCCTTGGCTGAGCTATACTGACCAGATGTCTTATACAACAAAGACATGAGAAGTTTTCTGGAAACAGAAAAGAGATGACAGTAGATAAGCTGCAATGGGAATAAAATCATAATAATATATTTGCATTTATAAGAAAATAATTATTATCCAATGGCTTCACTGTTAGGAAAAGAGAATATAACACCTTAAAGAATGTACAAATTAATTAAAAGAGGCAGGCAACTGGTCAGTATGGTAGATTGTGCCACAGCAGATTAATAACCAAACAATTCTCCAGGATTTTATAGGCATCTGCCAAAAGACAGCTCCAAGTATGCGTGGAAGCATAGCAGAAGGCATGCAGTGTTTCTTTCAGAAGGGTATTTACACTTAATGGGCTGTAGTTTGCACTGTAGGGCAGTCTTGGAGCTCATGAACTCCCAGAGTAAACTAACCCTACATCCATCTTCAAAGACTCCACTTCCGCTTTTGCTCCTAGCAGAGCTTCAATTGCTAGTGGTC
>VZTM01014212.1:826-39708 GCA_013400555.1 Jacana jacana
TTTTCTTTTTCCCCTTTTCTTTTTCCCCTTTTCTTTTTCCCCTTTTCTTTTTCCCCTTTTCTTTTTCCCCTTTTTCCCTTTCTTTTTTCCTTTTTTCTTCCTTTTTTTCTTCTCTTTTACGTTTCTTTTTTCCCTTTTTTTCTTTTTTCTTTTATTTCTCTTTTTTTTTCTTCTTCCAATTTACTCTGCAGCAGCTGAGGTGAGGGCGATGGGGCAGTCACTGCTAACTGCCGGCTGGGTGCGGGGCCAGCAGGGTGCAGCAGCCGGGCTCTGTGTGTGTGTGTGTGAGCTGCTCAGACACAGCCTGGTCCCTGGCCACCAGCAGATCCCTTTGCTCCTTGGTCCCAGGGGGATCTCTAAACACTCCTCATGGCTCGTTTCAAATCCGCTGAGGTGGCAGCTGCTTGCTCACCGAACGGGATCTTTTAATTATTATTATTTTAAATTTTTTTTTAAAGGAAGGTCGTGCGTTGTCTCTGGAATATTTTTCAGGGTGTGCATGTGGTTAAAGGTTAAAGCCCCCAAACTTGCAGATTAGGGAGGGCTGAAGGTAGCCCCTGGGGTGTCTGTGGCTCCACAAGGCTTCGGCTGCGGGTGTTGATCTTAAACCGGAGACACCAACCGTGCAAAATCCAGCAGAGCGTCGGACTTCGCCGTAGACCCACAACGCAGGGATTTAACCCACATCTGCAGGTGGCCAGCAGATGCTCCCGAGGGCAAGCAGGCTGCAGCCACGAGGTGGCAACCCCAGAGCAGCCTCCCTTGAAGACCTGCCCTCCCCAAACCCTTTGAGTCACCCCTGGGCTCCACACCGGCCACCACCGTGCCACTGGGTCCTCTGGAAAACACCTGGAGCTGTGGCCCAGGAGAGGGACCAATGGGTGCCTGGGATCGTGGCTGGGAGTGGGAGATCCATGTGCAGCAAAGGTTTCCCAGCGCTCCAGAAATGGTGACTTTTAGCCTGTTAGACATTCAGGTGCCCCGACCCCTGCCATGCCCTGCTGGAGGGTGATGAGCTGACCGGTGGCTCCATCCCTGGAGCTGTGCAGGAGCCCTGGATGTGGTCCTGGGCAACCAACCCCAGGTGGCCCTGCTTGAGCAGAGCTTGGGCTGGTGACCTGGGAGTCAGACCTTCTGCACGTGGGTGTAGGAGGAAGCTCTTCCCTTTTGAGTGAGGGCGTCTGAGCCCATCAGACCCATCGCAGGCACTCTGGAGCTCCACTGGGCCACGAGAGCCGCGTCCGAAAGCCCTCACCGATTACAGGGCAGAAGACTGTCCCGGCAGTAGTCAGTGCTACTTCATAATATAAATTAATGATCTGGGTAGATCTCAGCTGAGCACTGGCCAAGCGCCCAAACGCCGTATTAAGCCCTATTTAAAGATCTTGTAAGAGCCACCATGTGTCTTTGGTTTTTCAGCTCAGCTCTCTCTAATTTTAGCGTGGTTTCTGTAGGCTTCAATTTGCCGGCACGGCAGATTGCATCAAATCCCTAGGATGAGTCTTTCCGAACTGTTACAGCTCTTTTTTTTTTTTGTCAGATTTTTGTTGTTTTCTTTTCCCCCCCCTGGGAAGGCAGCAATTTGGTGATGGCAGAGAAATCCCACGTGTGTTACCGCGCGTCTTCACGGGGCGATTTTACACCTTGGCTTGAAGAAGCGATGGAGCAGCCGAAGGTGGAGAGGTGGGACGGGCAGGAGGAAAGGAGCTGTCGGTGAAGTGGGGTGTAAGAGGTCTGGTGGGACCCGGGGAGAGGCGGTTTGGTGCCTTAAAGTGCAGGATGAGGGGAGTAAAGGAGTGTGGAATCTGCATGGCTGGGAGAGGCGCTCTGGAGAATCAAGTTCTGGTGAACAAAGAAGGCAAGGAAGCCCTAAGCTCAGGAAAGCTGCTCTTTTTTATTACAAGGAGGAGAACCTTCTTCATCCTGTAGCTCACTAGGGCCCAGAGTGAATGAAGCAGAAGTAGGGAGGTGATGGTCCCCATGTGCTCAGCACTGGAGAGGCCACCCCTTGAGTACTGGGTCCAGTTCTGGGCACCTCAGCACAAGAGAGATCTGGAGGGGCTGGAGCGAGTGCAGAGGAGGGACACGGAGCTGGTGAGAGGCCTGGAGAATAAGGCTTATGAGGATGGATTGAGGGAGCTGGGAGTGTTGAGTTGGAGGAAGAGGAGGCTGAGGGGAGACCTCATCCCTCTCTACAACTGCTTGAAAGGGCATTGCAGAGAGGTTGGTGCTGGTCTCTTCTCACGGGCAATGAGCGATAGAAGGAGAGGGAATGGCTGCAAGCTGCAGCAGGGGAGGGTTAGGCTGGCCATGAGGCAAGAATTCTTCCCAGCAAGAGTGGTCAGAGCCTGGACTGGGCTGCCCAGGGAGGGGGTGGAGTCCCCATCCCTGACTGTGTTTCAGAGTGGATGAGCTGTGGTGTTGGGGGATCTGGTGTAGGGGAGAGGTTTGTAGAGTGGGGCTGATGGTTGGACTGGATGATCCCAAGGCTTTCTTCCAACCACAATGATTCTATGAATATGTGGCTACAGGAGTTCAAGCTCGTTGGAGGAAAATGATTTTTTGCCTTTTTCTTTTTTTCTCCCCCCCCTTCCCTCCCAAATATTTTCCTGGGGAAAAGAAATGAAAATGGGAACTGGCACAAGGAAGATCTGGGAAGAGAAAGTTTAAGGTTTTATAAGTGGACAGTGGGCAGAAAAAATATCAACCAGGTGGGAGTGTGTGTGGATTGGGTGAAGGACAGCAGTGGTGTCTATTCAGGCCCAGTAACAAGGGGTGTGAAACAGCTGGTGGGACTCCTGTGGGTCCGGGTTTGCTGTGGGAGTTCCTGGGGATGGGAAACAGACACTTCTTGTGTTTGGGGTTTTGTTTTTGTTTTTAATGGCCTGTACATTGTTAGTCATTACTGGTTGGCGGGGTTTTTTGGTTTGTGGTTTTTTTTCTTGTTGATTTTTTTGGGGGGGTTTTGGTGTTTGTTTTTTTTTTTTTTTCAATGATGTGCTTAGGATGTGAGGACGCACTCCTGAAATCTCGGATGCTGAGGTTATCACCCAAGTTCGCCGCTTGGAAGACAGGACAGGGGCTATAAATAGAGCGATCGATAGGGCAATCTTCCAGGCGTGGAACCACCTACTCAGGAGAGCGTTTTGGTAAACAGGGATCCGTGTCGGCTCCGAAGTTCACGTGGTGCAGCTCTGGGAGCAGCAGAACCTGCCCAGCTGTCGGGGGGCTGACCTCCAGTCACCGTAGCTGATGCTCCCTTCCCTGGAGAGCGCTGCTCCGAGGCGTGGAATCCAGAGGAATTTAAAGCTGTGGTTGGTTGTCTTGGAGTGTTGTTCCGCTGCTGGTTTCAAAATACGTCTTTGTTGTTGTCTTTTTTGGTACTTAAGCGACTTAGGAAGGGCTGTGGGAGCAAGATGATGGCATGCCAGGAGGATGGTGCCATGACAGGAACTGCTCTGAGGAACCCGCTCTCGTGATAGATCTATACTGTGGCCCTGTTACGTCAGGAGTGAGCGAGAGGCCATCGTCAGTGCTGGCTCTCCGTTCTGCAGCGTCCATTCTTTCTTCTGTAGAAGGTGTTGGCTCATGGTCGTGATGAGAGGAGCTGGCAGTGGGGAAGCCTCGGTGCCTTTGGTGGCCAAGGAGCTGAGCGGTGGCTCTGGAGATTGGTGGCAGCAAGGCCAGGAGCTTTGTCTCCAGCTCTCCCCCAACCATCCCTCCCTCTGTCTCCTTCTCTCTTGCATCACTTTGCTCTCAAATATATTTGAAAAAGCCCACATTCAAACGCCATATGTTCTGTTTCCAGCACCACGTTCCCATCTTCATTGCCTTTCTCAGTGTTTGGCCATTAAAGAGTCTTCTGGGCAGAGGCTTTTCATCCCCTGGTAGACGTTTCGTTGAGATGTTCATGGTCCTCATCACTCCTGACAGAAGGGTGTTCCGAGAGGCTGGAGCAGCACCCGGACAGGAGGGACACGTGGGGATGGTGAGGGAGCCATGCCCGGCAGGAGGCCGGGGGAGAGATGGATGAGGCTGGGAAGGAGCCCTGGGTACCTGGTGGGCAGCTTCACTCCTTAATTAGGAGAAAATGAGCTAAAGGTGTTGTCTGAGTGGTGCTGCAATCTCCTCGTACCTTGTGGTTAATCGTGCCTCAGGTGTTCAGCGAGCCAGCCGTATGGTGCGTGCGTTAGGTGCTTCCACCTCTCGCCGCTCTGAGCCTTTAGCTGTTGGTACGATAAAAAAAATACCTTAAATTTTAAAGCCTGAGTACTAAATTGGTAGCTTTCAGCAGTTCTCTAATTATGTGAGCCTTTTTTTCCTTTTTTTTTTATTTTTTTTTTTTTATTTTGTACTTAACAAATGGTTCTTATTCTTGCCAGCACTTCAGCCCGGTGTTCTGGGACTGTGGGTGTCAGGGAACAGAACATATTTCTGTGTCTGTGAATATGATCCCACACGTTGTCTTAAGTGGGAAAATGTTCACAGCCCTTATATGGCGAGGGATTTATTTTTTTTTTATATATATATATATATATTTCATTTTTTTTTCTTTTCCTAAATCCATGGGTGCTTTCTCCCGCAGTAATCACGCAGCTTCATCTTCCTGGTGCTTGGTGGGCTGGATATTGATGGTGAACCAGAAATACGAAATGGTCTGTCATTCTTTCTATCTTTCTTTTATTTATTTTGTACTTCCTGGCAAAAGTATCCCACAGTGTCACCCTCTCAGCCTTGTCAACCCTTCACAAGTTGTTGCTGGAAACGGCTGGTGGTTTTCAACAGCTAATCAATCCATCTGTAGATACCAAACCCATAGAGAAGTACCCAGGGTTGGGGGGGGAGGAAGGGTGGTATTTCTGCCCGGTGTTGTGCATCTCTTCATCCCTGCTCTGAGTTTATCTGCTCCTCCTCCTCCACAGCAGCGTGGCCACCTCCTGGCCAGAGGTGCCAAAAGGTTCCTCTGTGCCAGAAGGTGTCTCGCCACGTTTTGCAATGAGATTTGGGAAATAGCTGAGTTCCCAGAGCACCTCGTGATGTTGTGGACGAACGTTGGTGAGAGGCTGGTTACAAATTCATGGATGTGTGACATAAAGGATGAAGAGTTCTTTGGGGTGATGGAAGAGCAGATTGCTCTCAAATGGATTTTCTTGAGGAACACACATATTCCTGCCCAGCGGCATAACACCCCAAAATCCTTTT
Source organism: Jacana jacana (assembly GCA_013400555.1). NCBI lineage: Eukaryota > Metazoa > Chordata > Aves > Charadriiformes > Jacanidae > Jacana > Jacana jacana. The sequence continues at coordinate 6,029 of VZTM01014212.1, forward strand.
GATGTGTATCATTGTAACGCTCATGGTCATCCGGAGAAGGAGGAGGTGGTATGAGGCTTCGTCTATGCTGGTTGCTGGGAGAGCTGGAGGCTGAGTTTGGAGGGAGGATGAACATGCTGGAGCCAGCAGGAACCCCGCCATGGTAGCCCAGCAGGGTGGCATGATGCCACCTGTGCTTGGAGGCTCCCTGCCACACGGATGTTTGGGTGCAAAGCTTGTGTGATCACCCAATCTGGAGGACAGTAGCTCTATGGAAAGGACTACAGGAGAGAGGGAAGAGCATGGATGCTGCTGTCCATGGGTGAGCAATGTCATTTCATGAGCTTTCATGACCACCCTTGTTTTGAGGGGCTATGTGTGTTGGCCCCTCCTGCATGGGCACATGGCAAGAAGGGAAGGAGATGACCTTGTGGAGGCATGGAGGTTATCTGTGGAGATCCACAGGGAACTATGGAGGGAAGAGGGGGTCCTGCAGGTGCTGAGAAGCAACTGAAAGTACAGCCTGAACAGTGGCTCCAGGATCCTCTTGGGCTTCCTGGGCTGATGGTCACACCCTACACTTCCTTGGTGGCCCTTGGGTATTTTCTTCCTTTTTTTCACCTGTGCTTTGTCCCATGACAGATCAGAAGGCATTGCTTGGAAGCCTTGTCTTGCACCTCTCCACTCTTGTAAGATGTGACTTATGACTGCAGTGACTTGTGTTGTAGGAGGAGGGTCTACCAGATCCCGTCTCCAGCACGGTGGGAAGGATGTGGTGCTATCCAGTGCCCAGCACAGGATTGTACCTGGCTCTGGTGGCCAAGGGAGCCACGTTGTGCCACCTGCCTGGAAGCACATCGTCCCCTCTGGGGTCTGAGCTGAGATGCTGCTGTTGATTCATAGATCCATTCGTTGCCTTGTGAATTAAGAACATGTTGTAATCCTCTATGTGAGCAGGAAGATGACTCATTAGAGCACAGAAATTTAGTTATGACCGATTTTAATAACATTCCAAGGTTTCATCGATTTCTGGAAAGTCCTACAACTGGGCAAAACTTACTTATTTACCCAGGTGGCTGTTTTAATTTTTAAGGCAGGGTTAAAATATCAAAGCAAATTTGATCAGAAATTCTGTGAAAGTCTGTATGATTTTTGGTAGACCCTCCCCAGCCTTTCTGTAGCCCCTTCAGGGACTGGAAGGCTGCTCTGAGGTCTCCCTGGAGCCTCCTCTTCTCCAGGCTGAACAACCCCAGCTCCCTCAGCCTGTTCTCGGAGCAAAGGTGCTCCAACCCCCTGAGCATTTTGGTGGCCCTCCTCTGGACCCGCTCCATCAGGTCCATGTCCTTCCTCTCTTGATGGCTCCAGACCTGCACACAGGGGAGGTCTCAACAGAGCAGAGCAAAATCCATCCCAGGATGGGATTGTCTTTCTGGGCTGCAAGTGCTCACTGCCTGCTCATGGCCAGTTTAGGGAAGTATCTACGAAAGAGGCCCTGATAAAAAATGCCCACTGACGTTCTTGCCTCTGCTGACACATCAGCTTTCACATCCCTGCACGGAAACTCCTTGTAAGTCAGTGTTTCTGTCCATTTTCCAAGGTTAACCCAAGCCTGTGCCTTCGTTCTGCCAGGGAAAGGCACTCTGTCTAATGGGATGTCGTTAACACGCTGCTGCTGAATGGTTATTTCCATTTTTAATAGCAACAATATGTTAACTCCGGCAAGTTAAAAACTCAGATCCCGGAGCTGCCAGTCGAGTCGGGGTACAAGGGTTGCTGGTGCTCTTTAATCATCGCTGCTATTTTTGTAGAGGACAGATTTAGCATCAAATAGGTGTGATGCAAAGTGTCTCAGCAGATTTACTCCTTGTCCAGGGCATCTTGCTTTCGGAATGGCGATCTTTGAGGAAAACTCATCAAGGAAGCTCGGTCTTTATCCACAGGGAGGTGTAAAGTGGGGAAAAAATCCCAAACAAAACCTGTTTGTGTAATTTGTGGCTGGCGTTCCTCAGGACCTGCAGCTCCTCTGGGCGGGTCTGGCAGTTGGGATATAATCCATAAATTTGGTTAAAGTCAGGGGAAAAACAACCTCATCAGGGTTGGCTGTCAGGTTAACCAGAGATTACATAAATCAGAAGGAAATTCTTTCCTTTGATGGTGATGAGGCTCTGGACCAGGTTGCCCCGAGAAGCTGTGGCTGCCCCATCCCTGGAGAGGTTGAAGGCCAGGCTGGATGGGGCTTGGAGCCACCTGGTGTGGTGGGAGGTGTCCCTGCCCAGGGCAGGGGGCTTGGAACTGGATGATCTTTAAAGTCCCTTCCAACTCTAACCATTCCATGATTCTAAGTCTTAATCACTTCTGCTAGATTTGATTCTGACTGGTCAGAGCCACAAAGATGATGGAGTGGAGCATTTCCCGTACAAGGAAAGACTGAGGGATCTGGGTCTCTTGAGCTTGGACAAGAGGAGTCTGAGGAGTGACCTCATTGATGCTTATAAATATGTAAAGGGTGAGTGTCAGGAGGATGAAGCCAAGCTCTTCTCAGTGATGTCCAATGACAGGACAAGGGGCAATGGGTGCAAGCTGGAACATGAGAGGTTCCACTTAAATATGAGAAAAGACTTCTTCAGGGTGAGGCTGAGGGAACCCTGGCAGGGGCTGCCCAGGGAGGTGGTGGAGTCTCCTTCTCTGGAGACATCCCAAACCCGCCTGGAAGTGTTCCTGTGTGACCTGCTCTGGGTGTTCCTGCTCCAGCAGGGGGTTGGACTGGATGAGCTTTCAGGGTCCCTTCCAATCCCTGAGATTCTGGGATTCTGAATGGATATGTAAATGTCTATGTCTATGACATAAACTACGTGAACAAACTCTGAATGGTAGTTAACTGAACTGGTTATAAGAAGTTACAAGGTGACCAAGGGAGAAGCTGAGATTCATGTGCTGTGCTACCAGGAGTGACTCTCAGACCAGGTTTATTTCGAGTGCTTGACTCCATGCTGGAGATGGAGAGGAGCTAATCCCGATCCGTCCTCTCGACACCACTTGGGATTTGGTGGATACCTGTCATGTTTCCTCCAACTCATCTCTTTTATAAACTGGCCTACTTAGTGACTTCACAGGGAAGCCTATACTGTTGCCCGTCCTTTTCATCCTATTCTGGGCATCTTCCATTTCCAGTATGTTCTTCTCTTTTATTTCAATGAGGAGATCTTTTTTTTTTCCTGTTGTTTTGTTATAGCTTTACAATAGTTCTGGGAAATTATGAAGTGAAAGAAATGGTGTCCTTTCTGAAATACTTTGCATTTTTCTAGTCTGTTAGTCTGAATGTACTGACTTTGGCAGCGGGGGGCGGGAGCCGCATGAGAAACCCTAAGTGGTATTAACAGAAATGTAGGATTAACAGAATACAGTGAGTCTGTACTTCTTAATCAATGCCTACAGAAAATACAATGCCTACAGAAAATACAATGCCTAAACTACAATAGCCTTTAAGAGGAATGTCCGCAGTTGACAAGAAAGGCAAAAAGGGGCTATCGCTGTCTTGCCAACGAACTGATAAGTCTGAATATTCAATCATCCACAGGAGGTACCTCTCAGCTTCTCTCCATCCCCTTTCTCCTTCTACCTTACAGCAGAGAACGTGGCTGAGTCTTTCCTTGGGATTAGGAAAAAGCACTTCAGCATCGAGTACAACCCGTTATTGGTCCTTGTCTCTAACACACGATTTGTGGGTGTTACCTGTGTGTCTAAGGAAAAATATAGATTTACATCAAAACCTGCATAAAAATAATTTGAATTCACACTGATTATGACAGGCTGGGGGAGCTGGGGTTGTTCAGCCTGGAAAAGAGGAGGCTCCAGGGAGACCTCAGAGCAGCCTTCCAGGCCCTGAAGGGGCTACAGGAGAGCTGGGGAGGGTCTGTTTACAAAGGCCTGCAGGGACAGGACAATGAGGGGCAATGGCTTCAAGCTGGAGAAGAGCAGCTTTAGATTGGACATTAGGAATAGGTTCTTTGCTCTGAGGGTGGTGGAGCACTGGGACAGGTTGCCCAGGGAGGTGGTTGAGGCCCCTTCCCTGAAGATCTTCAAGGGGAGGCTGGAGGAGGCCCTGGGCAACCTGGTCTGGTTGGGGGTGTCCCTGCTGACTGTGGGGAGGTGGGACTAGATGACCTTTGGAGGTCCCTTCTGGCCTAGACCATTCTATGATTATAGTTTGTTCCATTCTCACCATAGAGATGGGGAAATCTTTCAGCAAGTAAAATGCCAAGCAATGAGGAGGTTTTGTGACTTTGCAAAACCTTCAGTTCATGGGGGTGCCAGGGATTCGTTTTAACCTCCCGTGGCCTCTTGGTTCCCTCTGAAGGTTGTGTAGTGGAATAATTTGTGCTGGAACAAGTGAGACTGGGAATGGGGTGAGCAGAGCACGTTTCAGAGGATGTGTGTTTTGAGGACATGTCGTGATACTCACAGGTATTTGGCAGGAGGTAATCCATGAGCGATGGGAGGGGCTCCATGAAGCAAATGGCACAATGAAGAAATCTTGGAGCCAGATTGTTTTTCCTCAAAGTCTGAGGAGATTTAGAGTTCCTTGTTATTTTATTGCAGAAAAGAAAGGCAAACAGCTGGCTTGTGGGCCTTCTTGGGGCTGGGTTCAGCAGATAGTGCCCTTGACTCTCTGCAAAAGGGGGAGGTGGCACCTAAATCCTGCGTGTCCTGTTGACCCCGTTGAGTTGGGTTGTCACTGCAATTTTGTTGCCATTTCAGGGTTTTTTAATTAAAAGCTTAATTTGACCAGGTGGGAGGTGTTCCTGCCCAGGGCAGGGATGGCACTGGGCGAGCTTTAAGGTGCCTTCCAACCCAAACCAGTCTGTGATTCTACCAGTTGAGCATTAGTGGGCAAGAATCTTTTAATAATTCTTCACTGGAAGAACTTTTAATAATTCTTCTCTACTCTTGTTGTGATTTCATTTCAACCAAATCTGCTCCAAGAGAACACAGAGAAAAAGACAATGGAAAACCTTTTTTTGTTTTGTTCTTTTGTTTGCCATGACTTTGAAGACACTGTCTGTGTTATTTCCTGTCCACTCAGGACCACATACTTATAGCTGAGAGCAGAGAGCACCTGGAGCACATTGCACCAGTGCAGAGTAGAGGAGGAGAATGACCTCCCTTGACCTACTGGCCACACTCTTTCCTACACAGCCCAGGATTCCATTGGCCCTCTTGGCCACAAGGGCACATTGCTGCTTAATGAACAGTTTGCTGTCCACCAGGACTCTCAGGTCCTTCTCCTTCTCCTCAGAATTTTCCCAGGAGATCCACCCCTAACCTAGATCGGTGCCTGGGGTTCTTCCTCCCCAAGTGCACGACCCAACATTTGCCCTTGTTGAACCTCATGAGGTTCTTCTCTACCCACCTCTCCAGCCTGTCCAGGTAATGCTGAATGGCAGCACACCCTTCTGGAGTGTTGGCCAACCCTCCCAGTTTTGGTATCATCAGTGAACTTTCACAGCTTGAGCCAGAGAGGAACAGTGCTTGGACAGTGGATGTTTGAAAAAGCTATTAATATTAAGGCACACTTTCTTTTTTTTTTTTTGGCTGTGAGCTGTAATTTACTGTGATTATTACCATTTCCTAATAAATTATGTGTAGCTCATCTCAGCGTCGAGACACATTAAGCTTTCTGCTGTGATGTCTGTTACGCGGGCCAGTTTAATTCGTCTTCGGAACGGAGTTTATGACCAGATGCAGGAGATTTGACTGAAAGATACCACGCACTGTCTTGTTCTCTCTATCTGGATACACCCAGAAGGTCAGATTCTGCTCCTTTCTGTCCTCGTAATTTAAATTGAAATCAGGTGAGGTCCATAGGTATCAAGAAACAGCCTGCCCAGGGGGGTGGTGGAGTCACCACCCCTGGAGGTATTGAAGGAAGGTGTAGATGTGGCACTTCAGGACGTGCTCTAGTGGTTGGGTGTGATGGTTGTTATGGTGGGTATTTTTTGGGTTGTGGTGTTGTCAGTGTGTGGTGGTGGTGGTTTTCTTAGGTTTTGGGGTTTTTTTTGTTATGGTTGGACTCTGATCTCAAGGGTCCCTTCCAACCGTGAAGACTCTGTGACTGATTCTGTCGAAGTCCACTCTTTAGAGACCAGTGCAGGATGGAAGGGGTTGGGATTTCAAGTAAAGGTTGGTAGCACGTGAATGAATGGGCTGCTTGTCCATCGAGAAAGCTGTCCCCGTGTTTGTCTTACAGAAGCTTCCAAGCGTTTCAGCTGGAGCGGCTACTCTTTCGCTAATGGAATTAAAATAGGGATTTTAGATCTAAATAGAATTAAAATACAGAGTAGCGACTACTGACACCATTTAACTGGGGATATAACATGAATGCTTATTATTAATTAGTGAGGGGAAAAAAGCTTATTAGCCAGCCACACCATGACATTGTCCCGGGGATGAGTGGTTTGCTATCAAAGTTACGCTGAAAGCAAAGACAGTCGGAAGCTAAATGCAATTGAAGGTGGTTCTCCCACGTTTTCTCTCTCCGGCTCTCTGCGATTTTTGCTCATCTTTGGAAGTTGTGGTGGGACCAATTCCGCTTTCCAGTGCGAGTTGGTGCCAGGTTTGTGTGTGCAAAGCAGGGGTTTGTCCTGCGCCAGCCTGGCCATGGCCGGTGCCAGTGCTCAGCTCCCTGCCGGAGGCCGTGCTTGCCACCGTGTCCAGCCCCCAGTGTCAGACCCTCAGTCCTTGCGTTACTTCTGCGTGCTACCCAAACCAGAGCTCTTTTACATTTGCTTTTCTCCTTTTAGAAGTTGTTCTTGCGTGTTTTGTGCCAGCGTACCCTCTTGTCCATTTGGAATAATGAAAAAGATCTTTCAGATCCTGGAGTCCAACCATCAGCCCAGCACTGCCCAAACCCCCACTGACCCATGTCCCTCAGCACCACCTCTGCCCGGCTTTGAAACCCCTCCAGGGATGGGGACTCCACCACTGCCCTGGGCAACCTCTGCCAAGGCTGCACAACCCTTTCTGGGAAGGAATTATTCCCAATATCCATCCTAAACCTCCCCTGGGGCAACTCTTGTTGGGCTTCCTCCTGTCCCATGGCCTGTTCCTTGGGAGAAGAGACCGACCCCCCCCTGGCTACACCCTCCTTTCAGGGAGTTGGAGAGAGCAAGGTCTCCCTTCAGCCTCCTTTTCTCCAGGCTGAACACCCCCAGCTCCCTCAACTGCTTCTCACAAGACTTGGTCTCCAGAGCCCTCACCAGCTCCACTGCCCTTCTCTGGACACACTCCAGGCCCTCAAGGTCTTTCTTGTCATGAGGAGCCAAAAACCACCCTGTTTTTTGCCTGTGTTGCTTCTGCTCTTGCCCGGCAGCGTTCGAGGAGTCATTTTGGTTGGTTTAACACCCACCCTACAAAAATATCCCCGGTTGGTATCTGTGTCGCCGCCTTCTTGGGGGAAAAAATAGATCTGTAGGGTGCGGTGCCGCATCCTCACGGCTTCTCCTACACACGCTGATGGCAGCCAAGCTGGGACAGAAGAAGGCAGTAACCTCGGCAGTAAAATCATTTATAAACACCCCACCAAGAAAAGCACGCCAGGGAAGAAATCCAGGTCTTCTGCCATATCAGTAGTGGTTTTTGGAATTGACTTCCTGGAGGAAAAAATAAATTAAATTTTTACAATATTTTAGTGCACTTTATATTTGTTACGTTTTTGTCAATGAGACGAGGAAAAGCCATATTGGTTTGTAATGGTTGTAAGAACCCTGTAACAAGGTATATCACAGAATCATAGAATGGTTAGAGTTGGAAGGGACCTTAAAGATCATCCAGTTCCAACCCCCCTGCCCTGGGCAGGGACACCTCCCACCAGCCCAGGTTCCTCTAAGCCCCCTCCAACCTGGCCCTGAACCCCTCCAGGGATGGGGCAGCCACAGGGGAACCTGGGCCAGGCTCTCACCACCCCCACAGCAAAGAAGTTCTTTCTGTTTTTTAATCTAAATCTCCCCTCTTTCAATTTAAAGCCGTTACCCCTTGTCCTGGCACTCTGCTCCCTGACAAAGTCCCTCTCCATATTTGATGAAGTGTAATGGACCTTATGGTGAGAGGCCCAGGATCAGCCAGAGGTTGGGCTGAGGAGGACCTGCAGGTCCAGATGTTTTACAGCCCATCCTTTATCAGCCTGAGCAAACTTGGTGTCTCACGTGTGGTGACAGGGCAGGAACACAGATCTGTTAAATAACTTAATTCTTTTTTGAAAACCGCTGAGGAGAAGGTAGGAAATTATGAGTCACTCTGTGCTATCGGAATCACGAACACAGGCTGGATCCTGCTACGAAGGTTCCCCGAGATCATTCAAACTTGCATGAAATAGGAATCAGGCTGTGAGAACTTAAGCATTTAGCACAGCTTTATCGGGGGTTTTATTCTGCACAGAGCTAAATACAGATTTTATTATTTTATTTTTTTTAACAAAGCCGGTGGTTTTACTTAAAATAGTGCATAGTGCAATGGAAGTATAAACCTGCTGGTCAGAGATCGTTCCAAGATGCCTTTTGCTGTTGCAGAAACTGTTGTGTGCAGTGTCGTGCCCTGATGATATTTCCATTTTTTGCAGGACATTTAGTTGGGAAACCTCTGTTAGCAGAGCTCGGTGGGAATGCCTCAAGGGCCCGTTACGGGGAGATCCAGTCTGGTTTGCAATCGTTTGTGTGGTTGAAGGGAACCTTGGGTTTTCCTAACCGGGTCTCAGCTGGGTTATACCCATCTTCAGGAAAACTGGCGATGAAGAGGGGGTGGGGGTGAAGATCTTGCCCGCTTCTCGGCAGGAGGTTTGCACAGATTACCCTTCTCGCTAATGCTCATGGGTATGGAGCAGTGCTAGAAGCTTGGCCGTGGGGTTGGTTTTTTCTTTGATGAGGTCTTTAAATAGCAACAGGGGCCATGTACCAAATACAGAGTTGAGTTATTGGCAAGCCCTGGCCAGAACTGATGAAAAGAGAGTCCCAGGTCAATTAGTTGTAGATAATGAAATGTCCTGGGGTACCCTCCCGTGGTGCATTGCTGCTGGAGTGCCATGTGCTCCTTCCGTGGCCTTCCCCATCGTGTGCTCTCGAGGGTGACTCCAGCCTTGGCTGCAGTTTAATAAGTTTCTGTTGATGTAACCAGATTTTCACAGAAGGAAAAAAAAAATGCCGGTCTAGATCCTTAGGGACATTAAAAAGATGTTTTCGATGGTCATCTGAAACTCTAAAGGGCTTCGTGACAGGGTTGGGCGTTTGGTGTCGGTTGTGGTGTTCATATGGTTTGTCCATGACGTGGTTGATCCATAATAATAATTAGAAGAGCTACCAAGCTGGTGAAGGGTCTGGAGGATACATCTTATGAGTAGGAGCTGGGGTTGCTCTGCTTGGAGACAGGGAGGCTGAGGGGAGACCTTCTCACTCGCTACAACTCCCTGAAAGGAGGGTGTAGAGGGTATAGCCAAGGGGGGCGTGTTGGTCTCTTCTCCCAAGGAACAGGCCATGGGACAAGGAAACGGCCTCAAGGGGAGATTTAAGATGGATATTAGGAACAGTTTTTACATGGAAAGGGTTATTAAGCTTTGGAATGGGCTGTCCAGGGAAGGGGCTGAGGCACCATCCCTGGAGGTATTTAAAAGCTGGGTTGACATAGTGCTTATAGACATGGGTTAATGATGGCTTTTATCAGAGTGAGGTTGATGGTTTGACTTGATGATCTTAAAGGTCCCTTCCAACCCGGACAATTCTAGGATTCTGTATATCTGTTAATATGGGCTGGGCTTCAGGACACCTTTTTGTCCTTGGGTTGGTTTTTTTGTTGTTGTTGGGTTTTGTTTTTCGTTATATTCTGTGAATGCCAGCTTGGCTTTTCCCGTTTTCCTCACAGAGTGTGGTTGGCCACAGCGTGTTGTGGAGGTCGGGAGAAGAGCCAGATACCCCAGGATCTGGCTGGTGGTGCCACGATGCTGCGCTTGGTTCTGCTGCAGCGTGGCTGGAGCAGGTTGGCATCCCCAAGAACTGACTGGCACTGCTGTGTCAGGGGAAACTGGGGAAAAGTACTTTATAATTGCTCGTTTCTAACTTGTAACCTGAAATACTTATGGTGAGTGTCTTCCATGGTGTGAATAAAGACGAATTTCTTTCAGTATTTTCCTTTTTTATTATTATTTTTTTGGGTGTGAGAGTGAAAAGCATCTTAACTTTATCTCTTGCTGAAAGAATAGCAGCAAAAGAACCTGAAATATATTAAGGACCTTGGCTTTCCTGAAGTAGTTCTAGTGGGATTGCTTAAGCTGTGGTGAGTCTGAGAGCCGGTGTCACAGCTCCCCTCTCTGAAACTCCCAGCTCTATGCAACTGCTGGGGGGGCTGTGATTTTTTTTTTGAAAGGAAAAGTATAAATAAAATTAAACAATAAGAACAAACAAAAAAAAACCAAACCAAAGATTGAAGGCAGCTAACGTTGCCCAGCCAAACAAAAAGAACATTAGTTACTGTTAGTGGTGTATCTGCTAATTAAATTCTTAGCGTATGACCCCCAGTGAGTTATGGAATTAGACTTCAGAGTTGTGTAAAACCCTGGGAGAAGCAGATTGCCTTACCTGCCTAAAGAGCAACAGAAGCCCGTGCTAAATCTGCTGGTAGGGAGAAATGTCTTCAAACACAGTTAAAAATAAAATAAAAAATGTTAATTTTAGGCAGGTAGGTGTTTGTATAAATTAGCAATAATCTCATAAACTTGCTGCATGGCATCCCTGGGAGCTGACAGTGAAAAGTAGTGAAAATGACACGGAAATTCTTGGACTGGATGCTGCCCATAAGAGCTGGAAATCGGCTGTGGTGACTGTCCTCCGTGCGAGTCGTCCCTGGTGATGAGACTGTGCCTGGACAACAGGCGTCTACTCTACTGCGTGCCTTACCCCATGGTGACCTTGCCCTCCTTGCTCTTCCCTTTGAGTGACAAACGTCGGTCCTCTCCGTGAGGTGGCAGTTGCTTATGGCTTGGTGGCCAAGCGGCCAACTCCATGAGGTGTCCCGTCTCCTCCTTTCCATCTCCCTTTTCATACTTGATATGAATTATTATTGAAATATTATATTGATGTCCTTCATACCACGAGTCAGGTTGCTCACTGGTTCTTCGAGCCAGGCCCTTCATCAGGTGTAATATCAGCCAGGTTGTCCCTGGTGATGAGACCGTGCCTGGACAACAAGTATCTACTCGACTGCATGCCTTACCCTGTGGTGTCCTCACCCTCCTTGCTCTTCCATTTGAGTGTCAAACATTGGTCCTCTCCGTGAGGTGGCAGGAGTCTATGGCTTGGTGGCCAACTGGCCACCTCCATGAGGTGTCCCGTCTCATCCTTTCCATCTCCCTTTTTCATACTTGATATGAATTATTATTGAAATATATTGATGTCCTTCATACCACGAGCCAGGTTGCTCACTGGTTCTTCGAGCCAGGCCCTTCATCAGGCGTAGTATCAGCCAGGTTCTCGCTGCTCGGATTTGCAGCTTCATTTCACCTGGGACGGTGCCTGAGCAGCCCCGGTTGGGTGCCTGGAGCAGACAAAACTTAGGGATGGTGAGAGAATGGGTAATTTATGAGAACAGTGGAGTAAAAGTGGCATCTCCAGGCCAAGGAAGCGGGCATTGCCATGGGATCGTTCATCTTTCCCGCTTGCCAGTCTTTGATAGATTTTAGTGGTTTCAGAAGACTCTTCTGACTGGGAACAGCGGTAAAACCCAGGAATCCCGTGGCCAGTGGGCGACCAGCTCTTGGTTTGCCACCAGGGCTATGGATCCAGTGCAAATATTGCCATTTTTACACCAGTGGGGCTTTGTGTGTTTGTTTTATTTCTTTTTTCTTCTGGTTTCTGCTGTTCAACTGATGCCACATTCTGTACCGAAAACTGGTGGCAGAGACAGTGGCAGAGGACAGCTATTGGCATTTGTCCTCCGTGTTGTGTATTGCCTGTCTCCTGGAGAACCCCGTGTTTAAGTGTCAAATTCCTGCCTTGGAACTTAAAGTAGCAAGTTTTGGTTTCCTTGCAAGTTTATAAACTCTGAGAGAGGGTTATCAGCTTTGTGACTGCGTGATTTATACAATAGGGTCGGTACATCAGCCCCAGTTTGTCTGTGGTAGGGTAACTTTACGTTGTTATCAATCAATACTTTATTGCCTATGTGTGTGTATTATTTGTTCATAGACAGTCCTCTCTATGTACCTTATAGATAATAACCCCTCAAGAGCTTAAAGAGGAGTTTTCATTTCAAACAAATCTGTCTCCTCCCATTTGGATGAGTGCAGATTTTAAATTTAGCATCATCGCTGATGTCATCCCTGCTGCCTGTAAAGTTCTCCCAAGAGTCTGCTAACTTGTTTGCCCTCGGCTTGCTGGCTCCTTGTACTTCGAGAAGAAGGTTCATCTTTCTTCAGAAGCGCTGAGATCTTAAGAAATAACCTTAGTTTAGACGTGGAGCCCTAGCCCTGGAGGTGTGAGCATTTAGACTGCTTTACGGAATCACAGAATCTCAGGGATTGGGAGGGACCTTGGCAGATCATCCAGTCCAACCCCCCTGCCGGATTTAGGAGCAATCCGTGGCCGTTGCAAGTCTCCCTGAAAGGCTTTGGTGTTTCTGATAATTTACAGCATTACTGTCAGTTTCACAGATTTAAAAAATAGACTTCCCAGATTTGGTTCAAGGAAACTTCCGTGGAGGAAAAGTGGAATCACCGCAGAAAAGCATGTTAGTACGTCATACGAGTTAAATGTTTTAAATTTAACTTGCTACATTTGTTAATCATAGGATTGTGAATTAATTAAACTCCTAGTCACATATGTAGGATTTCTATTAGCTGATGGATCTCAGAAAAAGGTTGGGGATGTGTCAGCACCTCCTCTGGCTCTCTGGCTCTGTGAAAGGAAAATGCATGCAGTTAAAAAGAATTGGGGAAGGGAAGCCATCAATAAGGGCGTCCTTCATCCTTCTGGGCCAAAAGCACGCTGGAAGGGAAGCTCTTCTGCAGGGGAAGGACTCTGACAATCAGCCTGGGGGTGATATTGAATCTTCTTTGAATCTTCATCTTCATTTCCCTCTCAAGCTAAGTGGATGCATCTTACCCTCCGTACAGTCACAGTTAATGAAAAACCTATGGCCTCGCTCAGCTCATCTGAGCGTTTTTCACTGTTTTTAATTGACTTATCCAGCATCTCGTGTGACTTGATGGGCTTGGATGGCTTTCCTTTAGTCCCTGCTCTTTGAACACTTCTTTTTCTGCTAATGATTCGCATCTGAGGTTTAATCTCTTGCAGCTTTTATTAGGAAGAAATTAGCTTCAAGAAGAACTGAGCTGTGAAAAAAATGAATATTTGGATCTTGCCCTAATTCTGAGCAGTGCTGTGGCAGGGTGTGCACTGGAGGAAAGGCTGAGGGAGCTGGGTCTCTTTAGCTTGGAGGAGACTGAGGGGTGACCTCATTAATGCTTATAAATATGGAAAGGGTGAGTGTCAGGAGGATGGAGCCAGGCTCTTCCCAGTGGCGTCCAATGGCAGGACAAGGGGCAATGGGTGCAAGCTGGAACATGGGAGGTTCCACTTAAATATGAGGAAAAACTTCTTCGGGGTGAGGGTAACAGAACATTATCAGAGGTGGTGGAGTCTCCTTCTCTGGAGACTTTCCAAACCCACCTGGACATGTTCCTTGTGTGGCCTGATGTAGGTGTTCCTGCTCTGGCAGGGGGTTGGACTGGATGAGCTTTCAAGGTCCCTTCCCATCCCAGAGATTCTGTGATTCTGTGAATTTCTTTCTGGTATCTAATCTCAATCTCCCCTCTTCCAATTTAAAGCCATTACCCCTTGTCCTGTCACTCCACTCCCTGACTAAAAGTCCCTCTCCAGCTCTCCTGTAGCCCCTTCAAGTACTGGAAGACTGCTATAAAGTCTCCCTAGAGCTTTCTCTTCTCCAGGCTGAACAACCCCAGCTCTCTCAGCCTGTCTTCATAGCAGAGGTGCTCCAGCCCTCTGATCACCTTCATGGCCCTCCAACAATTCCATGTCCTTTCTCTGTTGAGGGCTCCAGAGCTGGACACAGTGCTCCAGCTGGGATCTCACCAGAGCAGAGCAGAGGGGTAGAATCACCTCCCTTGCCCTGCAGGTCACACGGCTTTTGATGCGCTTCTTTTTGATTTCTGTCCTATTTCTACATTTTACTTATTTTACTGGGAGATTTCTCCCTAAAATATTGGCAGCGAGCAGCAGGCCCGCCATTTGGCCTGAGCAGTTTGGAATCCCATTTGGGAATTCCTCCAATTCCGAGGGAGAACTGCCCTCACCTGCTGTGGAACCACAGGCAGGATGGCTTTTCTCAGATGTGCTGGAAACCACCCCAAAACTCAGGCTCTGGGCTCCACGTCCTGCATCTCCATCGTGCAGATCACTCGCAGGGTGTTATGTGCCAGCAGTAAAAAGGGGACGAAATCTCATGGCAACAAATCAAAAAGTGTAATGTTATTTACAGATTTTGACAGGCAATGTCATCCTGTTTGCCTGCTTACAAGAAAGGGAATTAATCAAAACTCGGCAGCAAAGGAGGAGATAGTAGCTATTGAGCTGCCATTTGGTCCTTAATATTTTTGGTTGGTAATTTATTTGTCAGGAAAAGATTAGCTTGAGATACAGCTTTTCTGAATATGAACTAATGGGTGATAAAATGGCTTTTTTTGGCTGATGATTTGGGCTGGCCTTCTACTGTCGAGAAATTCATACTTTCTCAGGTGTTTATGGCTCTCTTTCTTACCTCCTGAGCTACTGCCAGATTTGCAAAATAAGATGACCTATTTTAAGAAATACAGTCCTACAGAAATAGGACTGTTTAGCTGGAGGAAGAGGAGGCTGAGGGGAGCCCTCATCCCTCTCTACAACTGCTTGAAAGGCCATTGCAGAGAGGTTGGTGCTGGTCTCTTCTCAGGGGCAATGAGCGATAGAAGGAGAGGGAATGGCTGCAAGCTGCAGCAGGGGAGGGTTAGGCTGGCCATGAGGCAAGAATTCTTCCCAGCAAGAGTGGTCAGTCAGTGGAATCAGCTGCCCAGGGAGGGGGTGGAGTCCCCACCCCTGACTGTGTTTTGGAGTGGATGAGCTGTGGTGTTGGGGGATCTGGTGTAGGGGAGACCTTTGTAGAGTGGGGCTGATGGTTGGACTTGATGGTCCCACGGGTCTTTTCCAATCCTTGGATTGGATGATTCTATAAGAAAAGAAGAGAAATCCCCACTGCTGTTTAGAGCCTATTAAAGTGTCTTCCCGCTGATGTTAGTCTGTGCTGAGCTGTTCTTGATTGTTCACCAGGGCAGGATTTTCTCTCTTTCTTCAGAGGTCTGCTCAAACTCTGAAGGAAGTCAATGCAAAGCAGGTGCTCTGTGTTGGTCCATGGAATAATTTAATTTGGGGCTTCTTTTATCACAGTATCACAGATTATCAGGGATTGGAAGGGACCTTGAAAGCTCCTCCAGTCCAACCCCCTGCTGGAGCAGGAACACCTACATCAGGTCACAAAGGAATGTGTGCAGGCAGGTTTGGAACGTCTCCAGAGAAGGAGACTCCACCACCTCCCTGGGCAGCCCCTGCCAGGGTTCTGTTACCCTCACCTTGAGGAAGTTTTATGTCAACGATTCTTTTTCAAAAAGGCCTTTCAGGCAGCTGGAGACTACCGTTAGGGAAGAACTGTGTTATTTGGAAAAGAATCTGCAATAGGATTTAGGCAGAGCTTATCCTCCCAGCCTCCTCTGAGCTTGCTGGCAGGAGTCTCCCAGCCCCATGGCTGTGTCAGGGGCTCAGAAAGTGCAGGCACGTGGAGCTCCTTCTGTTTTGCAGGGGTGGAGAATTCTGACTCTCTCTGCTCTCACTTGGCCGACGGCCACGGGTGGCACCCACGGGGCTTGATAGATGAGATGCCTCCAAAATCGGGATGCTTCTCAGCAGACTTTTCGTGGCAGAATGAACCCATGGGCAGACAAAAGCTGGCGGTGCAGGGGGATAATGGAGGGAGAGAAATCGCTCTGAATTCCAGAGCTGTCAACCGCCCGTCGTCACCGGTGATGTCTGTGGAGGACTGGAGATGAGAAGTTTATTGAAGTGTGAGTTCGAGTGTTCTTATGGCGTATTTCTGTAGAGCTGTAGAGCCTTGCAGGGGCTGAGGGGAGCAGGAACACCATTTAAGCTGCAGAAAAGTCGGCTAATTAAAGACTGGGATAATCTCAGAGAAGCTCCAGGGAGAGGGAAATGTGTTCTTTTTACCTTTGCATTTTGTAACTCTGTGGCTGAGAACAGGGAAGGGGGGCAGAAGCTCAGTCTCGGCGAGCACACGAGAGATCTCCAGCAGTCTCTTCTTGCCGTGGTGTTTGGAAGTGAAGGCTCATTGCTGGCATTTCTGGAAGATAAAAGAGGGAAGAGACTCCTAGAGGAAGCAGAAGCCAGAGAGAATGGAAAGATTTATTTGTTTATACAGAAAAGCTAACCTGAGAATGCCCCTGCAAGGGGGGGAGCCCTGGCTCCTTGGTTTCCAGATCCCCAGAAGTGATTAACTGCAATAATTAAGGATATATATTTTTGTTAAGTATGATCTATATGCACATTTTGTCTGGCTTGTTTTAATCTCTTTTATCCTTTGCTTTGAGTTTTGCTATTCAGCTCCGCTTAAATAAACGTTAATCAAGCTGACAACGTGAACTGAGGTCTAAGTGGAATTCTGATTTGTCCAATATCGGGGATACTCAGGTGCTATTTTAGCACTAGGAACCCTTGGAGGGGTGAGGAGGAACTGGTAGGTGGATAAATCAGGCCTGGATGTCCTCTGGTAGAATGTCTAACTGTAAAGGGTTGCAAAATCAAAAAATAAATTAAAAATCGTGACATCAATGTGACACCTTTCATCTAAAAGACTAAATAGGCTAAATTTCTCTCCCAAACTTCCCAGTGCTTCTAAAATTCAGATCTGTTTGCCATCTTCTATGCTGTCCTGTTAATATCTTTCGTATATTCGGGAAGTCTGCCATCCTTTGGGTGCTGCAAAGGAGGTGACTTTGCTGTAGTCACTGGGCAGTGGCTGAAACCGGACGTTGCTGTGAAAACAGCAACAGAAAAGTTGCACAGAACTTGGGGGGAGAGAAAGCAAAGCTGTGGCTCGAGGCCCGTGAGTTGTGTCTCGATGAGGTAACTTTACACGCATGGTAAATGCCACCATTTTCCGAGTGGTCCGTGTCCCCCTCCTCCTGGCTCAGCACCCCTCTGCTCTCAGCCAGGAGAAGGGCAGGTTTCCTTCATACCTGGGACCCCAGGTCCCAGTAGAGGTTGGGAGCTGACCTGTTGGAGAGCGGTGTAGGGGAAAGGGACTTGGGGGTCCTGGTGGGCAGCAGGATGCCCATGAGCCAACAACGGGCCCTGGTGGCCAAGAAGGCCAATGGCATCCTGGGGTGCAGAGAAAAGTGTGGCCACCAGGTGGAGGGAGGTCATCCTCCCCCTCTGCTCTGCCCTGAGGAGGCCCCATCTGGAGCACTGGGACCAGTTCTGAGCTTCGCAGTTCCAGAAGGACAGGGAACTGCTGGAGAGGGCACAGCAGAGGACCATAAGGATGATGAGGGTCCTGGAGCATCTCTGTGCTGAGGAAAGGCTGAGGGACTTGGGTCTGTTTAGTCTGGAGAAGAAAAGACTGAGGGGGGATCTGATCAACACCCATAAATACTTGAAGGGTGGGTGTCAGGAGGATGATAAGAGGTAATGGGCACAAACTGGAACATAAGAAGTTCCATCTCACCATGAGGAGGAGCTCCTTTGCTGTGAGGGTGGCATAGCCCTGGCAGAGACTGCCCAGAGGTGGTGGAGTCTCCATCACTGGAGACATTCAAACCCTGCCTGGACATGTTCCTCTGGGACCCGCTGTGGGTGGACCTGCTCTGGCAGGGGGTTGGACTGGGGGATCTCCAGAGGTCCCTTCCAGCTCCAGAGCATTCTGGGATTCAGGACTAGCCCCAAGCTAGTCACCCAGCCCATGCTCCATCTCTTTCATGCCCTGCCCTCCTCTTCCAGTGCCAGCAACATCCTTCAAGGATCCACCGAGTCTTTCACTATTGCCAGCAGCCGTGGATGTTAAATAGCACGAGAAGCCACGTCCGTCTGGGAGAGTAAAGTAATATTATTATTTTTTTTTTCTTGGATCTGTCCCAAAAACTCTAGTTTGTGCCTTTATGTTATACGGAAGGGGAATGTCAGGAAGTTGGAGCAAAATGTGTTGTGACAGATACACATGCATGTCCCCAGCCTTAGAGTGTTTGAAGGTATGGAGGGCTCTTAAACTGTTTTGAACTGCTGCCTCATGGCTGTCCTGTAATGGAAACAAAATGAATCATTATTATTTAACATTGAGCCTGATTGTTTGGGGGTTTTTTGACTGGAATAAATAAATAAAAAAAAACCCTACCATTTGTTTTGGTTTGTTTGTATAGCCAGTTGGAAAATACTGTAAGAAAGTTTAAAAGAGTTCATAATTTTTCAATTTTGTGATCTGTTGATGGAAAGGAGAAATGAGAGACCAAAGGAAGGTGCCATTACTCCGTGTGGGAGGAGTGACCGAGCGAAGCTGAGGAGCAGGAGCAGGGTTGAGGAGATGCTGCCCAGCCTCGGGCAGTGACTAGTGTTCCNACAAGGGGCAATGGGTGCAAGCTGGAACATGGGAGGTTCCACTTAAATATGAGGAAAAACTTCTTTATGGTGAGGGTGAGGGAACCCTGGCAGGGGCTGCCCAGGGAGGTGGTGGAAACTCCTTCTCTGGAGACATTCCAAACCCACCTGGAGGCGTTCCTGTGTGACCTGATGTAGATGTTCCTGCTCCAGCAAGGGGTTGGACTGGATGATCTTTCAAGGTCCCTTCCAATCCCTGAGATTCTGTGATTCTGTGATATACCACAGCCGGCCAGAAGTCTCTCTGCTCTGCGTCTTGGGGGTGGCTTCTTGCCCGGTGGGTTGAACGGACCACCTCCTACCTCTTGCTTCTACAAGTGCTCACCTGGATGAGTGACAATCAGAGTCTTTTTTTCAGCTCTCTTCTTAGAGTTCGTTCTTTGTAAGCCAGCGAGTGTGACAGTCCAGAACTCCTCCCCGTAGCACGAGAAGAGCTCTCTGTAAGAGAAAAATCGGAGCTTTATTGAAATCCAGGTCATTGTAATGTGAATTCCGGCTTGTGGTTGCTCTCTGTAAGGAGAGTCAGTTAATTCTGCAGAGTCCATTAGGAGCTGTCTTTGAGGGTTCTCATGGTCTATTGATAGCCAGCAGAGTACGAGCCCGCAGTGTGCCCAGGTGGCCACCAGCATCCTGGCCTGTGTCAGGAACAGTATGGGCAGCAGGACTGGAGCAGTGACCGTCCCTGTGGACACCACCTCAAGGGCTGTGTCCAGTTTTGGGCCCCTCATGACAAGGAGGACATTGAGGGGCTGGAGCGTGTCCAGAGAAGAGCAACGGAGTTGGTGAGGGACCTGGAGACCAAGTCTGGTGAGGAGCTGGGGGTGTTCAGCCTGGAGAAAAGGAGGCTGAGGGGAGACCTTCTCTTCAACTCCTTGAGGTAAACCTGAAGATATTTAATAATACATGCTGTGGAGGTATTTAAAAGATGTATAGATGTGGTGCTGAGGGACATGGTTTAGTAGTACCTTGGCAGTGCTGGGTTAATGGTTCAACCTGAGGATCTTAAAGGTCTTTTCCAACCTAAATGATGCAATTATGTGCTGTGTATGTGGTCATGTGGAATTGCTCCAGCCCTCTGTGGGCAATGCATGAGTAATTTCAGCAAAGGAAATCAGCCAGGGACCAAAACAGCCTGTTCCCTAATGCCACATACCATACAAAATATGGAATATGTATGTAACAAATTAATCAGTGGGACGATTCCGGTAGTAAGAGTGGGATTTGATCACAGGTGAAGCCAGCAGTGTGCTTGCGTCAGTGGGTGCCTGCTGTCATTTAAAGGCTTAGGGATGAACCCCCAATTTTTTGTCCAGTTTGGAAGGGACCTTTAAGATCATGTAGTCCAATCATCCAGCTAACTGATAAAAGCCATCACTAACCCGTGTCTCTAAGCGCTGTGTCAACCTGTCTTTTAAATCCCTCCAGGGATGGTGCCTCAACCCCTTCCCTGGGCAGCCCATTCCAATGCTTCATAACCTTTTCCATGTAAACATTTGTCCCAATCTCCATCCTAAACCTCCCCTAGCACGACTTGAGGCCGTTTCCTCTCATCCCATGGCCTGTTCCTTGGGAGAAGAGACCAACCCCCCCCACACACACCCTCTTTTCAGGGAGTTGTAGAGAGCGAGAAGGTCTCTCCCTGTAGCCGGGCTGTCCCACGGCTGGGGACCAGCGGGGCTGTGAGCAGTGCAGATAAGGATGGCCACCTCTCCAGGAGCCACGCTGGTGGGCAGAGAAGGGGCAGAAGCCATCTGTGCCTGCTGGGAGTTGGCATCCCAGGGAGCATCAGCTGCCTCCCTCTCATGCGGCGCCTGCCCCAGGGCCAAAACATGATGCACGTCTCCAGACGCTCTACCAGATGCTTTGGCCACGAGGTTGTGTTTCCTCTCCTAATCTGATTTAAGGTATTCAGGTGTGTTTTGCTTCAATAAATAACCTCTTAATATAAAAGGATTGCCATTTTGTCATTGTGCCAGAGATGAAAAGGGCCAGAGGATAATTATATAAATGGGAAGGGGGGGGGGAAAGTAAGGCTGTGTGTGATGATGAGGCTGGGTAGCGTATTCTAAAGGCGAGGTATTTCTGATAAAAAAGGAAATATGGACAGGATTTTTAGTCTTTTCATAGCAAAACTTTAATCTGACAGCCGTGTACTACAAACCAGCCGTGTTTTCTCGATCTGTGATCATAGCATGTCATTATGTCAGCTCTAAGAAAACCCACCCAAGGCTTCCTGGGTGACCTCACTGGTGTTTGGAAGGTTGGAGGAGGGAAGCTGGTGGAACGTGGTGTTGTACAAGTCCTCCCTGGCAATGCAGGACTGCTGGTGAGAGGCGGTACTGAAGCAGTGGTGTAGCAGTGGCTTCCTCCATCCCTTTCTTCTTCTGGCCTGAGCAAGTCTGTGAGGGAAGGGTGTGGGGAGATATGAGCCCATGTGCAATCCTATGAACGTTGGGTTCTCAGCAAATACATCCCCGTGGTGTGTATAAACAGGAGTCTCCTCTGTTGCCGGCCCCTCATGCTGTGGCAGCGTTTACTGGGGTGAAGGCAGCAGGAGCAATGGCATTTCTGGCCAATAAAATACTGGAATCAAAATCTAATGGGCATAACTGGAAGAATAAATCTGTCCTTGGTTTGCTTCCAGCCCACATACCCACAGGACTTATTCCAACGTGTGAATACGACTGCCTGAACGTGTCTGCTCGTATGGCTGTATTTTATTTTATTTTTCTTCTAAATTGCTGTTATATTTTGAGGAGAGAGGGAGCATCTGGTGCATCAGAGGGACAGTGCTGTATGGAGCTGGAGGGCTGTAGGCTGGGAGTTGAGTCCCTCACTGTGAGAGGTCACAGATTGTCCCTCCCTTGGTTGGGAACTCTTGAGTTGCAGACCCGTGTTGGCATCTTGCTGCCAGACAGGACTAATGAGCTGGCCCTGGAAGAAAAGCACAAGTGATTTGCAGAGCTTCTCACTGGGAAGTCACAAGTGGGCTCAGAAACAGCTTCTTCGAAGGACAGCACAGTTTTTTTATTGATTTTCTGGGCACTACTTTGTGAAATTTTTACACGGCAAGGGTTGTTAAGCCTTGGACTGGGCTGCCCAGGGCAGGGGTTGAGGCACCATCCCTGGAGGGATTTAAAAGCCAGGTTGACAGAGTGCTGAGGGACATGGGTTAGTGATGGATTTTTATCAGAGTTAGGTTGATGGTTGGACTTGATGATCTTAAAGGTCCCTTTCAACCTGGGCAATTCTATGATTTATGAGTGGTTGAGATGTGGTGTTGAGGGATCTGGTGTAGGGGAGAACTTGTAGAGTAGGGCTGATGGTTGGACTCCATGATCCCAAGGGTCTTTTCCAACCTGAATGATTCTATGATTCTATGATTCTGCGATTCTCTGTAATTGGGGGTAAAAATGGGATGTCATGCACCCATAGTGTGGTCAGTGTATAGCTCCCATTCGGGCTAATTACCCTCATTTTTGCAGAGCGCAGAAAAAGGCAGGCTTTCTTTAGATATATTTTTCTCAAGACCTTTTTCCTCTCTCTCTACTTTTTACACCTAAGCTGTGAGTTCCAGCTCTACGCACAAGTGGTTTCATAAGGCTTCATTAGCAAACTGGAGAGCTTGGTGACAGAAAAAGTGGAGCCCCCTTCAACTCAAAGAGTGATGTCTTGCCTTATGTCAGCACGAACATCTGTACGGTGGAGGTGGGGGGAGTAATGTAGGCGCTTTGGAAATGGGAGCTAATGAATTGAAATTACTGAGCTGTGAGCTGAGACATGAGGGATTGCAGTGAAAGGCACATCCATCCCTCTCCACCCCGAGGAGGGAATGGCTCCCGGCAGGTCGGAGCGGGAGCTGAACTGCAAGGTTGAGTGCTCGCTGGGGAGCTGCCGAGCTGCTGCCGTGGGAGCAACACTTGGATACTGGGGGTTGGGGGGGTGGGGGAGAGGCAGAAAAAAAAGGAAAACAAAGAAGAAAAGGAAGGAGCTGCTCATAGCAGAGGTGCATTTCTTGCTTTCTAGCAAGAAAGAAAAAAAAAGATTTAACAAAAAAAGACAGAGAGAGAAAAGAGGTGACTTGTCTAGTAATGATTGTAACTTGTCCAGTAATGAGGGGAGACCTCCTTGACCTCTACAGCTACCTGAAAGGAGGGTGTAGAGAGGGGACTGTTGGCCTCTTCTCCCAAAGGAATAATGACAGGAACAGAGTATGGGCTGAAGGTGCAGGGAGGTTCAGATTGGATATTAGGAAGAATGACATCACTGGGAGAGTGGTCAGGCACTGGAACTGGCGCCCAGGGAGTGGTGGTTGAGTCACCATCCCTGGAGGTATTGAAGAATCATGTAGATGTGGCACTTCAGGACATGCTCTAGTGGCTGAGATTGTTGGGTGTGATGGTTGTTGTTAGGGTGGGGTTTTTTTGGGTTGTGGTGTTGTCAGTATGTGGTGGTGTTTTTCTGAATTTTTATTTATTTATGGATTTATTTATATTACTTTTTTTTAATGGTTGGACTTGATGATCTCAAAGGTCCCTTCCAACCATGAAGACAGTGTGATTCTGTGACTTGAGGTTTATATTTTCCCCTTTCCTTCACTTCAGTGAGCAGTGCAGTGAGGGCCTTGCCCACAGAGGGTGGGAGCAATTCCACATGATTACCTTTCATGTGGAATACCTCTCCTGTTACCTCTCCTGTAGGCTCCCTTCAGATATTGAGAGACCTTAGACTGTGTTTGCTGGCAAATACAGAGGTGGAATGCACCTCAGCAGACATCCAGAGGGACTCGCTAACGTTAGTTAAGTACGTAAGTGTGCCTCTCCCAGTTTTTAGCAGCTTGGTAGTTCCTGAATAGACACCAAGGGACATATTTTCAAACTGGGCTTTAACCTCAATCTATAAAAAACACATTTACTTCTACTGAAAGACATTTTTATGCGCAAGTTGGGTAATTAAGAATTTAATCATCCTTTCATAAGTGAAAATGATATTTTCTGCACAGAAAAAGAAGCAAAGTTTAGAGGCTTCGTTCTAGAGGGCTATTTGCAAGCTCCATATAGAGTCTGAAACGACTTGTTTGCCTTAAAAAAAACCAAAGTGGATGGTAAATCCCTTGAAAACACATCTTGCCAGGTATCCAGAAGAGAAGGAGCTGAGCCAGAGCAAGTCAATGAAGTGCAGAAATGACCTTGTTCTATCCACCAGCGGAGAGATCTGTCTGGGGTTTGGTAGGTGTGTTCCACCCAAGCTAATGGCTGTGGAAACAAGGTGCTGTTTTTAAGCTCTCAAAGCTATAATTGAACAATTTCAATTGCTGGAAGTATCACTGGTGTAAAATCCTTATCTTCTGATCTTCTTTGGTGAAAGGCACTCACAGATTTGGGGTGAATGGGAGGGGTTCCAGGAATCAGACGGTGGGTTTCTCTTTACTGGAGACTTGTGAGCTACTTAGTTCCTGGCTAGCTCATGACCATATTAATCAGCTGGATATATAGGTGACATTGCTTTCTGTTGACTCGCCGTTCATCGCTTCCAAGTAACAGCATGTGGGACATTCAAAGATGTTGAAAGTTTTGCCCAAATAGTGACAGTGTTGTTGTGTTTATAGGATCGTACACATAACTTATACTGACCTGGTTCTGTAAAACATCAGTCTAAACAAAAGCAACTTCATCGTAGTTATTTCAGCAGTATGTCCAGTGGATAAAGCCAGACGTACCAACCTGTGAATCACAGAATCTTCACGCTTGGAAGGGACCTCTGGGATGGAGTCCAACCATACACACACAAAAAACCCCTACAATCTTGGCCACTAGAGCATGCCCTGAGGTGCCAGATCTACATGGTTCTTAAATACCTCCAGGGATGGCCATTCAACCACATCCCTGGGCAGGCTGTTCCAGTGCCTGACCACACTTGCAGTAAAGCCATTCTTCCTTATATCTAATCTGACCCTCCCCTGCTGCAACTCCAGACCTTTTCCTCTGGTCCTGTCATTCCCTTGGGAGAAGAGGCCACCACCCACCTCTCTACACCTTCCTTTCAGGGAGCTGTAGAGGGCAAGGAGGTCTCCCCTCAGCCTCCTTTTCTCCAGACTAAACATGCCCTGTTCCCTCAGCCTCTCCTCACAGGACTTGTTCTCCAGACCCCTCACCAGCTTGGTGACTCCCCTCTGAGCACACTCTGGCACCTCAATGTCCTTCTTGTAGTGAGGAGCCCAGAACTGAACACAGCACTCAAGGTGAGGCCTCACCAGTGCCCGGAACAGAGACACCATCACTTCCCTATTACTGCTGGCCACACTGTTCCTGGCATAGGCCAGGATGCTGTTGGCCTTCTTGGCCGCCTGGGCACACTGCTGGCTCACGTTCAGCCGGCTGTCCACCAACACCCCCAGGTCCTTTTCTGCTGGGCAGCTTTCCATCCACTCTTCTGCTGTAGTGCTGCATGGGGTTGTTGTATCCAAAATGCAGGACCCGGCACTTGGCCTTGTTGAACCTCATCCCATTGGCCTCGGCCCATTGATCCAACTGAAAAGATTCTCATTTTCAGTTCTCCTTCACATTCCCTGCAGAGATTCTGTGGCAAGCTGGGGCAACGAGAGAAGCTTCATCTTAATCTGAAATGTGTTTCAGGATATGCAGGCTCTGCTTTTTTTGGTGCTGTTGGCAGTGTTCCCCATCCGTAAATGTGGGCCATTCACCCAGCTGGTGGTCATAAGCTTAGCTGCCCTTAAAGACGGTGCTTTAAACCTTTCCTTTGTCACCACAGCACTAATATTGAAAACCAGCTGGAAAAAAACCAGAATGTAGTGCTAAGGGAGAAGTGTGCTCTGGTTCCTGTGGAAAAGAAAGGCTGCAAGAGTGAGCTGAGAGCCGTGGAACTGATCCACAGGGCAGTGGATGACAAAATATAGCCCAGAATTATGCATATATCATTCACGTTGCCTTCATTATTTTTTTTTCAAAAGTGCCTTCTGCAGCTTCAGAAGGTGATGGATATCACCAGGTGCTTATAGAATTCAGACTCTGTGAACATCGATTTGGTAGCGTGCTCTGGCATTTGAAACCACTTTGGTGTTAACAAATGCTTGTGGTTGCTTAAACTTTGTCGATGCTTGCACGTAAGTCAGTACATGATGGATTATTATTTGCCTTAATTAATAACGGTTTGATGTTTTGTGGCTTGTTACATTTCTGTTTTGGTTTGTTTGTTGTTTTTTATAATAAAGACTTCAATTGCATGAGAAAACCTACCCAAAGCATGGCATAGGCAAGGTGTGTAGCAGCTGGAAAATAAGTGTTTTTTCTCTGGTGGCTACTTCAGTGAGATATGCAGGGAGTGCTACAGAAGGTGTTGTCCTGGATGCCTTCTCGTGGAACTCAAGCTCCTACAAACAGCGAATGAGGTTGGGTGGATGAACTGGCTTCCAGTCCTCTTTTTAAGGATGTATAGCACTTGCTTATATTTGCCAGAAATAAACTCATGCTGGGATGACTCATACGAAATACATATATTTAGATCACTTGCCGTGATTCTGATTTTTCCAGTGCAACCCTGGTAGGGCCATAAATGATTTTTAGTAAGATAATCTCTGGAACATCCAGCTTGAAGGCTGTGGTATGAACACCTGAGGTTTCTGAGATGTTCCTCCAGACGTGGCTCTTGAGATTTAGATTAGATACTGAAAAGAAATTCTTTGCTGTGAGGGTGGTGAGGCACTGGAACAGGTTGCCCAGAGAAGTTGTGGATGTTCCATCCCTGGGAGTGTTCAAGGCCAGGCTAGATGGGGCTTGGAGCAACCTGGTGTGGTGGGAGGTGTCCCTGCCCAGGGCAGGGCGTTTGGAACTAGATGATCTTTAAGGTCCCTTCCAACTCTAACCATTCTATGGATTCTAGTTTTGCAAAGTTTTCCAGATTTGTAAGTACCTCAAAGTAAGGCATTTTTCAAAAGAGCCTGGAGACCCAGAGCTCCCTGTGGTGCCATCTTCCAATTTAAAGCTGTTACCCCTTGTCCTGTCACTTCACTCCTTGACAGAGTCCCTCTCCAGCTCTCCTGAAGCTCCCTTCAGATACTGGAAGGGACTCTAAGGTCTCCCTGGAGTCTTATCCTCTTCAGGTTGAACAACCCCAGCTCCCTCAGCCTGTCTTCATAGCAGAGGTGTTCCGGCCCTCTGATCATCCTCATGGCCCTCTGCTGGACCCGTTCCAACAGGTCCACGTCCTTTCTCTGTTGAGGACTCCAGAGCTGGACACAGTGCTCCAGGTGGGGTCGTTAGAGCTTTGCTACTGGAAGGTGTGCACTGAAAGGTGGGTTTGGTTGGAGCTTTTCTGATTGCCTTGTTTGAGGTGGGAGATCCAGCCATGAAGGCCACCTCGGGGAGTGGCAAATCCATGGCACCGAGCGCTCGGTGCAAGTCATTCTTTTTCTTTCTTAGTCTACTGCTGCTCTGGGGGGCAGGGAGGAGAAATGATTTGCAAGTTATGAGCATTCCATCAAGAAACGAGGGGGAAAGAAAAAGAGGGAGTTTCACAATTATTAGCAATCCATTGGTGTCATGAGTGCTTGGTTATGAACGAATGAGACCCTGCCACCTTTACAAATCTGAAGTGATTTATGATGGTCTTGCTCTCTTTCTCATGTAGTCCACAAGAGATGGGTTTGGGTTGTTGGTTTTTGGTTTGTTTGGGTTTATTTTTCAGTATCAAACATTTTGTGAGTGTGTTGGAGATCTTGGTGTTCCAACCAGTAACGTGCGAACGGAGCTGCCCACCACGACATCCCGCTCGGGCAGGGCACAGCGGCACGGGGAGATTGCTGTCCTGCTGGTACTCCAGCTCTCCTCGTATTTCAAGGGCTGTAAATCAAGGCCGGGCATTACAAAGGGCCACCACTTATTGTGGAGGAAAAATGTTTTCAAGTGGCTGAAGAGTTTGGAACAGCTTTTCTAACAAAATACATGCTTTTTGAAAGAAACAGATTGTGAGGGACTGCGTGTTCAGGTCCTACGTGCCTCCTGGTATTAGATGTTCTGAGGAAAAGATTTGCATAGGAGGCCATTGGAATGATTTTTTTCCAAATATCCTCTGGGTATCGTAGATTTTATGGGTTTTTCCTGAATACAGGTGGTCTTACGTTCAGCTCTATGCAGAGTTTTGAAGTGGCAGCCGGTGCAGTGCTCCTGTGTTACCTGGGTGCAGCTGAACTGGGTGAGGGGGATAAAAGCTATACGTTTGGAAGGCAATACCAGTACGTCCTCGATACATCTAGAATATCTAGAATATCTAGAAATCAGTCCTTTTATGTTAGAATATGGTGGCTCATTGCCGAAACAGGCGCTCCATCATTTATCCCACTCTACCCCCTTACGTGGACACGTGTAACAGACTGTTTTCTTGCAGCTTCCCTTAGCCTTTTCCTCATTAAAATTTCATGAAAAGTTAAATGCGAAAGAGAGCTGCTTTACTCTTATATTGAAACCGGTGTTTACTCGTCTGAGGCTGAATTTCTAATGCTACATCTGTTCCTCTCTGGTTTATAGACAGAACAGTATCAATATGCATAATTAAGCAGGCTGACTAATTTCCAGGATATCCACACACTTTTGGTTGCTTATAAGTTGGCCGCGTGAAGCATTAGATTGATTGATTTTTTTATTTTTATTTTTATTTTTTTCCCCAGGCTTGTTTCTGGCTAATTATTTTTTTTTCTTGGCTTCTTTTTTGGGTGGTTGGGTGTGATTTTTGTGTTGTGTTTTTTTCTATGAAGTTGCAAGTTTTAATAACTGTCAGAGCAGCTTCTAAGGGCCGGTGAAGATATTGTTCTTAAGCGTTTTTATAATGGTTTTGAGTGTTCTGGCACTGCAGGTATTTGGTGCACTCCCTGAACGTTTGGCAGTGAGGAATTCTGAAATGAGGTTGTTGCTCTTTCCACATTTGTGAAAAAGAATTTGTAGCTGTGTGATGGGCAGCCCTTTTGTATTCTTGGTAGGTCTTATTACACATTCACCTTGATGTTTTTTATCCTCACTCTCCATACAGACCAGGGGATCAGATGTTAGAAAGCAGCCCTGAGGAAAGGGACTTGGGGGTGCTNTTAGATTGGACATTAGGAATAGGTTCTTTGCTCTGAGGGTGGTGGAGCACTGGGAGAGGTTGCCCAGGGAGGTGGTTGAGGCCCCTTCCCTGGAGATTTTCAAGGGGAGGCTGGAGGAGGCCCTGGGCAGCCTGGTCTAGTTGGGGGTGTCCCTGCTGACTGCAGGGAGGTGGGACTAGATGACCCTAAAAGTCTCTTCTAGGCTGGACCATTCTATGATTCTCAGAGTATTTCTGCCTCGCTGAAAGCCCAGACCAAACGTATAATACTGTGCAATTAAAGACTGGGTCACACTGTACTCAGAAAACCGAGTAAAATTAAGGTTGTAAGGGCAGCCTATTTTGGGCATTTCTTAACTTTGAAGCTCGTGATTTTTCCAGCTTCTTTTGAAAGTGTTTTTGTGGGAGACCTATAGAAGTACAATTGCGTGCTGCCATTTAGCCAAGCACAATGGGAACATAAGGAAGGGGACTAGCCAAGAGCTATAAGGCTGGCTTGCAAAGCCTTTCAAATATTATCGTTGCTGGACCTATAAATATTGTGTAAAAGCCTCTACGAAAGCAGTTTTCCCCTGGGGGTCCTGTATGAAGCAGCAGTGTTCTGTA
Organism: Jacana jacana; assembly: GCA_013400555.1. Classification (NCBI taxonomy): domain Eukaryota; kingdom Metazoa; phylum Chordata; class Aves; order Charadriiformes; family Jacanidae; genus Jacana; species Jacana jacana. Next base: position 35,455 of record VZTM01014212.1, read on the forward strand.
GTAGAATGTAGACGGCCTTAACACAAGGCTTTTAAATATTGTTACTTTCCTCACTGTCTTTATTCTAAAAATACTGAATGAAAACATTCCTGACGTATACTTCCCACCCCCCGAGATCCTTTCTTGTCTTGGATCATGTCTAACGGTGGATATGGGTGCCTGGTGCTGGCTGTCTGCGTGGCATCCAGCTGCCAAGGGGTAAGACCAAATCATGCAAGACAATAAAGGAACGCTGGTCAAACTGGGGAGTTTCACTTCCAGAGGAATTTGGGGTTGGTTGTGTGGGGTTTTTCTGTTTGTTTGCTTGGTTTGGGTTTGTTGTTGTTTTTATTAATCAGAACAAAGATTGCAGAATTTCTTACAAAATCACCAAGAAGGGGTCAGTTGAGACATGTCATTGCAGCGTAACCCCGGTGCTAAATATAGAGTCTGGTTAGAGGATACAGGACGTTTACGTGAAGATTTATTTGGGGATTCCATTCTAGAAAGGTTAAAATGGATCATCTTGAGTTTACCAAAACACTCTTACACCTCTGTGGAAAACAAAGCACTTGTAGGAAAACCTCTATGTGGCAAGTTTCATTTTTGGCAAAATATCATTCTCAATGGAAAAAGGTTGAGTTGGAGATTTTTAGGGGGTTCTGCTTGTTTCTCCAGGTCCAGCTTTTGGCTTTCTCTTCATGCTTAAGCCAGTCCAGTGACCTTTTAATCCTCGTCCATTATTTTTTTCAACTCAGGAGCATTGCATATTTCTGCCCTCTTTCTTTCATTTCTGAAGTTTGAGAAATACTCTGACCTGTCCTCTGCCACGTGGAGAAGATGTGAACAGGCATCTGAGAGCAAGGACGGCCTGTCACCCTCACGTGACACAAAGCAACGTTGTGTGGCACTTGTTGGTCTCTTCTCCCAAGGAACAGGCGATGGGACAAGAGGAAACGGCCTCAAGTCGCACCAGGGGAGGTTCAGATTGGATATTAGGAGAAATTTTTATACAGAAATGGTTATTAAGCCTTGGACTGGGCTGACCAGGGAAGTTTTGGAGGCACCATCCTTGGAGGTATATAAAAGCTGGGTTGACATAGGGCTGAGGGACATGGGTCAGTGAAGGTTTTTATCAGGGTTAGGTTGATGGTTGAACTCGATGATCTTAAAGGTCCCTTCCAACCTGGACAATTCTACAATAAACAGAGTTTCTGGTTGTCTTAGCAAACCTTTGCATTGGGTTGGTGGGTTGTTGCCCAAGGAGGTGTCTCTTTTAAAGGCCGGTCACCAGTCTGCATGGAGGCAGTGCTCTCAGGCCGGGGAGTGTATGGGGTCGTTGAGACTTGGTGGATTTTATAGTAGTTGGACCAAAATAGCAGAAAGATGAACCTGAGGCAAAGAAGATCTTCTTTTTCATCTTGAGCTTTGTGATCTGCATTTTTCATATCTACTTACGAGCTTGAGTGAAAGGGAGGTAGGTTGATGCTTGGCACTTCTTGGACATAGCGCTGGTATTGATATTAGATTGTGATGAAGAGCATACCTAGAGTTTCTGAAAATTAATTACTGGAGAGCTTTTTCTGAGATGCAGAGTGACTCCTTTTCCCTCATTTCTCAGTCATTTGATTTTGTCCTGAATTGTGTTATTGGCAAATGTGTGTATGGCAGTTTTTTAATTTTTACATTTCTGTTGCACTTCCATAAGGAAATCAGTGGCATTTATCTTTGTCTTCAAAGTCTGTTAAAATACCTTCTCCCCCTTGTGATCCCTGCTGTCAAGGTACCAGAACGGGCCTGCTATAAAGACCAGTTTGGTTTGATGAGATTGTCAACCTTTCATAAAAAGGGTACGATCGTGTAGCTGATCGAGTTTGGAGGCACAGTTTAGCCCTTCTCTTTTTTTTTTTTTTGCTTTTTTCTTTTTTTCTAAAGTTATTTCCCTTTTGCTTCATTCATTTCCAAGTGAACTGCTCGGGCTGGGCCTGCGTTAGGCAGAGAAAAAGTAAATTAAAAAGTAGACAGCTCTCAGTGCAAGCGCTGCTGAAACGACTTCATTCAGAGCAGTCCTTTCAGAGCAGGTGTGACCTACTTGCTTTAAATTGGGCCCTCTTTAACCATAGTTAATTAAAATGTCTTCTTTTTTTGTTTTTATTTTAGTTCCTTTTTATGGAACCCACTACAGGAAAAAAACCCTGTTTTGAATTAAAATGCTCACAACGTAAAAATCTGCAGCTACGGGCCTAACTACCTACCCAGCAGATACTCCAGTTTTATTTTTTTTCCCCTCAATAAATCTTTATATTCCCGTTTTAGTTGATTGCCCAGACACCCTGAAGGGGCGCTGAGCGGCGCCCGCTGGGTTGTCCTTGCGGTGCCTCACCAAAGGGCAGGGAAAGGGTGGCAGAATCGTCGGGATGAATGAGCCGACAGTACGGAGAGTGTTGGGGTTTCAAGGGCTTTGAAGGCCTCCCTCTTCATTCCAGAGCCAGTGCTGCTCTCCCTCACGTCAGATGGAATCTGCTGAAATAAATGGCACTTTTAGACATCTCCCCAGGTATGGCAGGTTCCAGCTGCCCGATGGTGGTCATCTCATAGCTCAGCTGTCACGAGGAACCCTCTGGTGATGGGGGAGAGATACCCAGCTTCTTTAAGGTCGTTAAGTGCCCAGAGTTCAGCTTTGAAATGTCAGTGAAAACTTACCTTTCATTGAATTGTTTCCATCTTGAAATTAAAGGTTTTGCCTTCTTCAATAGGCTTTGAATCCCCTTGGGAAGGTTATATTGCCATTAATTAAAATCGAGCCGACAATGAGCAGCAATCTCAATCTGTCAAAAAGGCTTTATACTGTATTTTTATTGTTATGGCATTTTGAAGTGAAGGAAAAGAGATTATTTGCAAAGCAGGCAATCAACTGAAAGTGAATTAGAAAAGTACAAAAGGAACTGTTGGCAGAATGGAACAGGATTGGAACAACTCTTCCATAGTTGCTTCTTTCTAGTGAGAAAGTGCCTTTTTGTGACCTGACGTAGGTGTTCCTGCTCCGTCAGGGGGATTGGACTAGATGATGAGCTTCAAGGTCCCTTCCAATCCCTGAAATTCTGTGATTCTGTGAAATTTTTTGTTCAAAACCTAATTTACCTCCTGGGAGTGTTGTATCAGTAGAAACTGGAGGCTTGCTTTGGTCGTTTCAAAATTTCTTTTTTTGATAGATTTCATTGTTTTGAAAGATTTTGCCTTTTCCTGAGTTCTACTATTTCTGAACTTCAGCCCAAATGAATTTGGTTAATGTCTGTGGTCCAAGTCTCTAAATTGCTTGGCAAAGGGGGGTGATTTGAGAAAATCCAGCTTGATGTTGGTGCTTGTGTAAAAGCTCGACCAAGGAAAAGCACCGGCAGCAGATGTCAGAGTGTGTCAAGGCGAGTGCAGTGGGAGTAGCACTTGGAACACTCTGAACTCCTGCCCGTGCATGTGGGCAAAGAATGAATGAAAATATCATCATGAAACACAGGGCTGGAATCTGGTTTACAACGTCATTTTGCTAATTGGGTATATATGTGTGTGTATATATGTACATATATATATACACAAAATTGTTTTTCCACAGACATTTCTTCAAGCTTCAAAAATTGTTTCTTGATGATAAAGTGCTGGAATTTTTTTGATAGAATTTTCTTTTTTCTTTTAGCGTAGATGTATAAATGTTTATATATTTAAGCACCAGAGTAGATTCTCCAGTGGTGGAGTTGTTCCTCAGGGCTCAGTGTTGGGACTGTTTCTGTTTAATGTCTTAATTGATGATCTTGACAAGGACTTAGGGTATCATCAGTGAGTTTGCAGATGACACCAAGTGAGGTGGGAGTGTTGGTCTGCAGGAGGACAGGGAAGCTCTGCAGAGGGACTTGGGGAGATTGGATGGATGGGCCAATGTTAATGGCATGGGCTTCAACAAGGGCAAGTGCCAGGTCCTGCCCTTGGGCCACACCAACCCCATGGATGGCTACAGGCTTGGGGCAGTGTGGCTGGAGCTGCCTGGCAGAAAAGGACCTGGGGGTGCTGGTCCACAAGGGGCTGAACATGAGCCAGCAGTGTGCCCAGGTGGCCAAGAAGGCCAAGGGCATCCTGGCTTGTAATCAAAATGGTGTGACCAGCAGAAGTAGGAAGGTGATTGTCCCCCTTTGCTCAGCACTGGGGAGGCCACCCCTTGAGTACTGGGTCCAGTTCTGGGCACCTCAACAAGAGAGATCTGGAGGTGCTGGAGTGAGTGCAGAGGAG
>VZTM01014212.1:39874-51041 GCA_013400555.1 Jacana jacana
CTTTTTCAACCTAGAATCTCCATGCCTTTCAAACTCTGGCATTAATTAGCTAAGTGATTTTGAGGTGTTTCCTACAAAAGCAATTTTCTCTCCAAGGAGAAAATTACATCTGCACCTTATACAGCACATGTAGAGAATAAAAAGAATAATAATGGAACTATATAATAAGATTGATGTACAGCAATGCTGAAAAGCTAAAAACTTGGTGTTTGTTGAGTTTCCCAAAGGTAGAGCTTTTCCAACTGAATTTCAGTGGTGTGCCTTACCTTGCCAGCAGTCTGAGCTAGCACCCCTGGATGGTCCATAGTTAATGTGCCAGTGATACCAAACCATACATTTGCTGGTGCATCCTTATCATGGAACACATTAGAAGCAGAGACCTCATCTACTGCTACGTTGTACTCAGTGTCATGGCACCATCCTGTAACACAGACCCTGGTTTGGGTCCCAGCTCCTTTATTCTTGCTGTTGTAGGGATGCAAGAAAATCTGTCCAGAACAGGAAAGATTTGTCGTCACTGAAATTAGTACGTAGATATTTAAGATTATAAAAGCTGTCCATCAAGGCTACTTTAAAATTCTCAGATATCTCAGATATATCAGATATCAGATATCGAGGTGCTGGAGCGAGTGCAGAGGAGGGCAACGAAGCTGGTGAGAGGCCTGGAGAACAAGGCTTATGAGGATGGATTGAGGGAGTTGGGATTGTTTAGTTGGAGGAAGAGGAGGCTGAGGGGAGACCTCATCCCTCTCTACAACTGCTTGAAAGGGCATTGCAGAGAGGTTGGTGCTGGTCTCTTCTCCCGGGCAATGAGCGATAGAAGGAGAGGGAATGGCTGCAAGCTGCAGCAGGGGAGGGTTAGGCTGGCCATGAGGAAGAAGTTTTTCCCAGAGAGAGTGGTCAGTCAGTGGAATCAGCTGCCCAGGGAGGGGGTGGAGTCCCCATCCCTGACTGTGTTTCAGAGTAGATTGGATGTGGTGTTGAGGGCTCTGGTGTAGGGGAGAACTTGTAGAGTAGGGCTGATGGTTGGACTCCATGATCCCAGGGGTCTCTTCCAACCTGAATGATTCTATGATTCTATGATCTTTCTGGAAAGTGTAAAGTGATTTCAGGTCTGTGCCCTTGGATCGACACATGCACTATTTCCATCTCCTAAAGCCTTCGAGAGAGCATGTCTACCACGTGAAAGGGAACTAATCCAGCCCACTCTTGCTGTCGCACTTGGCCCCCCTCCTGACCAGAATCCCTCAGTCTGTTTCACAGAGAGCAGAATCGCATGCACACTTTTGAGGAAATTTCTGAAGTTGTAAAAAAAACTTGAAGCTGGACAGCTAATTTTGAAATGAAGGCATTTTCCAAAATTGTTTGGAGAATTTCAGGATTTAATGTCATTTATTTTCTTCTAAACATATTGATTTCAATTTAATCAGTCCATAACTTGTCACTGAAAGTTCATAATAACATCTGATATCATCTGTGATTATTTGACATGGCATATGGATGTGTTGAATATGAAAGTCAAAATATTGTCATTGTTTCTTTGTATTTTAAACCAGTACAGAGAAATTAATACATTTTTTTGCCTTATTTTTTTGGTCAGAGTTTCTCCTGTTTGTGTTAGAATGAAACGTCTTGACGGTTTGAATCGGAAAATATTAGACACCTTGTGAGAAAATTGGAGGAGCAGCTATTTTCAGTAGTCTAGAAATGTTATCACAGTCTAACACATGGGTGTTAAAAACAGCTGCTCCTCTAATTAGTTCACTGAGTATTTCATTTTTCTACATGACTTGAACTGATAAGACACGCCGTACTGTGCTCGCTGACAATGCAGACAACAGGAAATCATCTAAAAGGTACCAAGTGGGGTTTGAAACAAAGGCTCGACTCTGACATGGGTCTCCAAACTTTGACATTTCATTTTGGAGCCGAAGTGCTGAGTCTCAGTGACCTCAGACAAAGCCTTCAAAGCACTCAGATGAGAAGTTTTGAACAAGGAAAAATCTAATATTCTGGATATTGACGTTTTAGGAAATGTAATGGCATCTGAGATGCTAATTAATGTCTGGTCTGATTACTGGTTACTTGTTTCTTCTGTGCACAGCAATATGGTTATGACGTGTGTCTGTATTTGGGCAGGCAGGGTTGGCCATCACTATTCCCTGTAAAACACAAAATGTTTTAAACACTACATTGTTGGAATCTTAATTTCACATTAGGTTGTGGGAAGTTCTACTTTCCTGGTTTTTCCTTAACAGTAAATGGTCGATTGCTTTTAACCAGAGGTGGGGCTGCTGCGAGGGGCAGCTTTTTCTTGGCTGCTTCTTTTCTTTTACCCAGGAAAGGAAGCCTCAGGGATTGTGGAACTTTTCACTTCTGTTTCTTTAAAGATGAGGGAGCATCTGCATCTATTCAGGTTGGAAATTCACATAGAAGACGTGTTGACTCGCAAAGTTGAGAGGAATGTAGAACTACAGGGGCTGGCAGGGACCTCTTGAGAGATGTCCAAGTCTGCTTTGAGTATCTGCAGGGATGGAGACTCCATGACCTCCCAGGGCGACCTCTGCCAATGTTGAGTTACCCTTACATTAAAAAAGTTATTTATCAGAGAATCATGGAATGGTCCAGGCTGGAAGGGACCTCCAAAGGTCATCTAGTCCCACCTCCCCTGCAGTCAGCAGGACACCCTCAGCTAGATCAGGTTGCCCAGGGCCTCCTCCAGCCTCCCCTTGAAGATCTCCAGGGAAGGGGCCTCAACCACCTCCCTGGGCAACCTGTTCCAGGTTGCTCCAGGTTCCAGGTGCTCCACCACCCTCAGAGCAAAGAACCTATTCCTAATGTCCAATCTCAAGCTGCTCTTCTCCAGCTTGAAGCCATTGCCCCTCATGGTCCTATCCCTGCAGGCCTTTGTCAACAGACCCTCCCCATCCTTCCAGTAGCCCCTTCAGGGACTGGAAGGCTGCTCTGAGGTCTCCCCGGAGCCTCCTCTTCTCCAGGCTGAACAACCCCAGCTCCCTCAGCCTGTCCTCAGAGCAAAGGTGCTCCAACCCCCTGAGCATTTTGGTGGCCCTCCTCTGGATCTGCTCCATCAGGTCCATGTCCTTCCTCTCTTGAGGGCTCCAGACCTGCACACAGCTCTTTCTTACATTCAGATGGAATTTCTTGTGGCCATGTCAGATGCTCTGGTCCCCTCGTTATCTTTGCTCTTCACTGCCTCACTCCAATAAGCCTATGTCTGCCTTGGAACTGGGCACAGCAGCCCAGATGTGACTTCACCAATTATGGGGAAGAATCACCTCCTGTGGCACCAGAAAAAGTTGTGAACTGCTAATTATACAAATAAGTGTAGCAAACAGATTAAACGTGAATAATATAAGGGATTGGGAGGGGAAATGACTTAGAATGGGTGCATTTTAATGTTTATGGTTACATATTAATATGAAAATGCACTTTGAAAAATACATGTTTATGTACTTTTGAAAGTAAATGTTTACATGCAGTTTTCTTCCAACCTTGATTTCAGTGGTAGGAACTGAGATTTTGGTCGTGAGTCATCTTTAGTCACGGCAGAGCCTGACATTTCTGTTTGGAAGGGGCAGGTACTGTGCAGCGAGGTGGAGGAATTTGGCCAATTTGAATTTTCTGTTGGCTGCCTGGAGTGTTTCAGAAGAGGAGGAGAGCGAGAAGTGAACGTCTTGTGTTTACCTCCTCCCTTGTCTCTGTTTAATATCACCCTCTTGTGGGATGCCAGCCCGGCGTGGGGCTTTCTAGAAACGCAGGCAGATCCACCTCACTCGGAAGGCAGTCACTCCGCGTTCCCGTGGGCTCCTCCTGCACAAATGATACGCCTTGAAGGCTGGTAAAACTTACATTTGAAGTTCAAATTAAAAATTTAATTGATTATAAAGCCTAATTAAAATTTGGCTGCTGCCCATCTACACGAAGCAGGAGAAATATTTGGTGTACCCTCTTCTTTGTGGAATTGCAAGGGAGCCGGAGCACGTGAGTGCTGCCGTACCGCGCAGCTTTCAGCCAGCTTTCACATTTCAGAGATGGGTCTGTGAACTGGCGCTTCTTCCAAAGAAAAGCTCTTTATGAGGAAAAAAAATAAGTCCAGAAAATTTAAAAAACCCTAAACTTGTTCTAAACCAGTAGAAACTACTTTCTATGGCAGCCTGGCATCCATTACAATCATCTAAATCCAGAAGACAGGTTCTTTGTCAGCTAAATGTCTATTTTTTTTCTGCCCTAGAAGGTGACAACATGAAAGCCTTTTCTTAATTCTGTTATAAATGGGCTCTCGCAAGTCTCACGGTACCAGTTCAGCAACTTCCATCCTCATCTCTCTCTAGAAAATTTTCAGACTTAACAAGCTTCTCTCTTTTTTTCTGGTGCCTGTTTATGTGTACATGGCCCTGACTCAGCTTGCCACTAAACCCTAAAGAATTTCAATAGCCCTGATTCACTGCTGTGCTGCTTTTGTACCTAGGCCAGGGCGCGATGAGAGCGGCCACCCGGTAAGAAGGAAATCTTGACAGAACCTGCGTCCGAGTTCTTTTTCCCAGTCGTGGTTTTTTTTCAGTGTATGAACTGAATTCCTACAAGGGAAAAAAAAAACCCCAAACTCAAAACCTAAACCCAATGAATAAACCAGATCATAGGAGCTTAGAGTTATTGAGGGTGAGAAGTAGAGGACCTGTGGTCCGATTCTTGCTCAAAACAAGGTTGGCTTTGATGCTGCATCCTCTGGGGTGGAGGTTCCTCAAGCTCTCTGGCTCCTCTGGGGTGGAGGTTCCTCAAGCTCTCTGGCTTCTCTGGGGTGAAGGTTCCTCACGCTCTCTGGCCCCACTGTTCTAGTACTTGGATAGACCCCATTCATTGTAGAGGCTTTAGTCCCCTTGATTTTGGGTGGTATTTCCCATGCTACTACTGTTCCTGTTAACTTGGCCTTTTCCTGTGCAGCTCTGAGAAGAGTCTCTCTTCTCTGCAGTCCCAAGGTGTAGATAAAGGGAATGCTTAAATCACTTCTCTTCTGGGGGCTACACAAACCCATCTCTCTCACCTTCTCCTGCAGGGAGTGCTCCAAAGCCCTGACCACGCTGTCCTTCTAGCCTGGGGGAGCCCCACAGTACTTCATATAATAACATTTTGCTGAGAGAGAAGCCGTTTCATGCATCACTTCTTATTGCTGTATTTCCCTTGTAAGTAAGGGAAAATAAATTAAAAAAAGGCAGTTTAAATAACAGTATTTTAGAACATTTGTTTAGTTTGTACTTTCCATAGGCAGATAAGGTCAGGAAAGGTTCTACAAGGATGAACCTGGTTTTAATGACTTTGTAACAGTTTCTGTGGCTTCTTCCGAATTTCCATATTCTGTTGGACTTGTGTCTGTTCTGTCGAGCTCGTACCTATAAACGAGCATCTGGGCAAAAGAGTAAGGAGGTATAAATAGCCCCTGAATGAATTCAGGCCAGTTATTAATAGCAGTATGAAACTCAGAGGTAAGTGAAGTTCTCCAAGAACGTTCCAGTCAGGCAAGCCAGGAGCAAGAGACACTTTGGCTGGAGATGGAGGTGGAAGAGTTTGGGTAAGACGTTCCGTGAGGTGGTTGTGAGCTCCAGTAGGGCATCATAATTGTTGGTTGATGGGTGTTGGTTGGCAGGTGGCTAAATATGCAGCAGTGTGCCCAGGTGGCCAAGAAGGCCAAGGGCATCCTGGCTTGTGTTAGAATTAGTGTGACCAGCAGCAGTAGGGAGGCGATTGTCCCCCTGTGCTCAGCACTGGGGAGGCCACCCCTTGAGTACTGGGTCCAGTTCTGGGCACCTCAGCACAAGAGAGATATCGAGGTGCTGGAGCGAGTGCAGAGGAGGGACACGGAGCTGGTGAGAGGCCTGGAGAATAAGGCTTATGAGGATGGATTGAGGGAGTTGGGGTTGTTTAGTTTGAGGAAGAGGAGGCTGAGGGGAGACCTCATCCCTCTCTACAACTGCTGGAAAGGGCATTGCAGAGAGGTTGGTGCTGGTCTCTTCTCACGGGCAATGAGCGATAGAAGGAGAGGGACTGGCTGCAAGCTGCAGCAGGGTAGGGTTAGGCTGGCCATGAGGCAAGAATTCTTCCCAGCAAGAGTGGTCAGAGCCTGGACTGGGCTGCCCAGGGAGGTGGTGGAGTCCCCATCCCTGACTGTGTTTCGGAGTGGATGAGCTGTGGTGTTGGGGGATCTGGTGTAGGGGAGACCTTTGTAGAGTAGGGCTGATGGTTGGACTCCATGATCCCAAGGGTCTCTTCCAAACAAAATGATTCTATGATAATTCACCAGAAAAGTTCCTTCCCCTCCTACCCTCCTCTGCCTCTCTGTTTTTATTCTATAAGGACAGTAGCGTTGACTGTTAGGATGTTGTTCATCTTTCTGATACCATCTGTTTTCCTCGGTGGGAGGGAGAGATGGGATTCATTCCAAGCTGTTCCAAATGTGGTGGGTTGTTTTTTTTCCCCTCATTCAGGCTGAGATTCAGATGTTCATGTTCAGCTTCTAATGCGGTTCAGTGGCACTCGGAGTACTGTACTCTGGGCAGTCCTGATCCATATGTCACTTGACCCAACAAAGCTGTAATCACCTCTTTATAGAGATGAAAAGGTCTGAGGCGGTTGCTATGAAATCAAAGGACCCTGAAGCTAGCAGTGCGTTCCCTCGCTGGATTTACAATCTACTCTTTCTTGGGTATTGACTAAATGCTCTCCCCTAAGCTTTTGTTCAGCTTTTGTTCCCGTTCTGGTCTCCCTCTATCAGGTCCTACCTGTCTCCTCTGTAATCATCTTGACTACTGGTGATTTTTTCCTGCATTTCCAGATTCTTTCATGTCCCACTCCAAATTCTCTTTAATTTTTTCCCCTCCATTACAATAATGGACAGTGTCCTGATCTTCTTCTCACAGCCATCATCTCGGCTGTCCTCATTTTTTACATCAATGTAGTTTTTTCCAGCAGGCAGCTGACAGTCTGAGCACACTGATACTCTTTTTCCCTTTTTTTTTTTACTTTTTTCCTTTTTTTTTTTTATTTTTTATTCAGTCTGTGGTTATATGCCTTCAAAATGGGTGAACCTCACCCAAAAGCTGAGCCTGAGAAACTGGCTCTGAAAGCCTGCAAAGTGCTTCTCCGTGCTTTCTCCCTGGCTTTTGCCATGTCTTCTGCAGGATTGTTTTCTGCAAGTCCCTCTCTGGCATGACAACGCCGTGTAAAGCTGTCAAGACCAATATAGCTGAGAGCTGGCAATCCTCTATATGGAAAGTCCTTGCAGCGGTTGCAGTTAAATGCTGCATATAATGCGCGCAGCCGCCCAAGCCGTAAGCGTCTCGTCTCCTTCCATCATGTCTTCTGATGGGGGTTTGGACACATCCTTGCTTACAGCCAGTAGGTGCAATGAAAGGCCTAAAATGTTATGGAAAACATTTTGTTTCTTTTAAATGAAGTCCTGAATAGGATTTTTTTGGGCCTTTTTTAAGCTACGGAGGGATTGGATTTTTATTTTACCGTGACAGAACTCAAGGAAAGAATGTGTATAATGAGATGTGTGTGATGTATATAATGATGTGTATGATGAGCCAGCAGTGTGCCCAGGTGGCCAAGAAGGCCAAGGGCATCCTGGCTTGGATTAGACATGGTGTGACCAGCAGCGGTAGGGAGGGCTGATGGTTGGAGTCAGTGATCCCCAGGGTCTCTCCAGCCTGAGTGATTTGATGTTGTTAGCAGGATCATCTCCCGGTTATAAGAGCTGACTACCTACATCAGTAAATGCCTGATTTCTAGTTTCTTTCCTGTGTGGGCAGTGTTGTTGGGTGATCACCCAGAACTAAGGGGCTTCGATGTATGTACTTCAAGGGGGTGTGTGGGCAGTTTATTTCATTTTTTGATCCGGACATCCACATCTCCACAGCAGCCCTTTGCACTGCCTTCCCCGGGGCTCTCAAAGAGAACCCTTATAGGGAGAGACCAACAAGTGATAACGCATCCTCCAACGGCTGGATCACAAATATGTTATGGATATTTCAATAGTAATTGGCATTAAAGTGTTTTGAGAGTCAAGCAATAGCAAGAGAGAGATGTCAAATGTAGGTATATTGGACCATCTTCTGCAGTGCTGCTCCTGTGGAGAAATTTCTCAATTCATGACTTACATATTTATCAGTGGAAATGTTGCAGGAATAATTCAATTTGAAAGAAACCATAAGCTATCGTGGTAAATTCATAAGACCTTTAGGGAAATCATTGATTCTTTTGCTTGCACTGGAGGAATGGCACAATAGGGATTATTAGGTTTGTTTATGGCAACAGATACGTACTCCATCTATGGAGTGATATCTGTGTAGGATTTATTGGATGTACCATACATCAATATACTACATTGATTTATTGGAGGTACTGTACATCAATATACTACAGTGACACGGCTCAGAAAAGCCAGTTAAATCCTTATCAAACTTACCTGCTCGAGTGTCGTATTCTGAAGTAGATGGAACTATATTATTGCTAGTTCCTGTAAGAAGTAACCTGAACATTTCAAGGTGGGGCAAGAAGTCTGTTTTAACACCTCTACCACTATTAGTGTGAGTGCTGTGGTGTAGCTGCAGTTCAGTCAGAGGTGGGTCCGTCTTTTCGGGTTGTTTGGTTTTCTGCCGTGAGCTTAGTACCTGCTTCAGTGGAATTTCTGCTTTGGCTTGTAGTTGTCCAAAGGATGGTAATACTTCATACCTCTTGCAGAAAGCCTGTCCATAAAAATACCATAGTTTTGCTAATTTGGTCAAGGAGAGGAAACGCGGTATTTTGGTTCTCTCTAGGTTACAACTCCCTGCTCGGGGCCAACCTTGTGCTCCTTTTTAGGCTTCCTGTCACCAGAGCAGATTGTACAATGTAAGTCGCTGCCAAAAGGCTAGCACTGTTTTATTTACAGCTAAGACTTAATTTAGCAGGTGGGTGGATGCTAAAATATTGCTGAGCTCCTTGTCCATGTCTGTTTGTTTGTTGGGTATTTTTTTATAAGCTTGCTTCAGGCTGTGAAAAACTCCACTGGTCATTTTCATGCCTTCATCATGCTTGCTCAGGGGAGGTATCTCAGCCCTCGGAGAACATCTGCCTAAACTACACAAGCTGAGACAAGGAGAGACCTTATGTTTTCTTAAGACTGAACAGTTATGACCAACCAGACCAAAGCAGGCGTAAGCAGGGGAAAAGCTATAAGAAAAGGGGCAATGGGTGCAAGCTGGAACAGAGGAGGTTCCACCTAAATATCAGGAACAACTTCTCCATGGTGAGCATGAGGGAACAGTGGCAGGGGCTGCCCAGGGAGGTGGTGGAGTCTCCTTCTCTGGAGACATTCCAAACCCGCCTGGAGGCGTTCCTGTGTGACCTGATGTAGGTGTTCCTGCTCCAGCAGGGGGATTGGACTAGATGATCTTTGAAGGTCCCTTCCAATCCCTCATTTTCTGTGATTCTGTTAAGAAATCAAAAAACACCAAAAACCCAAACATAAACCCCAAGGACAGTCATTGTTGCTGAATGGAAAGAATGTGCCAAAGTGCTTGGATCTCCCAGAGCTGTTGTCTCCCCACCTGCCACCACTGATGGTCTGATCAACCCCTCCATTAAGAATCAAGCCCTTGTATTCCTTGAGTGGAATGGTTTGGAATGGTTCTGGTTGATGATCCCAGTTTACAATGAAAGCACTAAAACTCCCTTCAGAAAGTCATCGCTGAGATTGCATAATTGGGCATTAAAGTTCTGATTATACTTTACAAACTCCAGGACTTTGTTAAAAACCTGACATTCCAATGTACTGAATTTCAGTGTTTGACAGCTCAGCTGTGAGAATTTTTTTTAGAGAACATTTGTACCATAAGAACAGCATGTTAATTGACTAAAAAAAACTGGGACAGATTAATCATGGGAGGGAACACGATCCGTAGGAGAATGTAGTTCTGGAGCCCTCTGCTGCTGAAAACCTTTAGAAACACAGTTCTTTTCAAATGCCCTTTTTTTTTCTGAAAGTCCTGGCTTATTCATCCATTTCAAACCCCTGGGGTGGAGGGGGATGAATCCCCGCTCTAAGGTGGTTCCTTGTGGTGCTGACTGAGAAGGAGCCTGAAGGAGTAGCTTTCTCCAGAGCTTGAGGTCCTACCTGGCCGAGGATGAGGTGAGGGGAGGATGAGGTGAGGGGAATCTGCCTCCAGGGGTGTCTCCAGGCGTACCTTTAGCACCTGGATTTTGCAAGGATGGCAGTTCTCATTCAGCAGCAGCTGCCATGGTTGTGAAAGTTAGGCTTTCTCCAAAAAAAAAAACCACCCCAAAATCAGAAAATGACAGTGTGCTGTTGATTTATGCATTAAAAGAGCAGGGAGAATAGATGTGAGCTGGAAAATGAAGCAGCAAAGAGGTACCACGAGCTTATACCTTTCCCACAAACACGGAGGCGCTGGGGTTTTTTGCAGCCTTTCTTTTTGGTTGTTTTTCAACACTATTGACTAAACAGAAGCCCCTTAGAGCACAGCATGGCTTATTGCTGGGGTTGATGTTGGTGGCTGTACAGGAGGATGGAACAAACAAAGCAAATGGCTTTGTTTTCCATGATACTCCTAAACACATCCGTTATTACCCCACTGTGTAATAAACCTCACTTTTTAGGTGTTCCAGTATCTAAAATATTAGAAGGATCATTCTGAGAGCGGCTGATCTAAGCTGGTAACTCTCTGGACTTTAATATGGAGTTTACATCCACAAACTGTTTAATTTATTTGCCTGGTTTTTCAAATTTGTTGTTAAAATTCAAGTGTAGAGTCTTACATCTGGGCAAAACCAACCCCAGGGACCAGCATAAGTTGGGAACTGACCAGTTGGAGAGCAGCGTAGGGGAGAGGGACCTGGGGGTCCTGGTGGGCAGCAGGATGCCCATGAGCCAGCACTGTGCCCTCATGGCCAAGAAGGCCAATGGCATCCTGGGGTGTAGGAGAAGGAGGGTGGTTTGTAGGTCAAGAGAGGTTCTCCTCCCCCTCTCCTCTGCCCTGGTGAGACCCCATCTGGAATATGGTGTCCAGTTCTGAGCTTCGCAGTTCCAGAAGGACAGGGAACTGCTGGAGAGAGTCCAGGGCAGGGCTACCAAGATGATGGAGTGGAGCAT
>VZTM01014213.1:0-15587 GCA_013400555.1 Jacana jacana
TTCTATGATTCTATGATTTTTTTACCTGATCAAGGGATGCACTCTAAGGTCTTTTACCCATTCGAGTGATAGAATCGTTGCATTGTCTAGGTTGGAAGGGACCTTTAAGATCATCCAGTCCAACCACCAACCTAAGGAGGTAAATACACTCCACCCTCATCAGAAAACTGCCCTACCATGAATGTTAAACCACGGAGAGCTGTGGTAGTAGTATAAAGGAGCTACAAACTGGTAGAATAGAAAGAAGGGGCAATAACTGAGAGGATTGTTTCCTATTGGAAAAGGGTACAGCTGCTCTGAGGATCTATTGCCCCAATTCCCTGACTTTTTCACACCGTGGGCCCCTTTTTATGTGGAAAAAAAAAAGGATGAGAAAGGAAAACAAGATCCCTTTTGCTGTAAATTGCAATGCAGTGCTTAATGACTCAGAACTAAGGGATGGCGAGGACATAGTTTTCTTATCTTGTAAAATCTGAAGCTCGTAAAACCTCTTTTTTCCTCTCTTTTAAATGTTAGTTTTAGGCTGAACAATAACCTAACGGTGACATGACCATTCATTTGTGATAAAATTGTGAGGCATTATGGGTTAAACAGAAAACTATGGAGCTTCAGAACCTGTTGTAAAAACCTTCTGTTGAATTGCAATTGGCTTTGGCAAATGGACATTTTTCATAAAATGATGTTTTGACTAAAAAATTGCAATCCACCCCTGTTTTGGTCCTTCTTCATTCCGTTCATGACCCCACACCGTTGCCAAGGCAGATGCTCAGAGACACTGACTTGCAGGTCGAGCAGAAACCACAAAAACTGACCTTTTGACATTTCCTTGGCCACTCGAGAAGTTCAGAGGAGAACATGTCCCTTTGCAGAAGCCATGCTGGCTCTTCCAAATCAGATAGAAATTATCCAGGAATTGAGTAATCCTGTCCTTTCATTCCTTTATTAGTGCCTATTAATTTGCCTCACACAGACACCAGCTTTACTGTTGTTTTTTTCTGCTGGAGTTCCCAAGGTCTCTCTCAAAACTCAGTGTCTTTTTTGCACCACCAATTCCTGAGATACCAAGGCAGCTCTAACCAGTTGCTCACCACTGTTGGTACCTCACCTGTCTCATCCTTGATTTCTCATAGGGCTTCTTGGGGAATACTGGGGATGTGTTAGTGTTCATGTTCCTAAGTTTTTCAGTAGCTTCTACAGCCACTTAAAACATCAGATATTTGCTGCCCCCTTATTCTCTACCAAGGAGTGCCAGCACGGGAGGCTCCCCAGGTTTTTCCTGGAGTGGGTACTTACAGAAGGAATTTATTTAACTTCCCTGCAGTGGCTTGGCCAGGGGCTGCCCTTGTGGAGATGTCTGAACTTTACTGAAAAAAGTACCTGGAGTACTTTGTCTCCTCGGAGGAACAGAAGTCACAGATGTCAAGAAGATCAAACAAGAAGGGTGGGCAGGAAGAGCTGCAGGTGTGTTTAATGTACTAAACACGCCTAGGGCTCTAACTCGCAGTTTGCTATCAAGAAAGCAGCTCAGAGGGACTGAAAAAAAGGGTATGAAGGCAGAGCACCCCTCTGGCTACTCAGTGGGTACGTGCCCCCAGGCAGATTTTTACCTGCCTCGTCCACATAGAATCATAGAATCGTGGAATCATTCAGGTTGGAAGAGACCCTTGGGATCATCAAGTCCAACCATCAGCCCCACTCTACAAGTTCTCCCCTACACCAGATCCCTCAACACCACATCTCATCGACTCTGAAACACAGTCAGGGATTGGGACTCCACCCCCTCCCTGGGCAGCTGATTCTACTGACTGACCACTCTTGCTGGGAAAAATTTTTTCCTCATGTCCAGCTTTCAAGCCATGCTGCAGCTTGAAGCCATTCCCTCTCCTTCTATCGCTCATTGCCCGTGAGAAGAGACCAGCACCAACCTCTCTGCAATGCCCTTTCAAGCAGTTGTAGAGAGTGATGAGGTCTCCCCTCAGCCTCCTCTTCCTCAAACTAAACAACCCCAACTCCCTCAATCGATCCTCATAAGCCTTATTCTCCAGGCCACATGTGGTGGTCAGTCGCCCTCCTGGTGAGCACACACCAGGGCAGTAATCAGAATCCCCAGCTTGCTGCACCTTGGTGACATGTTTTTGTGTATAAGATCATGCACACACGGATCCAAAGGCTATGATTTACCATTCTTCCGTGTCTGGGCAGTTTTATTGTTGACAAAAACAGAACCACCATGGCATCTGCAGAGTTACAATCATCTATAATTACTGTTGCAGCATGTTTCTTCTCTGGTAGATTGAAAAACTAGGGAGAAATTAGCAACAATGCACATTTTTAAGCCTTCTGATTAATTTTGTGTGTGTGTCCCCCCCCCCCCTCACCTGTACAGATGTCTCTCCCACACACTGCTCCTTCCACTTGTGCTGTTTTTATCTTGGTAGTGTTGTCTGTTTTCACTTACAGTTAGTTGTGTGACAGCAGCCCGCTGCTTGTTTCAGTGGCTTCCAACAGCATTTATTACCCAGCACTCTTCTTCAGTCAGTGGATGGCAGAGGCACGGCGCGCTCGGGGATACTCAGATAATGGGTTACAATCAACAGCATTGGAGAGATGGGCTCTCCTGTCTTTCTGCTGTGCTTATTCTGCTGGGTGGTTGGCAGAGAGTCATAACACCAACATCTGAAGTTGTAATAACCCTTCCTACCTAAGGGTCCCCAAGCACCGTGCAAAGCACTGATGGATTTGCTCTTTTCAATGTGCTGGGGCCTTCAGGGCCTCCTGGGAATGAGGGGATCAGCCATTCCTATTTTACAGCCACAAAACCAGAATTTTGCCTTGTCTTAACAAATTCACAGGGAGAAAACAGCTTCTTTATCTTCCGAGGGTTTAGGAAGGAAGGACTCACAGGGTGCCTGTAGCTGGCAGGTTTCCCCGAAGCTGGTTGGAGGCAGAGATGAATCCCATCTTTGAGACCCATCTTTGTGTATCTTTATTTGGTCGTACCCAAAGAACCAAGAAATGGCTTCCACGTCACAGATCAGTGAGGAAAAGGTGGGGTGACACATTGACAGAAGATAAACAGGGGCTTCCTCTGGGCTCTGAACACAAGCAAAGGCAGTGGCTGCAGTTTCATTGGCCTGTCCTTTTGAGGAAGGAACACAAGAAATGGAAAATCCAGGGAGATGGAGTAGGAGAAGTCTTGGTGGCTCAGGCCTGAGAGAAATTCTGTTAATCATAGAATCATAGAATGGTTAGAGATGGAAGGGACCTTAAAGATCATCCAGTTCCAACCCCCCTGCCTGGGGCAGGGACACCTCCCACTAGAGCAGGTTGCCCAAATGCAGTGTTGGCTATTGAAAAGTTAGAAAAGCGATGAAATGTCTTCCTGTTGTCTGATAACTGAACTGGGTCATGTTTCTCAGAAATAAACAGATGCTCCTCTCTTGAATCTATTTCTCAAAATAATAATGTAGGCTGGATGTGTTCACTGCCAGCTGAAGTGGAAAGGGGCAAATGAATGGTTCTTAAAGCTATGGTTAAAGAAGGTGAGGAACACACATGCTGCTTCCATTGAGCTACATCCCTGCTTGCTGGAAGAAAGAAAACTAAGCTTAAACACTAGTAGCCACAATTATAAGGATTTAATTGTGAAAGCAAATCTTAAATGCTCAGCTTACTGCTGGGACCCTACAAGAGGGACTTGGCCTGGATACTAAGGAACTTCTAGAGAGCCTTAAGCTGCCTGGGAAGTCAGTCATGGGGCAAGAAAAGTAGGTGGCTGTCCCTTCAGAAAAGGAGGTCCTGAAGGCTCAGAAAGAGCATAGATCTTGGTAACTGGGATCGTTCCGTGCAAAATGGAAGAAGGACAGCATCTTCAAAAGGTCAAGTAGGAGATAGCCTAAAGAGGTGTTGGGAGTCTCACAAGAAGCCAGACTTGTATAAATTGCTGGGAGGAGTCTGGAGGGGATTGATAGGTTTCCCTACCTACAACACTTGCAGAAGTAGCTCCTCTGGAAGAATTCCTACAGAGAGGAATAACTGGAGAAATGTTGTCTGGGGGAGAACTCATAGCGTTGAGCCTACAGAATGTACTGGAGAAGAAATGACAGGAGGGAAAGGGTGGAAGAGCCAAGCACTTTGCCACTAGTCCCATAAATGAAGGAAGGAAAGAGGAAAGGTGCTGGTGACTTTCAGCAGATCTTTTTTTTCTAGTTTTGGTTTGTGGGTTTGGGTTTTTTTTTGTAACAGTATCTCTTCCCTTCCCTTTCAGTTTTTGAGCCACAAAACCCCCCAACGCTCCCAGTGCTTGACTATTCCCCGTTTCGTATGTGTGCCTTTGAGTTTTGCTTCTCAGCACAGTGCTTTGAACTTTGAATATTATCATTTTCAGACGATTCCTCCAATTGTTCAAATTCATTTTAAACGCTAATCTTCTCATCTTGTATCAGATGAGAAACACTAACCCATCACCCGAGTCATTGATAACGATATGAAAGAGATTGGTCTCGGGACAGACTGTGTGACCTGACTTGAGTGACCCCCTCATTTGAAGCAGACAGGCCAGCACATCAATGTGCATCTACCTTCTAGCCTTTCTTTCAAGCCCTTTTCTGAGAGCAGAAATGGGACTGTATCAAAGGCTTATGAACATCAAGACGTGCCACATCAGTAGTTTCTTCCTCTACAGGAGACTAGTCATTTTTTCAAAGAGATGTAAAGATTTCTTACAGCTCATTCCTGACAAATGCAGCGTTGTCGAGGAAGGACCTGCTCTCAGGGCTGAAAACTCTGCAATAACATTAAGTTGGGTGGGAGTGTTGATCTGCTTGAGGACAGGGAAGCTCTACAGAGGGACTGGGATAGGCTAGATAGATGGGCCAATGTTAATGGCATGGCCTTCAATGAGGCCAAGTGCCAGGTCCTNATGGCTGCAAGCTGCAGCAGGGTAGGGTTAGGCTGGACATGAGGAAAAAGTTTTTCACAGAGAGAGTGGTCAGTCAGTGGAATCAGTTGCCCAGGGAGGGGGTGGAGTCCCCATCCCTGACTGTGTTTAAGAATAGATTAAATGTGGTGTTGAGGGATCTGGTGTAGGGGGGAACTTGTAGAGTAGGGCTGATGGTTGGACTTGATGATCCCAGGGGTCTCTTCCAACCTAAACGATTCTATGATTCTATGACATTCTGTGACATCAGTCAAAATGGCAGAGCATCACTTTTCTTGACAGAACACGAGTAGCATTTTTTCCACTCATATCGTTGGACAGATGTGGTTTTGACATCCTCTTCCAGCTTAATTTCCCATCAAGCATGTATACTAGCTGAACTACAACCATTTGCTGAATATGTTAGCTAGCCCAGTGGCATTAATGTTGGGGTTTTTTTCTATTGCTTTAATTGGCCAGGGCCTTACTGCAGCCAAAAGCAGCTGAAAGCATGTTTCCATGCCAGCAGGAAAAAATAATTACACTCAGCAAATATTACATCCTGGCAGTTGCAGCTGACAGTCTCTGAACCCTGTAGCTCAAGTCTATTTTAGCCCATATTTATTCAGTCAACAGTTATTTTATCTTACAGTAACTAAGGTGGTGATAAAGCTATTTTGTTCCTGATATTAAACTGCGTAAGTAATGCAAATGAGCCAAAAATATGCTTTTTATAGTCTAGCAATAAAAACAAGCTGAGCAAGGAATTACAGCAGCTTTACATGCCTGTCCTGCTTTTCATTAGCACATACACACGTCAGCACTCGCTGTCCAGTTCACTTGGCAGGGCATGATGCTAAAGCCCATTCAAGTTTTTAAATAAGCTTTCTTTCTCATTTCTTTTCCATTCACCTTTTTTCATCATTTTGCTTTACTTTCCTTCTACTACGTTCTCATCCTCTTGTTTTTCAGTTAAATAGCTTGGTTATGGCTCGTTCCCACTCTGGTGCTGTGGAAGGAAGGGAATTACTGGGAACTGGAGGAATGTCTTGCCTGATGGAAAGGCAGTGGGTTTTATATTAGGCCCAGTGGAGCATGGAAAAGCCCTGATGCCCTCTTACATGCTGCTGGGATGGCAACTGCTGTAAAGGAGCTTGTGGCTGCCTGGGGCAACTTCTTAGAATCATAGAATGGTTTACGTTGGAAAGCACTTTAAAGCTCTTCCACTTCCAACCAGGCTGCTCAAAGTCCTGTCCAACATAGTCTTGAGCCCCTCCAGGAATGGGGCAGCCACACCTTCACTGGGCAGCCTGGGCCAGGGTCTCACCACCCTCACAATAAAGAATTTCTTCCTGAGGTCTCATCTAAATCTCCCCTCTTTCAGTTTAAAACCATTATTCCTCGTCCCATTGCTCCTCTCCCTGATCCAGAGTCCCTCCCCATCTCTCCTGGAGCCCCTTTAGGGACTGGAAAGGGCCCGAAGGTCTCCCTGGAGCCTTCTCTTCTCCAGGCTGAGCAACCCCAGCCAAATATCACACTGTCATTTAGAGCAGCTTTCGTGTTACTAGTTTTCTCCTTTCCCAATGGGCTGCACTGCTATTATGTCTTCCTGCATAATGTTTACCCTTTGTCTGTAATCACATCCGTTAGAAGGGACGTAACCCAACCAACAATGCTTTTGATGGCATATGGTGCTCTTTAATTAAATGTAAGTATTCACAAAAGCATAGAGTGTGCTCTAGTTTTTAGGCCTCCAGCTATCCCCCATGGCTCCCTTTATTCATTTAAATGCGCCATCAGAAAGTCAGAAGGTTTTTTTCCTAATACACTAGGCATAAAAAATGGAACCTGAAAGCGTAATGGTGGAACTACATGGTGTGGCTTGCAAAGTTCAGGGAATTTAAATCTTGGAGTGGAAACCTGCCTTTCCTTCTAAATAAATAAAAAAAAATAATCAACTAGGTACTTCCATAGAGACAGATGGTTGCCTTCTACTAAAAACCAAGCATGAGACAGTTGTGAGCTGACTCACAGCCATGATATCTGACATTTGTAAAACTGCGAGCAGTAATGTAGTCATTTTTTATTGTTTAATTTTCTTTATTGGGTTGTTTTCTGTGCATGGAGTGATTCCCTTCTCAATTCTTATTTTCATCTCTTTTGAAATACCTGCTCTGGAAAATTAAGTGTTTTAGTTTTGTTCCCTAGTGTTACAAAGAGAAGTACTAGAGAAAGCAGTAAAGCTTTACATTTAAAAAGCTTCAGAGGTGGGTCATGCTGCTTTTTTACACCAACACCCATAACACAGCACACACAAAAAAGAGCTAGTCAAAAATATTGTGCTGTGTTGTGTTACTCTATTGCCCATCATGGACTATGCATGCATTGTTCTGGAAGCCTTAAATAGAGCTAAATGAGAAGGCCTGCCTCAGAGACTGTACAATCTGAGTACACAGCAAGACGACAAACAGGTAGGTTCAAAGGACAAAGCCCCCATTTGCCAGTGTAATAAGCAGCATACTTGGCACAGTAACCATGACTTTGGGTGGTCATAGAATCATAGAATTGTCAGGATGGAAAGGACCTTTAAGATCATCTAGTCCAAGCATCAACCTACCTCTGATAAAACCATCAGGAAGAAATTCTTTGGTGTGAGGGTGGTGAGACACTGGAACAGGTTGCCCAGAGAAGCTGTGGCTGCCCCATCCCTGGAGGGGAGGACTTCAAGGCCAGGCTGGATGGGGCTTGGAGCAACCTGGTCTGGTGGGAGGTGTCCCTGCCCAGGGCAGGGCAGTGGGACTGCACAATCTTTAAGGTCCTTTCCAGCTCTAACCATTCTATGTAAGCCTCTCACTCCAATTCTGCACACTCACTCACAACTGTCTTGTTAGTTTTGCATGGCTTAAAGGGCAGACTTTGTGTGTCTCAGCAATCTTTCATGGATTAAACCACCGTCATTGGAGAGACCATCAAGGCCAGGATGAGCTCACAATGTTATGTTTACACTTTTCTGTTAAATCTATTGGGATTCTGCAGTAGAATATTTTAGACCTTGCCCTCCATCCTAAGGGAGTCACAGAGAAAATATCTCTTTAAGAACATAAATCATGTGCAATGCCAAAATTGTTCTGCAAAGCAAACAACAAAGTTCACACCAGCTTTCTGTGCTACAGACTTAGTTTCCCCAGAAGGTACAAGGTAATCTGGATGAAGTCTAGTGACAACATGGGCTTTGGGCTCCCCCCCACCTCCAGGGAATGGGATGGGTTAATTCCTTGTTGTACTCGTCCACGAGAATTCACCAATTACTGTGCTTTATGGTAGGTAATAACTCCCTCTCTGCTGCTCATTGAAGCTGCCCAGACTGTACAAACAAAACCTCTTTTTTTAAATGCTTTGGGGATGAAAGCCTGAGAGTTGGAGAAAAAAAAAATGATGTTAAATAGAGCTTCTATTTAAATTCTTGTTTTCTTGTTTTTCTTTGGGTAATTTTGTCAGCTCCCACATGATGTGCATACTGCTTTCCACCGCCACCAGAGCTTTCCTTTGCTGTGCAAAGAAGCTGGCAGTAAATTATAGATCGCTGACAATATGTTTTTTTCCCCTTTATCCCAGTGGCATCAACCTACTTCACTCCCTCTAAGTGGAAAATGTGCCACAGTTAATACAGAAATTCATCTTGATGCATGTAATTGGTAACAAGAGTGGGTGTTAGGCTGGGTTGGGTGGTTGTTTTTTTTTCATTATTATTATTATTATGCTTGTTTTAAGGTTCTGGCTTTAAAACAAACATCTCTCTGAAGATCTGCATTGACTTAATTTTTCCAGCTAGGCATTTTTTTAATGGATACGTATCCCAACTCAGATAATTGACCTGGATACAGCATAAAGCAGGTGTGGGGGGCTGAAATTCATGACTTTACTTCATGGTAACCCTACAGCAAAATCTTGAATAAGTGTATTGGAACAGCAACTACTCCCATCATTGTCTCATTGGTCTTAAAGGACTTAGAATCATAGAATCATAGAATCATTTAGGTTGGAAGAGACCCTTGGGATCATCAAGTCCAACCATCAGCCCTACTCTACAAGTTCTCCCCTGCCTTAGTGTCAGTCTCTCCTCTAATGAGTATTGTAACTTCTGTCAAATCAAGGGGCAGCCTGAAAACTTGCCGTTAAATTCCATTTAGCTTAAACCGCTCGTTACTTTGCATGGGTTTCCAAAGCACTTCAAACGTTCAGAACAACAAAAAAAAATCAGTAAAGCTTGGTAAGAATTCAATGAGTGAAGGAAATGCAGCGAGAGATCTCGTCTAATTGATGCTCTCACATGTCAGGTGTTCAGGCCAATCCTTGGACTTTTTGTCAACCGCCGCTTTGACTGAGACATGAGCTGGCATCTATGAAACCATCAGTTTAATTAAAAAGATGTGATGTGATCTAGCACCACTTCCATTAGCATATTTGGTGTTTTCAATTGCAAAACATCAGTGCTTAAAGTTATCCACAATTTCTTTTTGCCCTAGCTTTCTAATTAAGTTCATCTTTCTCAAGTCTCTACTGAATGGCTTTATTAAGTAAGTTTTGTCGCTTAAAAGCATTTTGTAAACAAACTTGGGAAGGAAATGAAGGAAATTCCCAAGGAAGGGAATGGATTTGCGATACCCAGCACTACTAAATAATTAGGTTTTTAATGTTCCAACAATGTCTTGGGGCCCAACAGAGTTAAGGAATTCTCCATATTAAGCAGTTAACTGCGCTCCTGTTTGTGGGTGAGCTAAGAACAGGGAGCAGTGACCAATATTGGAAGGAAAAGGAGGTATTGCTATCTCCATTTTACAGGCAGTGGGCTGGTGGAGGCAGGCGAAATGACCAGCCAAAGGTCGGATGGATGGACTTTGTGAGAGTCAGAAATAGAAGCGTGGTGGCCGGAGCGCTTAGTCCCAAGACCAGCCCCACTCCCTTACATCTCTGATTGCAGTTAAGATGGTTGTTTATAACATTAAAAACCTCAGAAAGTTTGGTTCAGATAAGGATTCGGTCTTCAGAGTGCTTATCTTAGCCTAACTCCAAACTCTCTGACTCCTCTGAGCCAGCAAAATGGATGTCTTACAAGAACCTTTTAAAAATATGTTTCTGTATTTTAAATTCTGGGTGGAAGCAAGCAGTAAAAGGGATGAAAATGAAAGATAACACGAAGCAAATAAATTAACTTCCAAACCCCCTTATGATTTGATCTGGCTGGTTTTGGTGAAAGTCACCCTGGTTTATCTCTTTCGCTCCCCTTGCACTGGAAAAAAAATATCCAAATTTAATTAATTCCATGTGTACTAGAATTAAAACAATCAGAAAGGAGATGATTGCTGTGTGCCTGAAAAACTACTGCCCAAGTGCTCCAGGCCCTGTAATCCCTGGAGTGACTGAAGTGCTTGTTTGTGAATGTGTTATAAAAACATTTAGAATGGTATGTTTATGATAATAGATACGGTAAACCATGCACAGTGTTTAAGAAGTGGTGAGGTTGGGTCACAGCCCTTTCCTTAGCAGCACAGAGGTTTAGTTTGGTCTGATTTGGCTCTGGTTTCTGGGAAAATTTATTCTCTATTGGATGTGCCTAGAGGTTCTGGGCAGGTACCTGCAGGCTGTCTCCCTGATAAGTCTACCAGGGTGGTGCTACTATTTGATGCCAACGTTGCTGAGAACTTCCAGCTACACACACCCTGTTTTCGCTTGCTTTAACTTTGCAAAGGCTATAGACAGCAGTCTCAAATGGCAGAGGATACAGGGAGAATAAAAATCTTCTAGAGGTCTCGAGAGGGTCAGCCAGCAAGAGCTGGCCTTCAGAAGAATGAGTGGAAGAACGTCTGCCCACCTAAGCTGTCCTCTCCCACAGCTGGAAGGAAACCTGGGATTCCCAGTCTGCAGTTATTTGAGCCATGACCTGGCTTTGAGCACCTCTGAGAGGCTCAACATCTATAATCCAGTTAGACTCTGCATTACTTCAAGGAAGAGGTTGTAGAAAGTTGAGTGTCACTCTCTTCTCCCAAGTAACAAGGGATAGGACAGGAAGAAACGGCCTCAAGTTGTTCCAGAGGAGGTTCAGATTGGATATTAGGAAACATTTTTTACACTGAAAGGGTTATTAACCAGTGGAACAGGCTGCCCAAGGCAGTGGTGGAGGCACCATCCCTGGAGAGATTTAGAAGCTGGGCAGACGTGGTGCTGAGGGACATGGATTAGTGATGGCTTCTGTCAGTGTTGGACTGATGGATGGACTTGATGATCTGAAAGGTCCCTTGACAACCCTGGCAATTCTGTGATTCTAAGTAGCAGAAGGAATTCTGTGCGTGGTAACCTGCCCATACGAGGACCACTTGGAAGGTTGATTTCAGCTCCACAATCCAGCCTTTTTTTTTTAACCTTGGGAAAATATTTACCTGTCCCACGTAGATGTACAACCCATGAATAGAATATCAAAGTTGCAAATTCCAATGTGCAAGAATGAAGATGTCCACGGGATTTTAATTAATCCCTCTGTGTCCATAATAATAGTCTTGAATTACATCAATTCCGAATCTTCCTGGGCTTGGTAAAAACAGTGCAAAGGGACTTCTTGATCTTAGAATTTGTTTTGGGGCAGATATGTTGTACTTGAGAACTTCAAACAAAAGCAATATACAGCCATTGGGGTATTTTTAAATGTGGGTTGATGTGCCAAACCTATGCATATGATATAGCAATGCAAACTGCACCATAGCCGAGGCTAAGAACGACTATATGAATTTTTTAAGGTTGTGGAAAAAAAGAAATGTGCAAAAAAAAGAGAGATAAAATCTTATTTACTGGTAAATTAGACCATAGAGCAGAATAACCTCATTCCTGAACCACGTGGATGTCAGCAGGGAATTAGCCAGGCTTCTAAGGTGGTTCCAAGGCTTCTGGCATCTTCTGCTACCGTGAACAAGTTCAGGCATTCTTTCCACTTCAAGAATAATTCTGTCCAAACATGTTATAAAATTCTTCTCTTGTGCTGCATATGGTATTTACATGCACCTTCATAGTTCAACTGGTGAAACTTTCCAGCAGTGTTTTTGCTGATACAAAAGCTTTTACAAACATGGGGGATTTTTAAATTTATTTAAAATTTTTTAATTATTTTTTAATATATATTCAGAATATTTCACTATCAAACCAAGATATGGAGAATTACATTCACAAGGGCTCTTGCCAGTATTTTCTTACTCACACTGCAAATAATCCACTATTCAGATCATGCCAAGAATTTAATCCTTGATGCTTTTAGTTTAGCTTTCTGCTTCTGTTTCCTTGTTGCATTCCCCACCCAGCCCCCCACCCCTAAAATGTTGGTTATACGACTCTCATTAATCAAAACCACTATTTCCTGCAATAAAATAGAGTTTAAGAGTTTCTCTTCCCCTGGAAAGATGAAATAATTTCAGCTCTTGATTAAGTTCATGGGAATCTAAAGTAGTGCCATTTATTTGAGGGGAGTAAATTTGGAATTATTAAAGAACAATGCTGAGCACAACATAAATCCATAATTTCAGTAGAGTCAGACTCTCTCTTCTGTTTCCTTCCCAGTTTTGCATGTAGGGCTTTTATGGGTGCTGACATCGAGTGTGGTCCAACTTAAGTGTATGTTGGTTTGACCCTAGATATAGCTTCATGTGGCAAACTTCTCTGAAAATTTATGGAAAATCACCGTTTTACTTCTCTAAGGCAAAGAATTGGTTAATGTGCCTCTGTGAAAACAAGGTGTTGTGATTATCTGTCAAATGGCTTTATGTATTTATCATAATCATCATAGATTGAAGGAAAAGCTGTTGCTCAGGGGGTCTTGGATGTTTCCATGTCGTTAAATAGCAATTCCTGGTTTCTTCTAGCGGGTGACAAACATTTGCCTACAACTTCTATTTATGAATTCAGTGTCAGAGAGCAACATCAGAGAAAAGAGGGGAGAAATTTGTGGAAGCTCTGCACAAAATCTGCTCTGCATTGTAACATTTTTTGGTACTTTTGAGATCTTTTGAAAGGACTAAAATTTTAGACATGTCTGAGCTTCTGTGCCACTAACTCCCCCCATTCTTGGCCTTGGCCTCCAAGACTGAGGTTATGGCAACGTAAGAAGAATGAGTGAGAGCCCCAGTGAGATTTAATTAGGGTTTCTTCTTCAGAAGTTAGAGCAGCTAGAAGCTTTCAAATGTTTCTGGAGCTTTGACATGAAACAGTTTGGATAACTACAAGAACTGCTGGGGCTTCAAAGGATACGTCTTCACATCGCACACAGAAAAGGAAAGAGGAAGAACGTAGGCCAGTTCAAGTCCATCTGGAAAGCAATCTCTGTGCAACAGAGGCCAGAGCACCAGCACATTTGCCCTAGTCCCAGGCAAATTCTTTAAGTAAGCCTCAATTTCTGTGTTTTATTTATGCTTGGACGTGATGATCTTAAAGGTGTCTCCCAATCAAAACGATTCCATATTTCTATGATTTGAATGAATCTATCAAAACCTAACGTGGTGGTGATTGTTCTTGCTCAGCCTGCTAAATATCCTGAGAAATACAGGGCTGAAGCAAGGAGGTTTTGCTGTCCAGGAAATGTGATTTCCTCCATCCTAATTCTGCATTACCCATTATCACCTAAGTCCTTCCTTGCTTGTACCCTCTTTGTACCCTATTTGTGCCCCTGTCCCTGCCCTCTTTGTGCCCCTGCCCACACAGCCTGCACCTGAGTATGACAGTTTATAGGGGAAATCATAGAATCTTAGAACAGTTAGAGTTGGAAGGGACCAGTTTCAAGCCCTCTGCTTGGTAGAATCACCTCCCTCAACCTGCTGGCCACGTTGCTTTTGATGCAGCCCAGGGTGCAGTTGGGAAATGGGGCATAGAATCTTGGAGATCAGCCCTTTAGAGTTGCTGAGGGCAATATTTTCCATCTGAGAAGGCAGTGCCTGGGAGCTGGATGGCAAAGAGCCCTCCACCAGCCATGCTTGACACTGCTCTGAATCCATGGCTTTTATGGCAAAGCTCCCCTCTCGCTCTTCCCTCATTTCATACCTGCTCCTCTCACAAGGAGATACTTGAGATCAGGTGTTTTCTTTGGCCATGTCCAGGCCCAAGCTTAAAAATGAGAGCAAAGTCAATATATCTGATGCTGTGCCATACAATGGAACACATCCCCACTGCTTCAGTGGCAATTGCACTCCCGGAGATCTCCTCGTGTCCCCTTCCTTGGATCTCCTCCCCTTGCCGCCTTAATTCCCTGGAGGAAAAGATGCTCTTAATTTTACCCCTTTGTTTCACTTGAGTTCCCCCAACAGCTCTCGGCTTTTAGGGAACGCTTCTGCACAGCAGACAGTCGTGCTGTGTGCGTGAGGACAGCAGATTTTGACATATTTACTGCCACAACAACAAAAAAAACCCCACGAAAAACCAACGGGACAGCTCATCCCCGCGGTCTCTGCGGTCTCTTTATGAGGCAGAGACGCTGCGTGTGCGGGGAGGGGGGACGACGGGATGACAAGATGTGAGCAATAACTCTCTGCTCTCTTCCAGAAGCTCTTGCTGGGAAGGATCCGACCCCGAGAAGAGTCCGAGTGACCTTACAAACCCATCGGGATGTTGTCTGAGCGAAGAGACGGCTCTCGCTGTGCTCTGAAAACCGAGGAAGGGGAATTTATTCTGCTGCTCTGACGAGTGAGTGCCAAAAATAGCAATGCACCTTTGAACTGGTGAAAACTGACTTTTCCACAGAGAAATTTGAAAAAGAATTATTCTTTTTTTTTAAAAAAAAAAAAGAAGAAGCTGCTGTGTGTTTGCAGCACGTCTGTGCTCTGCTTTGCCAAGGTCTGCCTTGCATAAGACTGCATGTAATTTATCTTCCAGGCATGCTCTTGGCTACGGAGGCTCAAGGGGTTGGTGTGATTTGTCAGTGTTAAGGAACTATA
Source organism: Jacana jacana (assembly GCA_013400555.1). Lineage (NCBI taxonomy): Eukaryota > Metazoa > Chordata > Aves > Charadriiformes > Jacanidae > Jacana > Jacana jacana. Next base: position 14,884 of record VZTM01014213.1, read on the forward strand.
GGAAACGTTAAAAGGATTAAATAGTGTTAAAGTATCCTTGCAATGATCACGTTGCAAATTGCCTTTTTGTACTTCTGGGCAAAGAGGTCATAACATCTAGAGCCATTTAGAAAGTTTTAATAATTGCTCTTATCACAGAATCGCAGAATGTCAGGGATTGGAAGGGACCTTGAAAAATCTTCGAGTCCAATCCCCCTGCCGGAGCAGGAACACCCAGAGCACATCACAGTGGAACATGTCCAGGCGAGTTTTGAATGTCTCCAGAGAAGGAGATTCCACAACCTCCCTGAGCAGCCCATTCCACTTCAATAAATTCTCAGGTAACATTGGGACATTGAGGTGGGCCCGTGTAATTCGCATGAAGTCCAACCAAGCCAAGTGCAGGGTTCTGCACTCTGGGACATGGCAATCCCAGGCACAAATACAGATTGGGTGGAGAATGACTGGAGAGCAGCCCTGAGGGAAAGGACTTGGGAGTGATGGTGGATGAGAAGCTCCATATGAGCCAGCAGTGTGCACTGGCAGCCCAAAAGCCAACCCCATCTTGAGCTGCCTCAAAAGAAGCATGGACTGCAGGGCCAAGGAGGAGATTTTGACCCCCTACTCTGCACTTGTGAGACCCCTCCTGGAGTACTGTGTCCAGCTCCGGAGTCCTCAACATAAAAAGGACATGGAACTGACATGGGACAGTGGAAGGTCATGAA
>VZTM01014213.1:15672-32825 GCA_013400555.1 Jacana jacana
AAGGTCCCTTCCAACTCTAACCATTCTAGGTTTCTATGATTCTATGACTGACAACTTTTGTGCTGGGGTGGGCGGGGTAATTTGCCATGTCTATGGATGTGATCAATCGCATCCAAAGTAAAGCAAAACCTGTTCTTGGATAAGGGGATGATAGTAATGGTGTCTGAAATGGGGTATTTCTACAAAGAACACCCCAGCTGGGCTCACAACCTCAGGATCATTACAGAAATTATTGTGAACCACAGGCATGTGTCTGTATCCTTGTGTCTTTACTCAATATGAAGGGCTGAATGAACGGCTTGAATGTCTATCCCCCAGTTATGTCCCTAAGTCTACACCAGGGCACAAGCATGAGCAGGGGTAGAGAAGGTCTTGTTGCCACCAAAGAGTCAAAGAGGGCTGCCCCATTGGGCCAGTTCAGCTTCTTCATGATGGCTGTTCCTCTTGGAGGAACATAAAGTTCAGCTCCATATCTCAAAGTTCTTTCCTTCTTTTCAGGACTTAGTTTCAAGATACCACAGTGCAGCCACAGCGACTTAAGAAATGTAAGGTGTCAACCTTCTAAACAGGTCTTAAAAATTAATTATTAAATTTGCATGAATCTCAGAGCTCAGGGAAGCTGCTCTTGGATTAAATACACACAGCTCTTTAGTCTGTTTGCATTCTAGTCTTCCCTGTGGTATCTGGCAATCAGAGAATAAAAAGGCATTCTTGAAATGAAATTATTTATCGGACTCTTATATACAAAAACGTCTTGATGCTGGGGAAAAAAAAAATGAAAAAAAAGGGAAAATGAACAGTGCTCAGGCATTGCAGTGCTTATTAACAGATAAATACTTTCCAGGGACATATTTCTGATTAATATAACCTTGAAAAATCTTCATTCTCTACATCTATTGTCTTCTGAGCACAGTGTATGGGGCACAACATTTCCTTGCAATCCACCTCTCCTTGAAGCGAGAGTAATATTTTAAGTTACTGATTCCATCTAGTTTTTTTGGAAGTCAGGCTTTGATTTACATTTAGGACTGCCTGGAGGTATTTTGAGGCATCCAAATAAAAGAACAGCAACTCTTCAAAGCTCTCTCAGAAACGATTCAGAAGATGTTAAGCGTACCTTCTATTGCCTCCCGTTTTGGTATCTTAGGGGAGCATTTTCTCTGCAAAGTGGTGCCTTAAAACGTAAATGTGTTTTCTGAAATGCATTTTCTTATCACTTCTGAAATTTATTTATTTATTTTAAATTTCCCTTTTGGAAAAACAGAAAACCCTACAAACACCTTCCTCGACCTGACAGTGAAAGTTTAAGAAAGAAGGAAAGAAACCAGCCAAGATTATCATCTTCCAACATTTTCATGACTCTGGAGTTGAAGGAAATTGTCATAGTGTTTCTTCAGAAATGACAAATTTTGGCAATTTTGGTTTTTAGCAGAGCTGAGAGGGGTTGGCCCATGCTCTGCACTGGAACTGCTGAGGCCTGACTGTGCCATGAGCATCTCTAACAGCTGAAAAGGCCTTCAAGCTTTGAGAAGCCAGAGGCTGTTAAAAAACAAGCCATGATTGTTAATGTTTGTTTGGAGAAAATTCTGCAGCTTGGGAAGACAGAACTAATAGATGTATAAGCCACTCTTTCCACTGCCACTCTGTAAGACTGATACCTTCTGCTTTCATTTCGGCCAGCTCAGTGGATTTCTGATTGTAGCAAACTCTATACAGTCCTCTGTGGTCCTGAGGAAGGTTGTTCCTCACCTGCAAGGTGACATCTTATCTCTGTCCCTCTCAGCAACCTCCCTGCTAAACCCATGTCTCCCACTGCCTCACCACCACCTTCTTCATGGCACTGACAGGTCTTCCCCAGTTGCCTGGGGATCCCCTTCTCTCAGGGGATTTTACACCATTCCTTTTCCTAAGGGAAGAGCTGGGAACACGCAACCAAAACACACATCATTTGCCACCAGTGCTTCACCTGCCCACCCTTGGAGCCCTGGGTGAGCAGAAAGGTGTTTCTGGTCCTGCAGGCACAGGGGACCTGGCAACCAGTGTCCTGGTATTATCTCAGGGAATAGGTATTAGCATGTTACAACCAGGAATAAAAAAGAAAGCTAGAGAGTGCTTCTGCTGGCTGACCTTCCCCCAGTCTCCAGCAGTTTCAGTGTATGTCTGAGTTAGTTGGAAATAGCCATTAACTCAGAGGAGTTATAAGGGACAAAATTAAGACTTTATTTCCTCAAGGGCCAAAGGATAAAAACTGTCCTTATTAGCAACTTCTTTTGTTGGAGGTTTTGGGGTTTTTTCAGTCTGGATAAATGTTACTCATATCAATCAAGAAAGGCACTGCATGCTCTGTAATCTCAAGAGATTAATTTGCCATTTATGGATTATCACACAGCTCTCTGTGCATTATCTTGGGCACAGAAACACTGTTAAGAATCTCTTTTCCTCAGACATTTATTCACAGTTTCGTCACTTGAGCTAATTCAGCTCTCTCTGAAACTGAGCCAGAAAGTGGATTGCTGAGATCACCAGAGTTTTAAAGATGTCAAACCTGAGTTTTATTTCAGTTTTCTGTGTGATGGAGATGGAACAATTAGTGTTTAGCTTTGGGCAGCAAGGAGCAGAGAGGTGGTAGGAAGTTTTGCAGCCAAAGAGAAGGTACCTAAAACTGCCTGAATTCAGAATATGGTGCTGTTGTATTGAGTCACACCTTTTAAAATCATTTGGGCTCAAGATCTTGTCCCTGAGGGGTATCAAGATCAGAAGTCTCAAAAAAACCTCTGATCACTAAGTGTATCTACTTATACCTTTCCATGGGCTTCCCAAATGACTGGGTGAGGGCAGGGTGCACTTCCCACATTAACCCATCAAAGGATGATGAAAGTTCACTGCAGCATTTGGAAAAAACGAATTCAAAGGAACAAACCTTTCCCGCCAGCTGCATCAGTTATAAACTGCTGAAATGGAAGATAATGAGCGCTTCTGGGCTGTTGATTACCAGTGGGGAAATTCTGACGGACTGCGTCGGGGGACCCAGCTCATTTCCAGCTTACCAGCATTTTGAAAGCTGTCACATACTTTCTTTTGAATGACAACACCCCCTCTGAGATTGAAATATGTGGAAGTACCTTAATTCCATTCCTGCCGAGCTCCCCACCGGCCTCCCTGAGCCACCGCTGAGGGCTGAAAGTGATCCCATTGTCAAGCTGCCAAAGTAAATTAACACCATTCACAATTTTCCATAATAACCCTTCAAAATTAAAGCAGTTGGTAATTAAAGTAATCCATGCTCTCTGGTGACACATGCAGCATGACAAAACCAGAAGTAACACGGCAGCAGCAGAACCTGTCTCCTTTATTTACTCGCTGCTTCAGTGCCTTGTTCCGCCGAGCGACTGATCTGCTATGGAATTACAGAAGAGCAACTGAGTTGAATTAGAATCCTAGAATGGTTTGGGTTGGAAGGGACCTTAAAGATCATCCAGTGCCACCCCCCTGCCCTGGGCAGGGACACATCCCACCAGGTTGCTCCAAGCCCCATCCAGCCTGGCCTTCAACCCCTCCAGGGATGGGGCAGCCACAACTTCTCTGGGCAACCTGGGCCAGGCTCTCACCACCCTCACAGCAAAGACCTTCTTTCTGGTATCCCATCCCAATCTCCTCTCTTCCAATTTAAAGCCCTCTCCATCTCTCCTGTAGCTCCCTTCAGATACTGGAAGACACTGGAGCCTTCTCTTCTCCAGGTTGAACAACCCCAGCTCCCTCAGCCTGTCTTCATAGCAGAGGTGCTCTGAGCATCTTCATGGCCCGCCACTGGACCCATTCCAATAGTTCCATGTCCTTTCTATGTTTAAGACTAGACATTAGGAAAAAATTCTTCCCAGAAGGAGTAGTCAGTTACTGGAATTGGCTGCCCAGGGAGGTGGTGGAGTCCCCATCCCTGAATGAGTTTCAGAGTCGATGAGATGTGGTGTTGAGGGATCTAGTGTAGGAGAGAACTTTATAGAGTGGGGCTGATGGTTGGACTCGATGATCCCAAGGGTCTCTTCCAACCTGAATGATTCTATGGTTCTATGATTCTATGACTCCAGAGCTGGGCACAGTGCTCCAGGTGGGGTCTCACGAGTGCAGAGTAGAAGGGTAGAATCAACACCTGAAGCAACTATCTCTGGTGAAAATGTTGATGTGAAAGTATCTGCTGAGATAGCCTGTAAAATGGGATCAAAAGACTTCCAGATCCATCCTGTCCCTCCTGGGACCTGTGGTTGATTTTGCTGTGTCTTTCAGAGATGGGAAGGAGCGCTGTGTTCGCACCCTTCCCAGCCCTGGAAAAACTGTCTCTTACAATACAAAAGTGTGTCTCTTGCTTCCTAAGGATTGATTTGACAAAAAGATTGCTTTCTCTTAGGCTTAAAAGTCTAAGCTTAAATAATATCTTTAATTCAGAATGAACTGCTGATGAAGGGCAAAGAACTTCTAGTTTGGGGTTGGTTTTTGTTTTGGTTGTGAGATTTCTATCTTTTTTGCATTCATTTGCCAGAAAAAGAACGGTGACACCTGGATCCTTTATGCTTTTGTACGGTTCCAGTAGCATAAATCTACGCTGCAGTTAATGAACACAATGTGAAATGCTTTCTGTCCTCAGGAGATACCATGTAAATCAGGACTAAATCACATTTGGAGGTGAAAGATAAAAAATAAGCTTTCTTGATGAGCGAAATCTTAGGCAAAAGTCGTCACTTGCAAAGTCTTTGGAAGATGAAGATCGAGCACACCCAGCATGGACAACGCTGGCCTTGCTGCAAAGGAGAAATGAGTCCAAGGAAGGACAAACCGAAAGGGCTCGGGAACGAGCTGTGGTGACAGCAGAGATGGGGATGGGATTGCACTGGTTCTTTAAAGCGACTGCTGAAAGAAAGGCTTGATGCTCAATGCTCAAGGAGCCATCAATGGAAGGAGCAGGAAACAAACTTCATTTTAGCTTTGGCGTGGTTTGGAGGGAAGTTGAAATTGAACAGAAATGATGGTTTATATCACATTGGCATTGCATGTGATGGTGTATGGGAGTGCCCAGCCAAACCAGTTTCAGAGCACAATAGGTGAGATGCAGGGGATTGTCATCCAACTCAGCTTTCTCCTCGCTTTGCCTTGTCTATGCAGAGATAACTCGGAGGGAGCTGCAAAAAAACAGCTCAGCCCGGGGCTGTCTCAAGACTGCATCACAGTAAGAACCAAAACTGAATGGAGCCTTAACAAACGAGGTGCCCTGAGTCCCATCCCACCACTATTCCCATGACTGTGAGTGCTAAGCATCACAAAATCAGCGACAGAAACTTAGGAGCCATCACAGCACCAGAGGTAAGTATCCCAGGTAGTGTAATGCAACCTCGGGCAGAACCCTGCACCCCCCATTGAATCAGGAAATACGAGCTTAAGGTTTGGGGAGAAAAATGGGGAATCTTCCAATGTTACAGCTGGCCTGTAGGAGATTTGTCCCCCCTGCCTTTTCCAGGATGCTGTACAGGGTAACTTCCCAGGGACTGGGCAACCTTACCTGAGAGAGAGGGTAAGGGATTAAGAAGCATACCTATGGTATATGGTGTGCAATTAAGAGCGTGATTGATGCACCTTTTTCAGGTGATAATATCTAGCGTGCTTGAGGTTTATGTTGTTACTTTTCGGGATCACTTGTGGGTTGTAATAGTATATTTCATGAATTGCTTTTAAAATTGCTGTAGTGCATTGGCCATTGTACCCACAGAACCTGCAATAGCGGCGTATTGGACCTGTGGGTGAAGTCCAGATAAACTCTTGTTTTGAACCTCTCAGTAAACCCCTTTTCCCTTTCTGTCACAGATGCTATGCCAGGGAGGGCAAAAACCTCCTAATTGTGAACCTCCACCTGACAGTCTGCCCTGACACAGACCTTTGGTAGGATTCTACCAAGCTGCTCGTTCTCCACATGCTTCTGCCTTCTCCCTATGTGCTGTGACGCACAGGTATTAAATTCCTGAGGGCAGGAAGGGGAGATGTGGATCCAAAGCTTACAAAGTGCTGAAGCACAGCCTGTTTTCATTTCTCCATGTGCTAATTGGAGTTGAGGCATCGCTATTTACTCACCTGAAGTGGATAATATAGTTTCTCACTCCGGGTGCTCGGCTCCATAAGGCCAAGAGGCTGAATTTCAAAGGCTAAACTATGATCAGCTGATAAGTATACCTGGGGAAAGAACAGCTACTACTGTAAAGGATTTTATTCCGTTGCTATAGGAACCTCTTCAGCATGGAGTGTGTTATATGTGAGTGGTCCAGAAGAATAAATAGAGAAAAAGATATTTTATCATACAAGACCGAGAAAATGTGGTCTTTCCTTTTGTGCTTGTGGAAAACAAGAGATATACTTTCAGCAAAGAGTGTAGCTATTTTAAATGTTCTGTTACTGGAACATTGGTGAAAAGTACACAAATGTGCTCAAGCACACCTCCTCTGAGTTCTGAGAAAGGAAAGTGCTGGCTCCACGTTGATTGCAAGCAGTATCCTGTAATTCTCTCTCAGGGACCCTTGAGATACCTTTAAAATACTTAATATTCACTCCTTCTGATTAGTGTTTCTAAATTATTTCAATGACACAAGGGAAAATGCAATTTAAGCCACTTTAGTGTGCAAAGGTGCCTGGACAGGAGTTCAGCCAGAGCTAAACACAAACAAGTTTGTACTTTCCAAGCTGTTTCTAAAACCACCTAAAATGCTCCCAGTGCATTTTCAAGTTACGGGTCCATATGCAGCTGAACGTGGTGGCAACAGAGGGAAGGCGGCTCAAGCAAGGGCAGAATCACAGAATTACAGAATTGTCATGCTTGGAAAGGACCTCTGAGATCACCGAGTCCAACCATACACATCAAAAAACCCCCAACAATCTCAGCCACTAGATCATGCCCTGAAGTGCCACCTCTACATGTTCCTTAAATACCCCCAGGGATGGTGACTGAACCACCTCCCTGGGCAGGCTGTTCCAGTGTCTGACTACTCTCCCAGTAAAGTCATTCTTCCGAATATTTAATCTGAACCTCCCCTGCTGCAACTTCACACCATTTCCTCTGGTCCTGCTGTTATTCCTTTGGGAGAAGAGGCCAACACCTACCTCTCTACACCCTCCTTTCAGGTAGTTGTGGAGAGGCAAGGAGGTCTCCCCTCAGCCTCTTCTTCTCCAAACTAAACATGCTCACTTCCCTCAGCCTCTCCTCATGGGACTTGTTCTCCAGACCCCTCACCAGCTTGGTGGCTGTTCTCTGGACATGCTCCAGCACATCAGTGTCCTTCTTGTGGTGAGGGACCCAGAACTGAACACAGCACACAAGGGGAGGCCTCGCCACTGCCCAGTACAGAGGCACCATCACTTCTCTACTCCTGCTGGCAATGTTCTTCCTCATACAGGCCAGTAAGTTGTTGGCATACCAGGGCCATATTTTTGGCCACCTGGGCACACCACTGCCTCATGTTCAGCCAACAGTCAGCCAACACCCAGGACCTTTTTCAACTAACTTTAATTTCTCTTGTTGTTACCCAAGTTAAAATCCTCAGAAGGGGTGAGGAGGACTGACGCATCTCCTCAATTCCAGCTCAGATCCATGCATAAAACCAACCCCAAACCAAACCCACCCAAGCCTAAATCCCCACATTCACAGCAGTTACAATGTCCAGGCTGTAAATCTGCTAGAATTCAACCCAGCTGCCCAAGGAGCCTAGCCAGTTTTGCTGTAGACAGATTTGCCTCGTGCTTTGAACTAGATCCACGGTGATTTGTGCTTTTCTGCCCCCGAGCGACCTGCAGCGCTGCTCAGAGTGGGCAGCACAGATTGTACTTCAAGCCCATCTTTCCAGATGTCAGCTCATCTAAGCCAGTGCAGGAGGCAAGTGCTCTATCAGGGTGGTGAATGACTGAGATAAAATTGCTTCCCCACTATCAGCTGAGCTGCGGCATCCGGCTGTGTATTCCTCAGCCGCGAAGTAAAAGAAGTTAGCTGAAATAACCCAAGCTGGTGCCTTTACTGTCAAGAGGTGAATTGCCCTCACAGTGTGTTGGTTTTGAAGAAGCCTTAACTTTTCAAGCAAATACTTCATGAACCAAGAGATGCTCAACAGCTTTCTCCCAAGAAAAATATTCACGTGGCTAACGCATTAACTCTGTCTTCAAACCACAGCACACTGCAGTCTGTGTTTACCCAGACAGCACACTGATAATGTTGAGAAGAAAAGCTAGCATATCTTCATGTTTTTTAGCATGACCTCCTACCCTGTAGAAGTCCAAATAGAGTTGGTCTGTGTTAAACTTCTAAACGCTACAAGAGTATGAGATACTGAGATGTCAATAGATGGGATGGTGGTTGTGGCTACTGGTGTGGTGGTTAACTTTCATCTCTGAAGTTCAGAGACATCTCAAAGTGAAGAAAAGCACCAGAAAATGAAAGCCTGGTAAAACTGGAAAGTGTTTTGCTCTAGCTATCCATTCCCAGACTGGTTGTTGCAAAGGAGCCACCACTGTTCTTACTGGGAGTGCTGTTTCAGGCTACCAATACCCAGTGTGTGTTTGAGACCTTCTAAGATGCAGCCCCGGAAAAAATCATATTATCTGCATGCTTAGCAGTGAGATCAAACATATGTCATGGAATCATGGAATTGTCAGAGTTGGAAGTGACCTCTAGAGACCTTCCAGTCCCACTCCCCTGCTAAAGCAGGGTTGCACAGAGCACATCACTCAGGGCTGCATCCAGGAAGGGCCTGAAGGTCTCCAGAGAAGGGGACTCCACACCCTCCCCGGGCAGCCTCTGCCAGGGCTCTGCCACCCTCATCCCAAAGAAGTTTTTCCTCACAGTCAAATGGAACTTCCCATGTCCCAGCTTGTGCCCATTGCCTCTCCTCCCGTCACTGGCAACCACCCATCCGGCTCCATTCTCATTCATCCCACCCTGCAGATACTTGTGAGCATGAATAAGGTCTCCCTTCAGCCTTCTCTTCTCCAGGCTGAAGAGTCCTAACTCTCTCAGCCTTTCCTCATCAGGGAGATGCTCCAAACCCTCCACCATCTTTGTCGCCCTACACTGGACTCTCTCCAGTAGTTCCCTGTCTGTCTTGAACTGGGGAGCCCAGAACTGGACGCAGGGTTCCAGCTGTGGCCTCACCAGTGCAGAGCAGAGGGGGAGAGTGACCTCCCTCAACCTACTGGCCACACTCTTCCCTATGCAGCCCAGGATTCCATTGGCCCTCTTGGCCAGAAGGGCACATTGCTGGCCCAATGTCCTTGGTTGCATCCCCATTCTTGCTGAGAGCAGGTCAAATGGCTCAAAACACGAATTGGAGTTGTGAATGCAGGCCTTCCCTTTCTGCTCCCAAACACCCAGGGGCAGTTGTTTCTCATATTTTTTGACTTTTTTCAGAGTGTTGGAAATTCTTCCCAACCTTAAGTTAGCATATTTCAAATCAGGGATAGCTCGTGAGCCTGTCTGTGTCCTTGCTTGTCTGGAATATATTTTTATGCTCCAGTTAAATTCTATTCTGACTTTGCCATTTTCAAGATGTTTTCTGTTACTTGTGGGGGTAAACAGAACAGGGTTTGACTCTTGAGTTTTGTGTTATTGTGACACTTGACAGTCCGCAGTCCATTTCCTTATAAATGCATAAGTAGATTTTGATATAATTAGCTAAGTAAGCATATGGCAAAAGCCATAACTGATGTGTGTGTTTGTAAAAAGTAGGTCAGTGCTTGATTTACATCAGAACACGCCTGGTTTGCTCTGAAACTATTAAAAATTCTTTTTCAGGGGCACACTTTCAACTTAGTGGTTTTGGCTCCCATGTTTACATCACTCATAACGCTCCTTCCACGTGACTTCAGTTTTTTTCCAGGGTTTGGTGTGTTAGGTTATGACACAGTAACTGGTAAAGAAAACTGGATGTTCTTTCTTGCTTGTGGGAAGCCAATATGTTCCCATCTTGTTCACATATGGTGAAGTGTGAAAGTACAAGGCCAGAATCTAATATCCAGAATGTTCCTGATGATCCTAAGGTAGAAATATGGTTTTCCTGATGAAGGGCTGAACAATGACCCTTCTCATAGTCTAATAGGTGCCTGTTACTGTCATTCCAGTATATTTTGTGTTACGTGTCTTATCCCTGAGGAACACCTATAAGCATGTTTCACTGACTAAATCCTAATTAACAGGAACCATAATTAGCCTGCTCAGAAATGGTTATAATTACTGTTGCTGAAGGGGTTGGCCCCTCAGCTGAACTCTGCCAGTCAACCAAGGATTTTGATGTGAAGCAACTGCTTCACATGGGGAAGCACTCTCATAGCTGAGCAAATCCAAACTTTTTAAACAGACAGTTCATTGCAATATTTAACTAAATTAAAGAGAAATTATAATGAAATATGCTTTTTTTGACATTTCTATGTGTTTTGGTATAGTCTCTTCTGTTTTAGCAATCTTAGCTGAATTTTGTGAGATAAATGTTTGGGTTTTCTTCCCCATCTGTATAATTTCATCAAATGAAAGACAGGAAAAGGTCCTAGTGAGAGAAGCTCTCTGCCAGATCAGAAACAGAGGTGGTGATTGTTTTAACACTGCTGGAGCAAAAATTTGCTGCAGGTTCAGCTTGACAATATTGTCTCTTGAACCACCTGAGAAAGAAGCTAATTGCTGCTGCAGGACAGAGCGAGAGGCAGGCATGGGGAGAAATAAATGGCAGAGGCACTCATGGTAGTTGGCTGTGAAGAACCTATTCTAACAGAAATTGGTGTACAAAACTGCTTCACACCAAGATGGATTGAGGGTGCACAGTGCTCTCATGGGGAGAAGGAGAACAGGCTTGTCCTGGTTTGGGATGGACCAGGATCAACTTTCTGTTCAGTGAGAGATGCTCTTGTTTATCCTTGTTGCCGTGGCAACCAGGGTCAGCTGACTGGGTTGTTTACCCTATGGAGGAGTTACACCTGTGGGGAGGAGTGTTCGGGTCAAGTGACCTAACCTGACTAGGATGGTGTTTCATCCCATCTGCCATGCTTGGTATAATAGCTGAGGGACCAAAAGGCTCAGGTTGGCTCCTCTTCTTCAGCTCCTTTTCAAGGGTTCTTCTTCAGCAAGAAGGATCATGTCAGTTCATCTACCTGATCTCCATCAATGGGTTCTGGAATCCAGTTCCCACTGTCTCTGAGACCAGTCTGAAAATTCTCCAGTACCTGCTGGTGGCATCTTCCTGGGAGCTTGGTATGATTTTGTGTATATTTATATATTTTATCTATTTTGTTATTTTCTTTTTTATTTTATCATTAACATTTCGTTAAAGTAGCTTAGCTTTTTCCTAAACTCAAATCTCTTTATCTCTCTTTTCTTCATCCCCTTGGAATGAGGGGCTGGGGAGAGCATCTGTCATCTTGCTGCTGGCCAACCTGAACCAAACCACAAGGAGGTTTGATCTTGTGGATGACCCAGCTCACTATAGCTTTGTGTTTCTCTGAAAAAAGAAATAATGCAATTCATGCTTGTTATCAAATTGGCTGTCTCTTTTTATGGTGTTGGCAGTATAAATTTCAGTGTCATTAGAAGACGCTGTAATCACTCCTACCAATCCAGGTAAAGGTATATGGTGTTTGGAGATGGTTTTACTATTTTGTTCATCTTACCTTTCTTCTGCTAACTGCAAACAGACATGGTACCAGTGCAAGTTCATCTGTTTTTAAATCCCCTTGAACCAGAAGCTTGATTGAAAGCTGAACTGTGATATCTCTGTGCATGAAGAAAAGACACTCATTTATTTATATTAATGTCAGGTCTGTCTACTGTGCTTTTTTCTTCATCTTAATTGAATGTGCCTGCAGTAGCACACAGGGCATGTGCTTAAATAGGAAGGACTAATTGGAAGAAGCTGTCAGGTTAACAGACTTAGCTGGATAGATTGCACTTCAGTAGAAAAATTTCCCCAGGATAAAGCTTGTACAGTTTGTGAAGGTGTATGATGGATGCATGAGGAAGAGGATAGGAAGATACCCTTTTGGGAAATGTGTTAGGTTGCTATGTAATAACAATGGATCTTTTAATCTTGAATGGATTAAATGCTAAATAGATGAGTTGACTCTATGTTATGGAGGCTGCAGCAGCTCTTTCTTCATCGTATTTCAGCTCCACTTTAGGCCTTCTGCACTCCAGACAGGGAAGTTGGTTGGTTCCTTGTGTCACCACTGAAGTAACAGAGGTATCACAGGCAATAGAAGACATGTTCTCCATCTGTTGTGTCTCACTGTTCTGGCTGCAGAGCCTGGAAGGCTTGCTTCCACTATCAACTTACTGAAAAAATACCTAATGCTAGACTGAGTACATAAACACAGTGCCAGTCTTACAGTTCACAGAATCACAGAATGTCAGGGATTGGAAGGGACCTTGAAAGATCACCTAGTCCAATCCCCCTGCCAGAGCAGGAACACCTAGAGCACATCAGAGGAACATGTCCAGGCAGGTTTGGAATGTCTCCAGAGAAGGAGACTCCACCACCTCTCTGGGCAGCCCCTGCCAGGGTTCCCTCACCCTCACCATGAAGAAGTTCTTCCTCATATTTCAGTGGAACCTCCTCTGTTCCAGCTTGCACCCATTGCCCCTTGTCCTGTCATTGGATGTCACTGAGAAGAGCCTGGCTCCATCCTCCTGACACTCACCCTTTACATATTTATAAACATTAATAAGGTCCCCCCTCATCCTCCTAGAGAAGGAAATGAACCGCTCCTAATGTTAATGTGTCCTTATTTAAATTAAAATTAAAACTTTTTTTTTTCCCCTCCAAAACATGTCTTTAACATGTTATTGTGCTAACTATATAGTTTAAACTTTTAGTAGCAGGTATCCAAACATTCTGTGAGCCTGGCCTTGTAAAAGTGGTGCTGTTGGTGCAGGCCTTCTGTTTGAGAGGTCTCAGCCTTTCACTGACCAGCTGTTTTAAAGGCCATATCTGACACAGGGATCTGTCATTGCTGATGCCTGGCAGTGCCCTGGCTTGGCAGCCTAGCTGTGATACCTGCTGAAACCAAATCTTCCATAGCCTTCTAGGAATGGGAGAAGAAAAATGGCCTAGAGAGGTGGGGGGGAATTACTTGCCACTGACCTTTGAAGAAGGTAGGGAGACTGTGCCCTCTCACTGGACCCGTTATCCACAGGCATCCCACTCAGAGCTTGAGATGCTGGCTTGCATTGGGACCTATGGGCAAGTGGTGAGGCTGCTCTCATGGCAGTGACCTGTCCTTAAACAGTGCTAGTGTGTGGGTTTTATGCGGCGATACACTTTTATTGTCATGTTAGTAAACAGGAAGATAGTTAACCTATTTTTAGCTTTCATTTTATACCACTATTTATAAAAAGTGAGCTGCCCCCAGGCTCTCTGAATAAACAGTCCCCCTGAGCATGCAATTCTCCAGTGCTTTACATAAAGAATGGCTCAGAGAGAAAACTGTGTTACCCAAATCCTTCTGAAATGAGCAGAAGCTTTTCTTCCAACTGAGAAGAGTCTACCTGTTTGCATGCACATCCCCAGCCCTCACTGCAGCTACACGTGGCCCAGCTGTGTTGCTTTTTCTTTCTCAGAAATAGATTATGCAGGAGGTTCTTCCTGTTCCTGAAGGTTACTTGGGCCCTTCCAATAGAGGAAGACTTCACTGCAATAGTTATACGAGGAGATTCCTTCTCTGGTACTAATAACATTTGTAGGTGGCTTGATGGCTGTAGTGCATTTCCACTGAAAAAGCTAACTAGTTTTTTGTTTCTTTGTTTTTTAAAGAATGAAAGCAACTGTTTCATGCCTCAGATAATTGCATCTGGAGAATCCTCCAGATATAAATTCACATTCCAGAAAAGTGATCTGTGCTTATTTCTCCATAGATCTAGAAGAAAACAGAAGGAAAATCAGCCCAGGAAAAAAAAAAACCAAACACAAAAAATTAAGAGAAACCTGAGAAAGTTGGGAAAATATTCTCTAAGTGGATACTTTGTACTGTTGCTTTTCATATCTCCCATAGTGACCTGCAGGGCTGGTAAAGTTGATATGCTTACAAAAAGAACTCGGTGCCCTGCAAAGCTGCAGCCATGGTTTAAGATTTGCACTATTTCATAATTGCATTGTACCAGGAAAAGGTGAATATTTTTCCTCTCATTGGATTATAACGTAAAGTAGCATCAGCCTACTGGAAATTTCAGCTTCCACCCACCAATTGGCTGAATTAATCACCGGTGTCACTGGTTCTAGCTCAGCAAGCCACACCTGGTGAGCTAGACATTGCAAGCAGATGGTTTTAAAATTAAATATACACTTAAGCCATCTTTCTGTTCTCAATGGTTTTTAGTTTTTAGCATGTGTTTCATGTAATGCTGGCTAGAGACTTATAGATTTACATGCATTTAAAGTGTTGCTCTGTTGTGACCCTGTCCCCTACTTTGGATTATTTAGCATTTGAAACAGGTAACACTCATTGTTATCTTAATCTGCAAAATCTTTGTGCCTTGGCCTGTTTGAGGGCTTTTTGGCTCTCCTGCTGGCACCGGAGAGTCTGAGGAAACAAGAGTTTCCTCCTTGGTTGAAAGTGACAACGGAAAATAGTACTATTACATTTTGCCACTTGGTGGCACTAAGAAATAACGCAACTGCCCTTGAAAACTGTAAAACGTGGCCAAGTGGCTGGTGATAACCGAGCCCAGTGGCCCTCAGAAAGGAAGGCATCGAGAGAGCAGAAATCCCACCGCCGTTTTGCTTGCTGTAGATATTAGGTTCTCGGCACAGAACATGCCCGTTGGGATGCTCCTTCTGTGCTCCGACGTGCATGGCGAGTCCCTTCCCTCCCCTCTGGGCTCTGCTGGCAGATCTCCTATACTCCTCTTCCATTTGCTACTTCAGAATCAGCTGTACCTACCATGGAGGGTTTTTTTTTTTGCTGGAAGTTGAGGCTGAGGAAGTCACAAAGCCTTCATTTCCAGTGCCTTAGTTGGGGCATCGCTGGAGAGTTTCTCTTGGAGGAGGAGGTTTGCATGAATCTCCCTGTGGAGCCCCCCCCAGTGTAAATATTATTGCCTGCGTAGCTGGAAGAGGCACGGCAAAGCCATGTAAGGAATAAACTCTTTCCAGGGTGGGTGTGTATGTGTGGGTGTCTGTGATTTTACTGACTTACAACCGCTGCTAGTACAGAAAATGAAAGAACTGGACCTAGCATTTATCCAGGTTCTTTCCCATCTTGGTCGTTAATACCCAGTAAAGGTCAAGTGCCCTAGGAACTGATTTCATTTGTGGTTACACTCCCTCGTGCAGCTTTTCCTCCAGCTCTGGACTGAAATATTGTTTTTCTCTTTCCCCCTACACACAGTTTTATTCAGAATTCAGAGCCAGTTTTCTGACTTTTTTTTTGTTATTTCTTCTTCTCTCAATGCTCCTCGTGGTGTCCCACTAAAGCTTCTATTTAAAATCAAAGCCAAATCAAAATAGTTTGTCCCAGACTTTTAAACAGGGAGAAGTTTTCAGATGGCTTTCACAATATGTTAGTGAGGATAATGAAGTAGGCTGGCCTGGGAGTTTATTACTGGCAGAAATTACTTTTCATCAATGATTTAAACCTATCTGTGGTGACTGGAAGCTAGCACCAGCGTGTGAGTGAGTGTCTCACTGAGTTAATCTGACTGGTCCAGGAGGATGGTACCCATATGATGCACAGCAAGTGCTGCTGGCAGCGCTCCAGGCCATGCTAGGAAGCAGATTGTAGTGATTTAGATGTCCTGGGAAACTCTTTAGGAGTTGGAAGAGCTGGAGACGAGACTGTAGAGTGGAAGACTCAAGGAGAGGCAGGGACAGATGTCATGGTGATGGGTGAAAAGGGTTAAGGAGGGGGTGAGAAGATGGATGGGAATATAGGCTGGACATTAGGAAAGAATTCTTCACAGAAAGAGTGGTCAGACCCTGGAATGGGCTGCCCAGGAAGGTGGAGTCACCATTCCGGAATGTGTTTAAGAGTAGGTTGGATGTGGTGTTGAGGGATCCTGGTGTAGGGGAAAACCTTGTAGAGTAGGGCTAATGGTTGGACTCGATCCCAAGGGTCTCCTCCAACTTGAATGATTCTATGATTCTATAAACTAGAGTTTTTTTGCTATCCTGGGCTTGAAGGTTGGGGGAACTTCCACCCTGATGGATAAACACGTGGCCAGGAAAAGCTGTATCAGCATGGAACTGCTGAAGCTCAAACTAGAGATGATCCCAAAGTAATGAAAATAATCTGAGTAGAGCCCCAGATGAGTCTCTGCAGGAACAGCCATTATCTGTCTGGTTTGTACAGCACCTGGCTGCACCCACAGCAGCTTATGGCTTTCACAATATAGAGGTTTGAGGATAAATAAAACCAAATCCGATCCATGTTGCTCTTCTAACAGTCAATAACCGAGTGAGAAGCCTTCTTGCCAGAGCTCCTCAGTCCTGGTGAGATTTAGTGTAGTTAATAACTTTATTCATTTCTTCATTTGTGGCTTTTACGTAGCCCACCAGAGCTGACAATACCAATAACAAATATCCTGTCAGAAAGGCAGTCATAGAACTGAAATATAGATGACATGCTATAAATGACAACCGAAATAGAGATAGCGTGAAGTTATGACTGCTGGGTTCATTCCTGGTGTGTCAGTGTCTGGCTCCTAAATGTTATCAAAAATCTTCTTTTTATTTTCTTTTTTTGACCGTTACCGGGAGAGGTTATATCACTGTCAGCAGCAAACATCAACTAGGGAAAAAATGACCTTTAAAAAGAAAAAAAAAAAAGCCTTTAAGAGGTGAAGTTGACTGTGTGTACTGCTGACACAGTGAAAAGCAACCAATGTATTGTAAAATAATAAAAAAATAAATAAAAACCACACTTTGAAGAACAAAATATCCATTAGAATTATTCACTCAGCAAAAGCAAAAGTGCTGAAAGGTCTTCCTCTACCAGGCTGATGCAGCAGCAGCTGTTTCACTTGGTCATAAACAACATGGCCTTCAATGAGGCCAAGTGCCAGGTCCTGCCCTTGGGACACACCAACCCCATGGATGGCTACAGGCTTGGGGCAGTGTGGCTGGAGCTGACTGGCAGAAAAGGACCTGGGGGTGCTGGTC
>VZTM01014213.1:33061-133216 GCA_013400555.1 Jacana jacana
ATGATTCTATGATTCTAAAAGCTGAGGCCATCACCTTCCAAACCCCCACCTCAACAGCACAAACTGCCTTTAACAGGCAAAAGCGGTGGAAGAGCAGGAGGGCTCTCCTTAAAGAGACGTGTTCCTCTGAAGCAGCTAGAAAATTCAAGGCAATGGCAATTTGCCAGGATCCTCCACCCCTCCCAAAAAATATAAATAAGTAAATTGTAAACTTTCTCATGTTTGATGTTCACCGAGCGTGAAATCTCTGCTTGCATACTCGGGCTGTGACTCTCTCCAGTGATTTCCTGCCTGTTTACTTTTGATTTAAGTCTCCTTTACGTGGGAAACCAAACCTGTGAATTTACCTTTGTGCAAACTTCGAAACCAGACAGTTTTATACGTTGGAAGGGAGTCACATCACTGGGTGATGACACAAAAATAGGAAGTAGGCCTATAAAAAACCCCAGAGCCTTTCTCCTTTTTGTTACTGTCGGTGAAAAATGCCTCCTAAAAATTTCGAGGGCTACAAGGTTTCGTCCACTCTGCTGCAGCCCAAATCCACTGTTAACAGGTATCAGCACCAGGGTATCATCCTCAGGAACTAAGGATGGTCAGCCTCCCTCCGTCATGGCTGTGCAGGCAAGAGGTAGGAACAGGCACACCCTTCTTTATAACAGCCACCAGAAATGATGGAGCAGCCTCCAGACACAATTATTATAGGAAACACATTAAAATAAGATGCTGCTTTTTTTTGTCTTTTTTTTGTCTTTTTCTTTTTTTCTTTTTTTTTTTTTCCCAACTAATTGACAGCCATGTAAAGGTTAATACTAATGTCAACTCTTAGCAAATGCTGTAGGTAATTGTTGTGAACTTACAGACGTTAATTATACCTCACCTCATTCTCTATGGAGCATCCAATTAACAGATGAAAAATTAAGACCTTAACATCCTGATTCTGCTCATACCAAAAGCTGTATCGCAATGCAACTGGTTCCAAGGCACCAGAAGCCTCAGTAGAAGAATCACTAAGTCTGGTTTCCATACTAGCTGAACTGGGTGAAACCATAATAATATAACAAACTGGTTTTTGCAGGGGCATCGGAGAATAACAATTCAGCAAAGAATTGTCAAAGTGAAATCTTTGCCATAAAACTGAAGGTGCAGTAATGCTAACTTAGCTAACCCTATGCTCTCCAGGGTTTGCAGGGTTGTGTGTGTGTGTGTGCTCCCACCTCGGCACCAGCCCCAGCCAGGCATGGAGCACATGAAAGGAGTGGAGCATCTCCCATATGAGGAGGGAGCTGGGTCTCTTGAGCTTGGAGAAGAGGAGACTAAGGGGGGACCTCATGAATGGTTATAATGATGTAAAGGGTGAGTGTCAGGAGGATGGAGCCAGGCTCTTCTCAGTGACGTCCAAGGACAGGACAAGGGGCAATGGGTGCAAGCTGGAACAGAGGAGGTTCCAGTTTAATATGAGAAAAAACTTCTTCAGGGTGAGGGAACCCTGGCAGGGGCTGCCCAGGGAGGTGGTGGAGTCTCCTTCTCTGGAGACATCCCAAACCCGCCTGGAGGCGTTCCTGTGTGACCTGCTCTGGGTGTTCCTGCTCCAGCAGGAGATTGGACTGGAGGAGCTTTCAAGGTCCCTTCTAATCCCTGAGATTCTGGGATTCTGTAATTCAGCAATTTGCAGTGAGTGTATGCTGCAACCTGTGCTGTAAATTCTTTTGTAGAGGGAGTGAATAGAGAGAGACAGGGTGACATTTTTACTACAGAAAAATTAGAGCAATCCAAACTAAAATCGGTTGTAAACTGTCTCAGAAAAGTCAGGGAACACTGAATGACTGGGTAAACAAACACAACAATTTAAAAACAAAACCAAAAAAAACCACCAGATGAAATGTAAAGTGGGGAGGAGGGGGGAATTGATGCATTTGTGATGACAGACTCTCTTAGCTGCTACCAGTCAGAAAAAGAGATCTTGTCGTCATTGTAGAAGCTTCTGAAAAACATCAGCTCATCACCCAGCAGTAACCAAAAAGACAAACACAGTCCAATTAATTGTTAGGGAAGAGAAGAGCAGCAGAATTCAAATATCTCTATGCCCTGATAGAAATCCCATGTATTTCTCGCACCATGAGTGTCATGTGAGAAGATGAAGAAAAAGCAAAGAGAAGGGTATAATGTGGATTGGAAGCAAGGAATGTCTTCTGTGGAAGCCAAGATTTTATCTCTTCATCTTAGATTCTCTCTGAGAGAGCACAGGTCAAAGATTTACTAAAACAAGATTGGTATAAATAACGCGAGCAGGGAACCACACACCTTTCATCATAGCACAAAACTAGAGAGACACTAAGTTAAATAGTTAGGAGGCAAATTTGAAAAAAGAGATGATCCCAAGGGTCTCTTCCAACCTATCTGATTCTATGATTCTATATTCTTCATATGATGTTAATTGCTGGACTCGTTAGCAGAGGAATCTTTGGGGGCCAAGAGATGGGCTCAGAAAAGTGATTAATCATATTGATGGAAGTAAGTTTATCAGAGGCTTTTAAGCTCAACAACCACGATATAGCCTCCAAATACAAGGGTCTGGATGACCTTAAACAGGGGCTAGAAGTTGTGGATACCATTACAACTTGTTCAGGCTGTTCTTGTTTTCTCTAATGATATGCTGCTTCCCTCTGTATCTGCCCTTTGACTACAGGCAAACCTTTAACTTGAAACAGTATGGACACTCACAGGGTCCTGAATCTATATTTCAGCTGAGAACATAGAATCATAGAATGTTTAGAGTTAGTAGGGACCTTGAAGATCACCCAGTGCCAACCCCCTGCCCTGGGCAGGGACACCTCCCACCAGACCAGGTTGCTCCAAGCCCCATCCAGCCTGGCCTTCAACCCCTCCAGGGATGGGGCAGCCACAGCTTCTCTGGGCAACCTGGGCCAGTGCCTCACCACCCTCACACCAAAGAAGTTCTTTCTGGTATCTCATCTAAATCTCCGCTCTTCCAATTTAAAGCTGTTACCCCTTGTCCTGTCACTCCACTCCCTGACAAAGAGTCCCTCCCCATCTCTCCTGTAACCCCTTCAGATACTGGAAGGCTGCTCTAAGTTCTCCCCAGAGCCTTCTCTTCTCCAGGCTGAACAACCCCAGCTCCCTCAGCCTGTCTTCACAGCAGAGTTGCTCCATCTCCCTGATCATCTCCATGGCCCTTTGCAGGACAGCACAAGCTGGGACACTGGAAGCTCCATTCCAATATGAGGAAAAACATCTTGGGGTGAGGGTGTCAGAGCCCTGGCAGAGGCTGCCCAGGAGGGTGTGGAGCCCCCTTCTCTGGAGACCCCGCATGGATGCAGTCCTGAATGATGTGCTCTGGGTAACCCTGCTTTGGCAGGGGAGTTGGACTGGATGGTATCTACAGGTCCCTTCCAACTGAAAATTCCCTGACCCTATTCAAAACTGGGGTCCCACACTGGAATTCATTTCAGTGTATTGAAAGAACAAAAAGGAAGCCATGGCATGAAATAATCTTTAGTGTTTACTTTGTTCCCTTTCATAGAATCATAGAATCATTCAGGTTGGAAGAGACCCTTGGGATCATCCAGTCCAACCATCAGCCCCACTCTACAAGTTCTCCCCTACACCAGATCCCTCAACACCACATCTAATCTACTCTTAAACACAGTCAGGGATGGGGACTCCACCCCCTCCCTGGGCAGCCAATTCCAGTAACTGACCACTCTCTCTGTGAAAAACGTTTTCCTAATGTCCAGCCTAAACCTTGAAGCCTGCAGCCATTCCCTCTTCATACTGGGATTGGTGCAAATAATGGGAATTTGTCTTCAGTAACCACATGCAGTGCCCAGGAAGGTGAGAGAGACATGTTTAGGTCTCCACAACACTTCCACTCCAGCGGTCAAATCTTATATTCTTATCCAAGCTCCTTTCCTACTGGAGCTGGCAGGCATGCTGCCAGGCTATTACTTTGAATTGAAATGGTACGTGTGGGAGGACTGTGGAGTGACACTCCAAGGATATTTAGGCATGGCAGATACTCATTATGCACTCAGAATTATTTCATAATGAAATGTTATAAATTACAGGCGGTGATATTTCCCTCTAAACTGTTTCAAAAAATAAAACACATCGAGAAATTTATCTTTAAAGCCGCCTTTCCGTTCCTTGTCCTTCAAATGGATCTGTCAAGTATTTGTTCCACATTTTGCAAATGTCTTAAGCTGAAGGGTTTTTTTTTCCCTTTTTATCTCCTGTTGGAAACATCTATTTAATGCAAATTCTGTGAATGAGGGAAACATCAGGCTTCCCACTTAAAAGGAAACCATGCTCTTGCTAATCAGCATATCACTCTGAAAACCCACGTGGAAGGAGACATTTTTACCTCACATTAATGCTGAAATGTGTTTGAAAGCTGCTGCTTTTTTTTTCCTTTTTGTCTTCCTGAATCTTATTGTTGGAGACAGTTCTCTTGCTAAAAGGTGACATTAGCTGTGACATGGGCAGATCGGGAACCTCACAGTGAGGAAAAGCTGCCATTCTGTTTTATAATGATTTAGCTGCAATGGGAAAATATGATTTTCCATGTGATTTACGAGCTTCTGTGTAAAACACTGCGGGGTTTCTTCCACTGAGCTCCAGCAGTGGCTCCATTGACTCTGTGGGTGGAAGGGGAGCACCCTCATGCCTCCATCCCTCAGGTGCCTCCACAGGCTGAGACTGCAAAATTCTGCCCAGCCTGGGAAAGGAATCGGGAGAAGCAGTGAATGGTTTGCTAATCCTTCCCTGCAGTGCCTATTTTTTAAGCTTTTTGGTTTTGTATGAGTTTTAGGGCAGGAGATTTAAGGACAACTTGCTGTTGCACAGCCCGTGCACAGGCTACGAGCGCCTGTAGCAGCAGGCGAGGCTGCCTCGAGAAAAAGAATTGAAATACAACAAAATACACAGAACTCCCTGAGTTTAAGCGGAGTTCACTCCCACGAGAAAATTCTGGGTGCTGGAGGCTTATTTTATGGAATAAGGAAAAGCTTAATAAGAACCACTTGTCGGGAGCCGAAGTTATATTTGCAATTGAGTACCTGTCGGGTAGAGAGGCAATGAAAAACTCTGATTATGAGTTTTGGCAAAATGATGACCGAGTGAAATGTAATGAGATTTGACGCCCAGGTGGCCAGAAATAGCTGATGAAATGGGTTTTTTTTTCTGATTTCTTAGGTGCTGGGAAAATGTACAGACCTGTACAAGTGTGTCGGTATCCGGCTGCTGAAAGTTAATACACCTTGCTGAGAAATCCTGTTTGTGACTGTTACCTTGCAGAGGTAATTAGACAACTGAGAGAAGTAATTTCTTTCTGAAAAGACTACATTGAAAAATTCCAAGTCAGTCGGGGAGATTTGTATCTAAATTATTAATCACACAACTCACAGAAATTGGTCTAAGCTGTAAATTTTGATAATTTTGAAACTTCTATATCTGTGCAGGCAGACGGTTTGACAGCAAGGGATATCATGAAAGAGACCAATTGTTCCACGGATTTTTCCTTCCTATCAGAATTTCTCCCAATTTTGCCCGTTTAAAGCCTAGCTTAGATGTGCTGCTCCTTCCTTCATTGCTAAATTTTGAGTCATCTGAAAGCTGATGCAGTTTATATTCAATACAATGAAGTTTTAGAACTCCATTGGCAGTCCAAATGCCCAAACTGGTATTTTGGCAGTTCATCTCTTCACGGGGCTGCAAACAGTCTGGGAGGATTAGGCTGAGAGCTTTGGTGCTAAATGACCCAGTTTGCTCACAACAATGTTCTGAGTTCTGTTTGGAAGAAAGAATTCAATTTCAGGGCATATCTGCTGACCTCCAAAGCTTCTTACAACTTGGGGTGGGTGTTTTTTTGACAAATAGCTGTAATCTGTTGGCATGAAGAGCTCCAGCAGGGTATACTTATTTTGGATGGGAGACCTCATCACAGAACCGAAAACAAGTACACAGTCTGCTTCATATTTCAGCTGAAAGTGGACATCCAAAGCAGATGAAATCATCAGCTGGTAGATGAAACTGGAAGCATGCTTTGTCTTTGTTATTAACTAGTTTATCAATTAATGTAGTCAAAAAATTAAGATTTGAGCTAAAGATCCATAGCAATGAGCACGGCATTAATTGTATGTGTTGCTATTGCAATCTGGTGAGGAAATACCATCCACGTAGATAAGTGATGCTGTTACTGTTCATCTTCTGAGAAGCGTGGCAGGACATTAGTTTAGTATAAAATCTATGTTTTACTTGAAGGGTTTTAATCTTGCATTAATTCTATAAGGAATATAAATGATTGCTGCGCCTTTCTCACAGGGAACTATTCACATGAAGTGCCACAAGGGGAAATTTACAGAAATTATGAACTAGAAATGCCACCAGCTGGATCAGCTTCAATGTATTTATTAATGATTGCGAATGAAGGGATAGTGGGTTTTACCTGCACTAACCACTATGAAATTTCTTTAGAGAGAAGAGTAAGGGATGCCTTAAAGCAGCTTGGAGGAGGAAACTAAAACTGACTGCCAAGTACAGCAGCGCCTTCCCTCTCTGCTCTTGACAATATAGATACTTTCAGCTGATTCTGCTGCAGGATGTATTCATGAGGATTTAGCTTTTGTAGCTTAGATGGAGAATTTGCCTTTTGTAGGAAGTTAGATCTTCATGTCCTGATGGCTGAGTAATACCAGACAAATGATAGGCTATTTCCTTAGCTCCTTTGGCATTTCCTTAAATTGCATGTAAAACCGGAATGAGAATAGAAGTCATATAATTATAGCTGATAAAAAAGAAACAATTTACAAAGAACAGTGAGAAAAATATGAAATCTGGTTCTCTGTATTAGCACGAAGATACAAGTTTTTAGCAGAACAGAACATTCCATACAAAAGCCTTCTACTAAACTGCATGACTAAAAAATCTCCATCTCTCTTCCTCCAAAACAGTAGACCTTTGGGCAATATTGACCAAAAAAGAAAGGGTTTGTAGTTGTCCACAAGTACTTAGGAAAGCCTTGCAGCCTCAGGCATAACTTCAGGGCAGATAAAAAAGACTCTGAGCTGAAAACCTTGGTAATTATGATCAACTGATCACTGACAACATTGGGTTGGCGCTCAGTAGTCGTCTGAAAAGTTACTAAAGTATTAGGATTTATTGGGAAAGAAATAGAGAACAAAGAAGAAAATGTCATTCTGCCGTTGCATGTATCAATGGTTCTCTTATATCATGGATCAATTCTGGAGGCAATTCTGGTTACCCCATCTCTGAAAAGACACAGAAGAACTAGAACAGCTTGGGCAAAAAGTCGCAGGTGTGATCAGAGAAACTAAACATTTTCCACATGAGAAATGATTGAGTCATTTGGGGAAGAAACAGGAGAAATATGAGGATGTGATAGAGGTCTGCAAAAATTGAGTCCCATGGAACAGAAGTATAGGCATCAGTTGTTCCTGGTCTTTACAAAACCGTATCAAGCTCCCAGGATGAGAATCACATCCACCAGCAGGCATCACAAAAAGTCCCAGACTGGACTCAGTGACCAACAGGAGCTGGATCCCAGCTCTAGAGTCAGGAATGTTCGGGTCGGGATCAGATGCAGACAAACAGACGGGGTCCTCCTCAGACGTTGGCCGTTGAAGGAAAAGAGTTGACTCTTTGATCCCTCAGCTTTTACACTGAGCATGATGCAGATGGGATGGAACACCCCAGTTGGTCAGTTTGGGGTCCCCTGTCCTGTCCCCTCCTCACACAGGGGTGATCCCTCAATGCTTTTCCACTTCCCACCCTCCAACAGGGCAAATAACAAAATTCCCTGACCCTGGTTGTTATAGGAATAAGTACAAACCAGGGCCTCTCTGCACCATCCCTTGCTATAATCAGGTCTTACCACTGAGAGAATGAGCAATTCCTGAACAATCTACTGTTAATTTCAGATTTTAGTTAGTTAGAAGAGGCCCAGCTAAAAAAGTAAAACTACCGAACAGAATATTGCTTTGTTTTACCTCAAACCAGGACACTGCTGTTGCTGCTTCTCATGGTAGGAAGTGGGGAGAGGAGGAGGGAGTGCTGTCCCCTCTCCAATCCTCCAGTTTCCTCGTGCCAGCTGCAGCCAGCTGTTGAGCTCTGGCTGCCAAAATATGGGACTTTGAGTTCTTTATGCAAATCTGCTCCTTGAACAGCTGTGTTTCATCTTGTCTGCAGCCACGCCACAAGACAGGCCTTGCGGGCTCTTTGGCATCTTAAATCTCGTGCAAGTTGGGGAATAAGGGCAAAGGTTGTGGTTTATAGCCATCTCTATGGAATGGAATCTCACCACAAGTATATTGTATTTCTCCTAATACTCTTTACTTGAATTAGAATTGTGGATATTTCACAAAACTAACCTGACAGTTAGTATTATTGTCAGTCTGGCTCTGTGGCTGTTGGTCGTATTTTAATACTAAAGTGTCAAGTTGTTTTTAAAAAATGTATCTGTTTATTTTCATTTGGAAAATTAGTAAAATCCTGACAGAAGGCTGGTGGTCATGAAATTTCTTGGGGAAGCCTTCATCTGAGACCGACTCGAGTCAGCATGGGTCCCTCATACCCTTCCAAATTCCTCTGAGTGTTAAGCAACCTCTTTTTTCCCTAGCATTTCAGTTGGCCTTGGTTTCTTTTGGATCACAACAGGTTTTTCTTTGTCTTCCTTAAGCTTGAAAACATGGGAGAAAATGTTTCCTGTCTGATATAGTTGTATTCTTTAATCAGAACTTTCATTATGAGCTGCCCAAAACTTAGTGTCTGCTTTTTATTAAATGACGGGTAGATTGAAGAATGACAAGTTGACAGGTTGACAGGAGAATGACAAATGTGATAAAGGATTTGAGTAGTCAGATCTGTTAGTCTGAAGAACAAGAGAGCTGTACTGGGAAAGGCATGCCTTGGAATAGAGACAGGAAAACTGAGAGGGAATAAACTTCAAACACAGAAAGTAATTACACAGAAAATGGAGCCCAGTTTGTTTGGTAGATAATAAAGGAACAGGAATAAACTTCAGGAAACAATTCAAGGAGAGCTTGGCTTAATTCTTCCGAAAGTGAAAAAGGCTATTTCAAGCAAGGTGCAAAACTTCCCGAGAGAGATATGGCATATTATTAACAGAAACAACCAGAATTATAAAAACTAGATGGGAATAATCTAATTGACAAAATGCAAATGCCAAATTTACAGCTGTGAGAACTCCTGTCCATCCATATTCTTATTGTATCAAGCCTCACCACTGATCTTTAAAGACTTAAACTGATCTTTCAAGAAGGTATCAGAGGTAAGAGTGGTGAGGGGCAAGGAGGACCAGAACCCACGTGCTGGTGGCCTGCAGGGTTTCCGTCTGTCTAACACCCACCCAAGGCAGTATGGATGATAGGTCCCTCCAAGAAACCCCAAAGGAGCAGTAAAAGTGGATACACTGTGTTTGTGGCAATTACCTATGCTTTTTAGAGGGAAGGCACTTGATGGGCAAGTATGAAGGAAAAATCTTGATTGCCAGGTTCATGACCAGAGGCTGATTGCTGCCTCACAGCTGCCCAAATGCTATCCCACAGTCTAAGCCAGAACCTTCTGAAAACAGTGAGTCTTCAGCCATGTGAAAAAGCCTTTGATCGAGCCTCATGCCTCAAGAGAAAAAAAAATGCACGCTGTTAATGCTAAAAACCAAGGAAGACCAAGTTAAGGGTTCATTACATACCAAAAGGATGGGCAAATACTTCTGCACTTTACACTTCCAAATTGAAAACTGAGAGGAAAACCCAGTGGTGATCTTGGACCCAGTGGAGAATACAAGCTGGCTCTGACTAACACTTTTTTCTGCAACCATTACAGGCCATGGGAAAACTCAAAAGATTTGCCATAGATTCACAGGAGCAATCTGTTGTCAGGAGCTTTAGGCAGCGAGAAATGAAGTTTTCATAGAACCAAAGTTTATAGGTTAAAAAAAGGCTCAGTTGCTTGTCACCTCAGCTCTAACTTCCCTGCAAGGCACATTTTCGGTGACAGCTTGCAATGCGGATCAGATAATCTGCTGAATGTCATGGGAACGATTCCAAATGTCAAAACAAAGCATAATTATTAAAACAAATCAGAGTGAAGAAGAAAATGTAATAAGAGCACAAAATGAGCATACCTGTGAGAAGTTATTTTGGTCTGCAATTTTTTGGAGAGGAACATCAAAATGGTAGCAATTGGCATGTAGGTTTCTTTTATAGCACTGACTTCTGATTTTAGGATTGACAGTGTCTGTGAGCATACTTACGCTGAAAAATGTTTTGGAAGAAACAGTTTCAGGTATTTTCTTCAGCTGTACTTTGGGGGGGTCCTTTTGAATTGAACACACTTTTCTGTGTAGGACTGACCGTTCTATGATTCATGACTTAAAAGCCATGGCAACATTCCCACTTAATTGAGCAGTTCCAACACATCTGATAAGCCCAGAATCATAGAAAGGTTTGGGTTGGAAAGGACCTTAAAGACCATTCTGCTCTGAGCCCCCTGCCCTGGGCAGGGACATCTCCCACCAGGCCAGGTTGCTCCAAGCCCCATCCAGCCTGGCCTTGAACCCCTCCAGGGATGGGGCAGCCACAGCTTCTCTGGGCAACCTGTTCCAGTGTCTCATCACCCTCATAGTAAAGCATTTCTTCCTGATACCCAATCTAAATCTTCCCTCTTTCAGTTTAAAACCATTACACCTCATCCTTTGGCTCCTTTCCCTGAGCAAGAGTCCCTCCCCATCTCTCCTGGAGCCCCTGTAGGTACTGGAAGGCTGATACAAGTTTATTAAACCCAGATCAGTCTATTTAGCTTAATAATCATCAGGCCAGGAGTTGAAGCCCATGTTCCTGTGACAATGTGGTTTGCATAACATCTAATGGTGTTCCCTCAGCCCACTAGAGTCATTGTTGTGTCTTGGTCCTCTTTTATAGTAGGATCCAACAACACAGAATATTGCCCTCCTTTTGAATCTTTGCTTATGGGTCACACTGCCCTCAATGCTCTTACTCCAGCCTTATCTGGACAGCATTGTGCCTGGTCCACCCTCCCTTGCTTATGACTCTGACAAAACTCCACAGTTGGGTCAATGGCTTGGTAAACTTTCACAGGAACAATGCACAGGGACTTCTCAGTGCTCCTCTATGAGCTACACCATTAAGGCTCCTCCAGACGAGCGCGTGATATGCTTGTTGGCCTCCTCTAAGCAAAGTTAAAGGCAGATGAAAATTGCTCAGTTTAAACAAGTAGAAACAGACTGTGATTGTAGCCATTTAAGAAATCTATTTAACCAGCAAATGTCTGTGGTGATGCATGTGCTGTGGTTTCCTGGATATAGGTCCAGGCTATGGTTCATCAGCTCAGAATGGATAGCATGGAAAAGCAGCAACCAGCAAAGCATTCCCCAACATGGTGGCAGGAGTATTGGCAGTTGAGTAGCTATCCTTGGAGGTATTTAAAAGACATGGTGCTGAGGGTCATGGTTTAGAGGTGATCTTGGCAGTACAAGGTTAACAGTTGGACTAAGGTCTTTTCCAACCTAAATGATTCTATGATTCAATGTTTCTATGACTGAGAAAACATGAAATGGGGCCAAGGAGTGACATCTGCTGCGTTAAGATAATTTATATCAGTTGATGTAAGGGTGCTGTTCTTCATATTAGTGAGATCATGCTGATTTATGACTGTTCTGTCTGGCCTACATCTGCGATTCTTCTATATTTTACATATTTGGGTGGAAGAATGAACTGACCTCATTCAGGTAGAAGATCTGTTTCTCATATATGCCAGGAGACAAAGACATCAAACATTTATTAAAGCTTGCAAACATTACAAAATAAAAGAAAAAGTATGCCTGAGCAGTCTGCAGCAGAAGGGTAATGTTCTGTGAGAGCCTGACGTTCGCTGCTCCCCAGGAAATAAATAGTATCTGCAATTCTAATATTGATCTTTCATTCTTCATCGTCCTTAGTCAAGCCTCTCCAAGCTAGGCATTATCTATTCTAACAAAGGCTGAGCCAAGGAATGGGAGGAGGGTAGTATGTACTCAGCGCAGCCTATTCCCTTGACTACCCCAAGAGATCCATTCCCTTTGCTTCTGGTGACCTGTGTCACTGGTGGTGGTGCAGACCCAAACTACATTCTTTAGAGCTGTGCCAGCAATTTAATTTCAGCCTTTATTGCAAAAGCATTTTCTTCAGATATTAGTTCACTCATTTTTCAGTTAATGTTCTGGTTTCAGCAGTTTCAGCAAAGGAAAATAAGAAGAAAAAACATCATTTTCAACAGACAAAAAACATTTGCATCAAGAAGAGTGTGGTCAGCAGGTGGAGGGAGGTCATCCTGCCCCTCTGCTCTGCCCTTGGGAGGCCCCATCTGAAGCATTGACTCCAGTTATGGGCTCCTGAGTTCAAGAAGGACAGGGAACTGCTGGAGAGGGTACAGCAGAGGGCTGTGAAGATCATGAGGGGACTAGAACATAACTTGGATGAGGAAAGGCTGAGGGACTTGGGTCTTTTTATCTGGAGAATAGAAAGCTGAGGGGGAATCTGATCAACACCTAGAAATACTTCAAAGGTGGGTGTCAGGAGGATGAGGCTAGTCTTTTTTCAGTGGTGCCCAGCAATAGGAGACAGATGAAACGGGCACAAACTTGAACGTAATAAGGAACATTTTCCCCTCTGAGGGTGTCAGGGCCCTGGCAGAGGCTGTCCAGAGAGGTGGTGGAGTCTCTGTCTCTGGAGACATTCTAAACCCTCCTGGGTGGACCTGCTCTGGCAGGGGGTCGGACTGCATGATCTCCAGAGGTCCCTTCCATGATTCTGTGAAACCCTGATGTGAGGCCACATACTGACAGTCAGGAGATTGCCATGTGCTGGTGGCACTGTTTCTGGGTCTCTTGTTGGTGATTCCTTAATGTGTTTTCACCCCATCCTACTGGTGAACATGCACACATGTCAGAAGGATATGGAGAAATTTCTCTTTACCATTCCCTTGGGCATGTGGTAGGTGCCACAGAGCTCTGGAAGACCAGGGTACCTGCTGGAGAGCACCAAACTGCCTTTGTAGCCAATCTCTGTGTTGGGTAAAAGCATGAAATTTAATTGTGGACATGTTGTACTGGTGAGGATCTTTTTACAGCTGTTTTTTTTAAACTACTGAAGACACATCAATCCTGACATAGTGAAAATCCCTCAAAAATCCAAAGGTTAATAGCTTTTTTGGCTTTGGGAGATGTGTTTTGCATACTAGACATTCTGGCTCTGATAGCATCCGGCAATTGTGGTTTCCCCAGTCACCTCTGCTTTAAGGTGAATGGGAGTTCTGCCAACAGGCCCTTATCAGACTAGATTGAAGGTATTTTTGGTGGAAGCAGGCAACTGCCTACACCCCTTGACTTTGTCTCCCTGTCCCTCTGAGTCCAGAGTGAACTCTTCTTATCTTACACCAAAAAAACCCCAGAAAATCGAAACAGGAGGAAGCCTGTTTTTATCAGCAAGCAAAACAATGTGTTAAGGGGTACAGTTCTGGCTCCCAGAAAACCTACACAGAGGAAAAGGAGGGAAAAAGCTGAAAATATATTAGAATAAAATTCTATATGACCCATAGTTTATAATCTCCAAATTTATACAGTGACACTTATGAAAATGTTGACATTTTTCATTATTTTTTTCCTGCCAAGTGATTATCTGTAACTAATAAAGCTAACTGTATACGTAAAGATAATGTTGGCTATGAAAAAACCCCTTGAATTATTATTATAAATGAGGAAGGGCAGAAACAGGTAGCAAGTAATAAACTACAGTTGCATTACTGGAATTTTTATTCCTCGTTTTTCTGAGGTCTCAATGAAAACCACCACTGGAAACCAAAAAAAGAAAAAGTGAGCAGATGGCAATCACTGCAAAAAGAAAACAAACCTGCAAGCTGTGTCCTGTGGAGAGCAGAGAGGACTTGGCCCCCATGGCTAAACCTTTGTGTCCAGGGAAACGTTGCGGATGAGCAGGGTGGCAGGAGGGATGCTCTTTCCCTCCAGCAGTTTTCCTCTCTCTCTCTCTTTCTGTAACTGGAATTACCTCAGCAACTGTTTCCCATGCCTGATACTCTCATTTTCACAGACATACTCATCTGACAAAAAGCCTTTGCCATCCAAGTCTATGTTTCCATCTGTCTATGCTTCTCTCCCTCTTTCATTTCCAAAGTGTCATTTATTTCATCACTGCTGAGCACTAGAATTCAAAGTTAGTCCCAAATGTGGACTAACTTAAACGTCCTCAAGTGGTTCATTTTGAGTAGAGATGCTGCTGACATTTGCCTTCAGGACTTTATACTAAACTATTTGGTGCTCGTGATTTCAGTTTTGAGATGATGGTCTCCCTCTGAGAATTAAAGAACTCTTGAGTGTTTGGCATGTGGGTCCTATAATCAGCCTGAGAAAACCAGGAGGTAGTAGATACATGTAATGCTTGCAATGATCATTGCAATGCCCTGTTGCCAATGGGATTTCACTCCCATGTAATAGCAATGTCACTGAATTTCTAACCTTATGGAATATATATGTGGTTAAGATATACCCTATGTTTTCATGTGTTCTTCCTAGGATCTCGTCTTCTCATGTTGAGGCTCATGGGTGAATGCTTACTGATTAAATAGGAACAGCATCCTGCTCTTTTAGAAGGGACATAATTTAGGAGTTGAGAGGTCTGTGATTCTGCGACACATTTGTTGAGAAACCATTATAACTCTTTTTGCCTCAACTCCTTTGCATTCTTTAGCAATAACAAAAATATAGAGAGTTCGTATATAAAACATGTTGGGGCTATTTTTATAATATTTTTTCCATCCCCAGTTCTTAAGTTGTTTTCTAGAGAGTTTTGTATTCCATTAGGAGTAAGAGAAGCTTGTGAAAACCGCTAGCATAAAAGTTAATTGCATCTTTTTTATGACTCTGTCATCTTCCTTCAGTAGTTGCCTCTCTTTTTCAATGCAGAGACCATGTTCATTTTTTCCTGAAAAAAAACCTGATTTACCTCCCTGATTTTCTCACTTCTTGCTGGGGCAACGCTCTGTTTCTCCCCCTTCTTTCATTTTATTTCATGTCCCGTCCTTCAAGCCTTACACCTCCTCTTTCTTTCCTTCCCCCCCACCCCCTCACCCCCCCAAGGTTTCTCTTGTCATCTTAGGCCATGGGTTGATTATTCTAAAAACTGCTAGTGTGCCAGATCTTCAAGAAGGAGATGGTTAAAACAGAACCTGAAAAGTCTTAATACACCAAAATGATGATTAAAGACATTAAAGCTTTTTTTTTTCCAGCTTTTTTTTTTTAATTACAGTCATCCTTTGTTTAGTGATTTTCTTATTCTGGGCAGATCTAAACCTTTATTTGGCAGCGTAGACTGAAGCTCAGTGCTCACACCTGCTGAAGCATCAGTTACGGCAGTAGCAGCATCTGAATAGATATTCTGCTGAAGTGGAATCTCTGCTATCTCTTAATTAAACCTCCATCACTGTCACCTTGTACCATTAGATGGAAACCAATTCCCAGAAGCTGTCCCAGTATGTGAGCTCCGATTAAATAAACAAGCTTTTGAGTTCAGTCTGGCTAGAACATGCCTTGGTTCATATTATTAACTTCTATATCCTAATAAAAACACACAGTTAGTTCTTAACTGAGCAACTATTTTAGATGCAGGAAGTGAAGAGGCATTTTAAATGGAGCCTAGCTTCTCCGTTTATTAAAACCTAAATTATGTCTGTGGTGATGACCTAAAATACTCAGAAATGGAAGCATTCTTCCTTGAGCTAGTACTAGTCTCATCTATTCCATCACATTAGCTTTTCGTGAAACAACAGAATAAGATTAGAGAACAAAATCCATTGTACTCTTCATGTAAATTAATTGCATTCAGGAACACTGTGTACCACCAGAAATCGATGAACTGGTTTCATTAATGGTCAGGCTTAGACACGGCGTTCTGCCTTTTGTGATTTGTAGCAGCTTCGCTAAAGAACAATTATACTTATCAAACAGAGCACACCGAGAGAAGGAGTAGCATGAAAGGTGGAGAAATCCTTGTTCTTTGGCACCAGGACCCATTCTTCAGTTTCAGGGATTGATTAGGGTAGATGAGTGTTACAGGTGGGATGTAAGCAGAGACTGGAGTCCAACACGGAGGTACACAGCCCCCACAACTCATGCTTTACCCCCAGAGACCCATAAGGGCTTGGGAGTTCAGAGCATTGCCCAGAAGTGCTTCTGAGCTGCTCCTGTGGAGTTTCTCATTGTTTATGCTTATGCCAGTTTGTGGCTGACAACCTGGTCGCTACCTGTCTGGAAGGCCTAGTCAGTAGTTACAGCTCAAGTCACCTATGGCATTTTTGCCTGGGGATTGTCACTTGCAGCCAGCTGTGTTCAAAGCACATCTCAAAAGGCTGATGCTCCTGCCCATGGTTCCTTTTACATAGACTCATAGAATGGTGAGAGTTGGAAGGGACCTTAAAGATCATCCAGTTTCAAGCCCCCTGCCCTGGGCAGGGACACCTCCCACCAGACCAGGTTGCTCCAAGCCCCATCCAGCCTGGCCTTCAACCCCTCCAGGGATGGGGCAGCCACAGCTTCTCTGGGCAACCCTGGCCAGGACCTCACCACCTTCATAGCAAAGAATTTCTTTCTGGCATTTAATCCAAATCTCCCCTCTTCCAATTTAAAGTCCCCCCTTGTCCTGTCACTACACATCCTGACAAAGTGTCCCTCTCCAGCTCTCATGTAGGCTCTCTTCAGATATTGGAAGGCTGCTATTCATGCAGCTCATCCATGAGCTGTGTGGAGTCTGTAGCCTGAGAGGGTTTAATCCCACATGATAAACCATTTCCACAGGACCTCTCCCCCAGCTAGAAGTGCCCAGCATGTTGATGCTGAGACTGAGGTGGTGGTCCCTTTCCTCCTATGTTAATCCCTGCAGAATGGCTGCTTTGAATCTCTTTGCACTGGGGAGCCTTGATATCAAGAATTCAGGGAATGGTGTCTGGAAGTTAGATATGAAGACCTTCAGGGTCAGTGAATCTTTATAGGTCCAGTCCCAAGAGACTCCACGTGAATCCGCACACACGTGAATGAGAGGCACTGCAGAGCTTTTAATTTCAGCCCTGCTAAGGCCACTTCAAGGTAAAGCAACTCCAGTGGGTAAACAAAATTAAGTCCTGTCAGTTTTCAGGCTTCAGAAAGTGCAGACAACGAGCTGTCTCCCCTCAGACCTTGTTGAAGACTGCTGAGCTTAATAAAATGGTCAGGATTTAATTTGACCCAGAATTTCCCACATTTTAAGCCAACGAGAAGGATAGGTAAGGATGCTTAACTTTATCAAAGACCTATGGCTAGCAGAAAGAGTAGATTAGACGTGGTGTTGAGGGATCTGGTGTAGGGGAGAACTTTGTACAGTGGGGCTGATGGTTGGACTTGACGATCCCAAGGGTCTCTTCCAACCTAAACGATTCTATGAGAGCAGAAGGGGACATTGTATGGCTCCTCCTGGCCTAGGGTGGGTTGAGGACCGTGGGGCACCATGACCTACAGCCTGATGTGCCCCACACAGAGCACACTGTGGGGGAGCAATAGAGCTGGTGTCCTTGATGTCTCTATTGCACTGCTGAAACCAAAGGGTTCTCCCTTGGTTAGCACTTGAGCTAGCTGGAGACAGGAAAGCTCATTTATAAACCTTGCAAAACTAAATGGAAGGTGTTGAAATGTCATATTTCTTTTTCTTTTTTTTCTTTTTTTTTTCTTTTTGAGCATGCATGGTCTTTAGTCAAAGTACCATAATGGGTTGTTGAGGACTGCCAGGAAAATTATACCACATTAAAAGATTCATGTCGACGAGTATTTCTGGACTGTCTGAGGAGGCTTGCTGCATTTTTGGCATAAATCAAGGAAGAAACTGATCTTTAAGGTTAGTTATCAACCAGAAGAGACAATCCTTTTCCAACCTCAATTTTGAATTTATCAGATGAAATTCAGCCAGCTAACAATAAATATTCCTGGTTTTTCTTTTAATTATTTTTTCCACCTTAATGGCACTTTTTAATTAAACACTCCATTAAGCTTAATACTAAACAAATTTTGTGGGTCAGATGATGAACCATTTGCAGATGATTACTTGCTCAAGGCTTGTTCTGAACCCCACTGAAGTTAAAGGAAACCTTTTCAATAACTTCAGTGGGTTTGGGACTAAAGCAGTGAAGTAGTTTGATTGGAGCAGATGAGAAAACTCCATGTAAGGGACTACCTTCTTGTACGAGAAGGGGTTTGAATGTCTCACCCAACAAATAGATAGAGCCTTATGGCTACTAATGCAAATGTTATGGAGTTAAAAATCAGCTGGCATTAATT
Organism: Jacana jacana; assembly: GCA_013400555.1. Classification (NCBI taxonomy): domain Eukaryota; kingdom Metazoa; phylum Chordata; class Aves; order Charadriiformes; family Jacanidae; genus Jacana; species Jacana jacana. The sequence continues at coordinate 51,489 of VZTM01014213.1, forward strand.
TGAGAGCTGTTTTTAACAAAAGAAACGGCAGTATGGTTGGCTCTAGAGCACACCAGTTTATCAGTGTCTACTCTGTTGTATTCGAGGTCACAGGAATGTTTTTGTATAATTAGAAGGCCACAAAGGGCTCATGTTTTATATGCATATATATATGTGCACATACATACATTGAAATATTTATCTAAAAAATTCCAACTACCCTTCAATTACCTCCGTCAGCAATAGCGTTTTGTAACATTTATGGCTTTTCATACTCCTTTGTCAGATGCTGTCATGTGGGTATTTTCCTCTCTGCCTTTAAGTGCAAAGCCTTTTATTTATACAGAAATATGAAATCAGTGCCGGTCTGTGAATTAAAATATTACTCACCCGGGGGAAAATGACCTTCTTCTAAAGATTGATGGAGAAACCACCAGAAACCTAGAGAAATTATATTTACCATTTTCAAAAAGGTAACAGCTTGAACTGATCCTGATCTTTCCCCATTCCGCATCTGTCTCCAGCTCATTTGTAGCAGACCAAAGAAAACAAACATAAGTGCAGATAGATGTTTAATCGTGTGGTGTTAAGTCATTATTCTCTTGCAATTTCCTGCCTTTTAAATGTGTACACGTTTATGATACGGCTCCCTACTGAGTAATGTAAATAACTATTTCTTTATGATTATTTACAGTCATAACCATGGGAGGTTTATTGGTTTTCTTAATGTTCTTTTGAAAGCACTTTAAAGCCCTGTTCACGATCACATCTCTTTGTACCAAAATCTGTCTTCACTAGATATAAACAGTTTCTATTCCAGAGAGTTCTCATTCAAAAGACCCAGTGTGGAGGTCACCACAGCCTGTGGTCACCAAAATAAGAGGTAAGGCTATTTGCCTGTAGTCAAGTATTCACTGGTCATTTGTAACCGGCTCCTTAAAGGCTAAAAACCATATAACTCTGAGAGGTTTAACACAAAATTATGTTCTTCTAACTCCATAAATTATTCCTGTTATGGAATATGTTAGAGAATGATCTATAGGTTCTTATCCAAAGGACAAGTCTGAAGCCATCTTTCTCCACGAAACCCACTGCTCAGTACCAACCAGACGGTAATTTATTACAATGCCTAGAAAATAGCCCAGTATCCTTTCTTACAGAAAAATCAGCAAAAATGGCAGGCAGGCAAGCTGGTAAGCCATAAGAGATGTTTACCAAAAGGAGAAAATCTGTGAAGCATTTCTATGTCCTCCTTGTGGATTAACACCGGTGGACTGGTATGCACCCCACAGCTCACTTCACCCTCCTTCAGTGGGACAGGGGAAGAAGAAGAAAGAATAAAAACAAAAAAACATGGGATCAAGATAGAAAAAAAAAATATATAAATATATATAATTACTTGATAATTGGAAGAAGAGGGAAGGAAACAAAACAAGCACTGCAAAACAAGACAAGAGGGGCTGGAGCGAGTGCAGAAGAGGGCAACAAAACTGGTGGAGGGCCTGGAGNGGCATTCACTCCACACCTGCTGTGGGTAGATCGATGGCCAGCCAGCTCCTGAGCAAAAGATGTATAACACCCTTAAAAACTCCTCTTTTCCCATTTATTGCTGAGCATGACATTATATGGGTTGGAACAGCGCTTGGGTTAGTCCATCCCTTTGGTCAGCTCGGGTCATCTGCCCAACTGTGCCCTCTCCCAGCCTATTGTGCACCCCTCAATTTATTCACTGGAGGGTCAGAATGAGAAACAGAGAGGGCCAGGGAAGGTTAGAAAATTGGTGCATTAACAGTGCCGTTTTGGTCACAAATCTACAGCACAGCACCATATGAGCTGTTATGAAGAACATTAACTCAATCCTAACCAGGTTGAGTAAAGACCTTTTAATTCCTGCCCCCCCCCAATTCCAGTCTTAGCAGACGTTGTGCCTTGCTGCAAAAGAAATTTAAAATATCCTTTTTCCTGCTCTAACCTGGAACTTCCAACTATTAGTACAGCATCATGCAGAAGGTAAGATGACTGCTTTTCTCCTGATGCCTCTTTTCTCTTTCTGGGGAAAAGTTAATCTTTTTATTGAAATGTCTTTTTTATGTTGTTTTAACGGGGAGCTGTATTTCTCCCCATACAGTAGGCAGCGGATGAATGGTCCTGCCTCTCTGAATAATCTGTTGTTTCACATTTTAATACCTTGCTTGTGGCATATGGAGGACACAGGGAGGGAGACTGGGGGGATTCTCCTATCCTCCCAGGAATCAGAACAGCCCCAGAAGCTGCCACCCTCGGGTCAGCAGCTCCTGACCTCCCTGCCAGCTGAATGGGAGGGCAAACCTCCCCTTGATGTTCATGAGCAGGATGGGGACCCTGGAGAGCCAGCACAGCCCGATAGCTGTCACCCCAAGAGACACGAGAGGTTTCAAAAGGTCAGGGAAGATCTTTTTTTCATTTTTAAAATTTTTTTTATTTTTTTTTAAAGGCGTACATTTTGCACAAAGCCATGTCACATCAGATCCCCGTTGCTAGGGAAGTTACACCAAGCTGTGCATGGAGCCTACAACTGCTGGAAATTTCTTTCAGCTCAATGTGATTCACAGGCATGAGGACTAATAAGAACATAGTGTATTATTAAAAATATCAGCTTGACAGGGCTCAGCAAGTGCCTGTAGCTAGCGTACCTCAGAAACAGGGAAAAGCCAGACTCCATTAACTCTCTGCATCTGAGCCTTCTTACTTATCTGCGGAGAGAGGCAGAGAAATTACACGAGGTTGAGATTTTAATGAGAAGAAGTAGAGGACTAATGAAATGCTAATGAGATCGACATAATCCAGTGTGTCACTGCAGGCTCTCGAGTCCTTTCAAGCCTGGTAAACAAAACAGCTACCATTAATTTGCCTGAAGTGTATTCATGAATTTAGCAATGGAATTTAGAAAGTGTTGAAAAATACCCACTGTGTTCAGCAGCGACACCAAATCTTGGTTTTTTAAAGATATTTCCCAAAGGTTAGGGCTCCATGGTCTTGCTTGGAGTCAGATGGTCGCCAGGCACATGTGACTGGATGGTTTCCACAGGGTTTCTACTTGGCTAACAAGTTTGTCAGGGAGGAGATCTGACAGAGAACTAGAGGTGGGTGGTGGGTTTTCATGGAAAACATCCACCCGGGGAAGAGAGGTGGCTTTAAGTGCTGGTGGGCACAGGCTGGGTGCACAACAAAGGCTCTCGCTTCACATCCGACCAACTCATCCCTCAGCTTGTGGCCCAGCATGTCTTGGGCTTACGGGGAGCTTTCAGACAAGAGCTTTCCCTTTCCAGAACAACTTAACTCTGGGCCCAAACAGGCTGTGTCACAAGACCAGAGAGCTAAGAAAGGCAGAAGTAGGTTGAAACTATTTTTACAGCTCTGTGATCCAAAGGTGATCTTTGTCTTACACAGGAGAGAACAAGTTTCAAGCTGTTCTGTTTTGCTTTGGGTTTTTGGTGGGTCTTTTTTATTTTTCCTTACAGCCCTCAGTAGCCTGTGCTGCTCCTCAGGGATCAGGGGGACACGGGGCTATGGCTGCCATTCATCTCCCTTCCAGCAAAAGGACTTGAATCCACAGAGGAATAATTTAAGTCAGATCTCTCTTGGTACAGAAACAGCCCAAGGCACTACAGAATATGTCCAAAATTACTCTTTTGAGTTGTATCAGCTGATTTCTTTATAAAGGGCTCCTAAAAAAACCCCACACTTTTATATGAACTGAGCTTTAAGTTAAGTTTCAATGTTACTGTCCATCACAGCTCCATTTTCAAGTTTGAGACCTGATTGAAGAGGACTTTTAACTATTTCTTCCAACCCAGAAGTTAGCTCTTGCCCTAGCAGCTACCGAAGCTACTCTGACTGACTAACTTTCGTTTGGATCCTCCATTTATAGCATCAAATTACTAACTCCAAATACCTTGTTCCAGACAAATTGCTCATTTCCCCCAGGGAGAAGATAAAAACAGAGAAAGAAAATAAAAGCAGTCATTCAGAGCATCCTCAGACATATTTTACATTGAATCTGTCTTGCTCTAGGTTTTCATTTTTGTTCCTCTGAGGAAGAAATCTCTTTCCCTTTCAGCATTTCTTTTCAGTTGTACATATATCACAATAATTTAGCATACATTTCTCTAATCTTTGATTAATGTCTTACCTTGCACTTAAATACCCATTAACATGAAACCATCGCAGTAATTTTGGTTGAATCCCCGTATCACTGACATACTGTTCATGAAAACAAGATTAGCATCTGAAGCTTTCAAGGGATGATTGCTGTAGTGTTTGGATTCTTTCCTGACAAGATAGACTCTCTAATTCTTTTAAACGAGGCAGGGGAAAGGGAGGGGGGGAGCACCATGTGCTTCCAACCAGCCTTCTGCACTTCTTTATGTGCAGAGTTCCAAGCAGAGTTGAAAGCACAATTCACAAGAGTTAGGGATTCAGTATTTGGGTGAAAAGTGTGCTCAGGTCAGTGTCTGACACGCTGACCAGCGTTACTTTTGAAATTCTCCATTTGTTTTCTTCCCCCAACTGATCTGTGTGTCTCCATCAAACCCTTCTGTCTGGGTTTTAAAGAGTCCGGGGCAGGGATTACCTCTTACGGAAACACAAGTAACAGCATAGTTCACCTCCTAAAATTTCACTTCTGAAACAGATTCCACCTTCGTTTATATGGAACCACATGCAGATAACATCCATCCCGAAAAGTCCTCTTCTACAAAAATAGTCCTCCATATGTCTTTGTTTAGTTACCTGCTATATTCAAAATAAGTTCCAAGTGCCAGAATTCAGTGACTGACAGTGCAAAAACTTTCAAGATCCACCGAAAACCTCAAAGTCAGCCCTGAGAATGGCAAGAAAATAACACTCCCAAAGTCCCTCCGCCTTCGTTCTCTTATATGTAAAATGAGAATGGTCCTGACCTGACAGAACTACAGTTCAAAGCTCAAATTCATCAGCATTTGTAAAATTCTTCAGGACTCTGAAGTGAAGCTCACTTAAAATACTGCTACCTTAGGAAATGATGGTCATTTCTTGTCTTTTTCTGACATTATCTCAGAACTAGAATAACAGAGTTTTGACCCTGAAAGACAATTTGTGCATGAGGTGTGTTTTTAATTCCACTGTGCCCTGTTTGCACCTTTGTCCCTTTTGCAGAATCACAGAATGCTCTGGGGTTGGAAGGGACTTCTGGAGATCATTTAGTCCAACCCCCTGCCAGAGCAGGTCCACCCAGAGTAGGTACCATAGGAAGGTGGGTTTGGAATGTCTCCAGAGTTGGAGCCTCCACCACTTCTCTGGAAAACCTCTTCCAGGGCTCTGCCACCATCAAAGTGAAGGAGTTCCTTCTTGTCTTGAGATGGAACTTCTTATCACAAACTTACAGAATATCAGGGATTAGAAGGGACCTTGAAAGATCATCCAGTCCAATCCCCCTGCCTGAGCAGGAACACCCAGAGCAGGTCACACAGGAACACCTCCAGGCGGGTTTGGAATGTCTCCAGAGAAGAGATGTTCCAGTTAGTGTCCATTTCCTCTTGATCTGTCCCTGGGCATCACAGAAAAAAGTGGTCCCATCCTCCGGACACCCACCCTTTCATTATTGATAGGTGCTGATATTTAATTGAGATTTATTTACAGTATTTTACAATTATTTACAATTTATTGTTGGATGTACAGGTAAGGGCTAACACTATCTACCCTGGATATGTGATTCCAGGGAAGAAGAATTTGTAGGGAGCTGTGTGCTGCTCTTTCTGGCAGCTGCAGCCTCTGCGTGAAGGAAGTCAGATGCTTTTGCTCTGATTGCAAATTGGGTCAGCTGCTGACATTGTCCCCTGGTGCCACTGCCCAGGCTCTGCTGCTGCTGTGCCCTCCTGCTGTGTAGATTCATCTCTTTGAAGCGTCAGTGGGGGAGGACCTCTGTCTCGGAGGGAGAAAATGTTCCCCTTCTCCACTTCCTGCTCTTCCTCTTATTGCCGCTGACCCTGCTTTTTTCTTAAGTTAATGAGGTTAATTTAATGACCTATGTTTTGCTTTGCATGGGGTCTGATATCCAGAGCCCAGGGTGAGTGGCTCCTGTGCTTCACTTGGTGTTGCGTGGTTGATTGTGTGATTATTTACATGGCTTTGCTACTCTCCTCACGCTGTTAAAGTGAATGAAAGTTACCAGAGGTTTGGTTTGTCCCCTGTGCAATCTGAGCAACTTGCATCCTGTGGGTAACAAACCCTGCTCTTTTTTGGCTGAACTTATCTTTCACCTGTGTTAATTATTAGGACATGCACTTCACATGGAGAATCAAAGAATGATAGGGAGTTGGAAGGGACCTCTGGAGACCACCTAGTCCAACCCCCTGCCAGAGCAGGTCCACCCAGAGCAGGAACATGTCCAGCCAGGGTTTGGAATGTCTCCAGAGATGGAGACTCCACCACCTCTCTGCCAGGGCTCTGACACCCTCAAAGTGAAGAAGTTCCTCCTCATGTTGAGATGGAACTTCTTATGATCCAGTTTGTGCCTATTTCCTCCTGTCTTGTCCCTGGGCACCACTGAAAAAAGCCTGGCTCCATCCTCCTGACACCCACCCCTGAAGTATTTATGGGTGTTGATCAGATCCCGCTTCAGCCTTCTATTCTCCAAGCTAGAAAGACCCAAGTCCCTCAGCCTTTTCTCATCAGACGAGTGCTCTAGGCCCCCTCATCATCTTCATAGCCCTCTGCTGTACCCTCTCCAGCAGTTCTCTGTCCTTCTTGAACTTCAACTCACTGCTGTGGTCCTCAACCGGAATGCTCTTGTGCACGCCGCTTACTGTAAGCACGTGAGTAGCTCTATGGAAGCAAAATGTAAAGTTACACGTAATTATAACGTAGCATTGGGGTTGTTTCTAGGCTATTAGAATGTTGTCTCATGGGGATGATGACGTCACTGAACTCCTCAGCTTGCTCCTGTGTACCTCATACTGCATTTCACTCGTTTCTAAGTCAGACAGACTCTCTTACATGGTCCACATTACAGTGATAGCGTAGCAGCTTTATGCAACACAAGTGCATGGGTCTCTAAGTGGCATCACCCACATCTGAGATATTTAGTAGAACATTGGTTGTTGTAATAACAAAAGCAATAGGCCAATTTTTCACAGTGATCACACCAGTTAATAAACTGGCATATTTTCTAATTTTCAACTAAAATATTTTCCTTGCATCCAGGGTTACAACCGGCATGTGCAGTGTTGGGTACTAAGGAAACTCCTCAAAATGGTTGAACAGTTAAATAAAACATAAAGATGGAGAACAGAAGAATGCAGTTTGAGGAACAGTTGGGAAAGACAAAGCAAAGAAGAAAAAGGCTATTCAGAAAGCAAATTCAAGTGTAGTTCAATGTTAGTCAAGGGGAAAGGAGGAAAATTAAGCAACAAGGTGTTATCATCTAGATATTTGTTAGACAGAAGGCCTATGTTTTAGCTTGTTTATTTTTGAAGGTCCTCTATAGCTGATGAAAAGAGAGAGATACCATCCCAGTGTGGATCATACATCCCCGAAATCAATGTCTAATATATCACCCTTTTGACATATTTCTCTCTCTCTCCCTCCAAGAATGGATCAAGGAATACAGTTTTTGTTACTTCTACCAAGCTGGTGAGGGGTGTAGAGAACACGTCATACAATGAGAGGCTGAGGGAAGGGCGTGTTTAGTTTGAAGAAGAGGAGGCTGAAGGGAGACCTCCTTGTCCTCTATAGCTACCTGAAAGGAGGTTGTAGAGAGGTGGGTGTTGGCCTCTCCTCCCAAGGGAATAATGGCAGGACCAGAGGCAATGGTCTGAAGTTGCAGCAGGGGAGGTTTAGACTGGATATCAGGAAGAATGACTTTACTGAGAGAATGGTCAGGCACTGGAACAGCCTGCCCAGGGAGGGGGTTGAATCCCTGGAGGTATTTAGGAAACGTGTAGGTGCGGCACCTGAGGGCTGAGATTGGGTTTTGTTTTGTGCATGGTTGGACTCGGTGATCTCAGAGATCCTTTCCAACCATGAAAATTCTGTGATTCTGTTATGGTGCAAGCTTCTCCTTGCACGGTTTTCCTGGATTATTCTTATGACACGTGTTCATGTAGGGCACACCAGGCCTGTAGTGCTGCGTGGTTCAGAGATGGTGGAAATGGCCAGCGCTGGCTCAAGTGGCACATCTGAATTGTTCTCTTCCTTGACACTCTTTCTACTTTTAGACATTTTAATTTCCTGCAGACTTCACTCAGTCACATGTGGGCAAGTAAACAGATTGTTTTGAATCAAACAGCTGCGCTAATTTATTGCACTGTTTAAAGCAGAGCTTGAACATGCTCTTGACTACACGCAGGGGTGGGATGTACTGGCAGATACGAATGGGTACAATAGCTCCCTTCAAATTAAAACATCCACAGAAAGCAGAAGACCAGCCAGCAGGCAGCACTGCTGAGCAAGCCATGACCATCTCCCATTTCTCGAGCTACCCCTGGGACTTCTGGGGCTCTTGGGGAGGATTCAGGCAGTGCTGTTGGGGGTGGTGGTGTCACTCAAGGCAGATGGTTTGTTGCAGCAGGGGAGGTTTAGATTAGATATTAGGATGAATTACTTTACTGAGAGGGTGGTCAGGCACTGGAACGGTTTGCTCAGGGAAGTTGTGGAGTCACCATCCCTGGAGGTATTTAAGAAACATGTAGATGTGGCACCTCAGGGCATGCTCTACTGGCTGAGATCCTTGGTTGTGGTGGTTGTTGCTGTGGTGGGGTTGTTTTGGATGTGGTTGGTTTGGATTCTTTGGATTGGCTTGGGGATTTTGCTTACAGTTGGACTCGATGATCTCAAAAGTCCCTTCCAACCATGAAGATTCTGTGATTCCATTTCCAGCCTCCCACACCATGGGGCTTGAAAGGCCTGGCCCCTCCGTGTTTTTCCCTCTTGTTCTGCCATGTCTCCTTGACAAGGCAATGAACATTTTCTTGTCCAGAGCCCGTGCTCTGGACCAGAACATAACCAACCGATAACAGAAGATAAAAAGGACACTTCACAGGCTGGAGCTCCCAAGTTCTCACAGCAGTTTATACTCCACAGTTGAAACCAGAGCAAATGAAAGAATTCAGGGAAATGTCCTAAAACCACAGAGCAGGTAAAACTGGTTTTGGACTTAGGGGCTCCTGGTGGTCAAGGGCACTCCACTGTTAATATAGCAATTCTGCCTTTTCCTGACATGAGACAGGATCTCAAACACTTTGCTTTTCTATAAATTCTTTTTTCTCTGCTGGAAGGCATTTTGGGGAACCCCAAACATCTTTATTAAATGAAAAACATAAGAAGTGGAAAGCCATTATCCCTGTGTGAACTGGTCTGGAAAAATATGCATATGAAATGAGAGTATGGAGGAATTCAAAGGAGGTTGTGGTCAAGATCAAATAGTATTTTTTCTTAGCTTGTGTTTTGCTGCCCTTGGAGTTTGAGTTAACACTCCTTTGCACTTCTTGCATCTGCGATTGTCTTCTAGAAACATCTCTGAATTTCTACACTGTGTTTCAGTGAACATTTCTACGAGCAGCCAAGGAACGAGATTGCAATTGCATTTCTGCTTGTCTAATAGCACATGAGGGATCTGCCTCTATAAAACTCTGTACCATGTCCTGACTGCCCCTGACCTAAAATAATCTTAAAAGTCCAGCTAAGCCTCCCTGATAGGTAAACAGGACATTGAAAAACAAGTTCCAGGTTTTCCTACATCTATTCCTATGATAGCAAGTAGGGTATTTAAAAATATCCCAAACAGGGCTACAATAAATTTATATACATAGATATGTGTGTGTTTGGCTGTTTCTGCAAGGAACTGCCCAGGAATTATGGATTCTTCAAGTTGTATACTGAAAATAAGCAGTGTGGATAGGTCCCCGTGCTGACAAAACCCAACGATGTTAGATAGGAAAGAAACCTAAAAAAAAAGAAAAAAGAGAGAAAGTACAAAGGAAACAGGTGGCTTGTTACAGGCCTGCCAAGAACATTTTGGAGCCTTGAGAACATGCACTCCCCTGCTTGGCTGAGTGTTGTTTCTGTCTCGTCCACTGAGTGATTTCTTGTCTTTCCCACAGCTTCCTTCTGCCGCCTGCAAGCAACCTGCTCTCTGCTCATTTTATCTCTTCCCTCGGGTTGGGCCTTGCCCTTTGACTCTCTGCCTTTCCTCCTCTTGGTGTCAAGCCTTCCTGCTTTGTAGATGTCAGGTGGTGTTAGATGATTGCCCTCTTTGAGCTCTCACCTTCTCCGTCCTCCCCATTCTTCGTCCCCATCAAATAAGCTGACAGTTTTCAACCTTTTTGCTCTGTGATTGGAAATGCTGCAGTTTCTGTGGGATGTATTGATACATTGGTGAATGCAGATGCTCAGGGCATTTGTGAGCAAAGGTATGGTCTTCCTCAACCCACCTATCTTCCTTCCTCACTGCTGAAAACCAGGCCAGTGCTTACAGAAAAAAAACCAAAAGTCATTTCTTTTTAGTTTAGGAGGAGTCCCAGTGAGTCCCTTGGGCTGCAGCTAGTCCTCTGAACTTAATAAAAGCAGGATACTGGTTCTCACTCCTCATCCATGCTTTAGAAACCCAGTTCATTCTAACTAGGAGTATTACAGTGAATTACAACATTGACAAATAGCTTTATTGGTACTCCCCAGAAAGGCTGATAAACTCCCAGGATTACCTCCATAAAATCTCTTCATTAATACGGGAGCAGTGCTTTCATATCTTTTTTTGTATTTCTTAAAAATAAATGAAGGTGCATGTGCCAGACAGCATTGTACAGGGAGTTCAGTGCATCCGGGACACGTTAACCTCCAAAGCTTTTGTACTGTCCACTTATGCATGTGCAGTGTCTCTCCTTTTGGGGTTTACAGATGTCTGGAGCCTGGCCAAAGCTGCTGCTCCACCATGGAAGCTGGACATCTGGAAATTCCAGACAAGTGGCTAAAGCTCACTTTTTATGTGGGGTTGGACTGGATGATCTTTAAGACTCACTTTTTATGTGGGGTTAGACTGGATGATCTTTAAGGTCTTTTCCAACCTAAACCATTCTATGATTCTGTGATTGTAAACTGGGTTTAATTTTTATGTGGACAGCATTTCTGGGGTGAAAAAACAGAACGTAAGCCAGAAAACCAGATGTGTGTATGTGACTTATCTAGAAACCCTAGTCAAGGTGAGGACACTTTCAGTGCAATAAGAGAACATTAAAAAACCCCAAAATATCAATATCCTACTGAAGGCCAATAGTAGATGAGTGCCAAATTCCTTTCTGAGCCTTTCAAAACCTACTACATATCTCATTTTGCCTTGACTTTATTAGACCTCCTTTCATTTCATCCAATTTCCCTAAACAAGCACCCTCGGTAACTTCTGTCCTTCCCTCTTCACTGTGAAAACATTTCTGAATATCACAGTGAACCTCAAAGCCCACACGCTTGCTCTCTCAGTGTGTTCAGCACCAGTTCTGTTACGTAGGCTTTTTCTTCTCCCATGGCTTCATAATTTATGCTTCTTGGGGCACCAGCAGGCTGTTTCTTACTGACACACTGCTTCCAGCAGGGTATGTGTCTATCGCTTCATATTCCTGCTGTATAAATACTCGATATGAGCTGAACATGGCTTTGTGGAACTACAGTTGATTAGGCAATTGCTTCAAAACCAAACGAGGCCTACATCACACCTAAAGATACTGAATACATTCTGGACATGGACCTGTTGGAACAGGTCCAGTGGAGGGCCACCAAGATGATCAGAGGGCTCTCCTATGAGGACAAGCTGAGAGAGCCGGGGTTGTTCAGCCTGGAGAAGAGAAGGCTCCAGGGAGACCTTAGAGCAGCCTTCCAGTATCTGAAGGGAGCTACAGGAGAGCTGGGGAGGGACTGTTTGTCAGGGAATGGAGTGACAGGACAAGGGGTGATGGCTTTAAATTGGAAGAGGGGAGATTTAGATTGGGTATCAGGAAGAACTTTGCTGTGAGGGTGGTGAGAGCCTGGCCCAGGTTGCCCAGAGAAGCTGTGGCTGCCTCATCCCTGGAGGGGTTCAAGGCCAGGCTGGATGGAGCTTGGAGCAACCTGGTCTGGTGGGAGATGTCCCTGCCCGGGGCAGGGAGGGTTGAACCGGATGATTTCGAAGGTCCTTTCCAGTCTAAATTATTCTATGATTCTGTGCTGTAAACTGAGTTTAATTTGTGCTGAAAAAAGCATCATCAAAGGTAAGGTTCGTGCTTAGAATATCTGGGATCACTGAATATGTATGGACACTTCACCACTACTGTGGAAGGAATCTAAGTCTTGATTAAAGCATATAACTTCTGTGGTCAGGATGATAAATTAGACAGTAAAATTGCAGAGAAACTAGTTTTAAAAAAGTTTTATGGACCTATGGGGAGAAAACATTTGCATCCTGGAATCATCAAAGGAATTACAGAACACCAGGTGGGATTTTTGGCCAGATGGTTCGCAGTTAATTTGATATACTTGTTCTGTAAATTAACAATTATTCAGGGATGTAAGAACACACTAATAGCCTGGGAAAAAAAATAGGTATGTAAAAAGTAATCAATATCAGGATTAGGAATATTGCAATTATTTCAGATCATGAACCTGTTAAACCTCACACCTGGAATTAACGTCAGGAGTTGCTTATAATGCCTGCACTGAAGGGTCTGTTCAGATAATTAGTTCTGTTACAGGTCTGTCATCTGTGTTGAAGCTTTCTTTACGTTTTCATTTTTATATATAAATTTATTCTGTTCCTCTGTGCAGTTTTTATGTTGGCATGTAGGTGGTGGATGGTGCGTTTTGACCAGCAGTTTTCGCTTATAGACATTATGGTTCAAAAAATAAGAATAATCTGTAAGTTCCTTACCACTCTTGGTAAGTGGTGGAACTTCCTTTAATGGCCTGAAACTATTATAAGGAATCACAGATAGAGACAACAGGTCAAGTGAAATAACTAGGGCCGTACTGTAAGAGAATAAATAATTGCAGGCAACACCTGTGTGTGTGCAGGCAACCACGTCTGTAGCCTGGAAAAAGTATAAGAAAATTTATTTTAGGATTAAATTGGATTAAATTTAGGATAAATAGGATTAAATTAAATAAATAAATCAAAGAATGTTTGAAAACTGAAATGAGTTCCTTAATTCTGCATGTGGGTGGCTGTTGCAGTTGCCCACAGTAGGTGTTTTCTGCAGTACAAGGATTGGGATTTGGTCTTTATTTAGTCCATAGGTTGAAATTCCTGATGTTGCAAACTTAAATTAGTTAGTCTGGTATTTTTATATGTTCATTAAATAACATGTTTGAAATGAATTGGAGAAAAATAGATGTTACTGCTGTGCAAGCATATGAGAATATGGTTTGAAAATTCTGGTGGAAATTTTTGCAGCTTCATCTGGAGATCGTTGTGGCTGTCCTCAGATTTTTCTTGCCAGCGATTTTCTTCTGGTATACTGTTCCATCTTTCAGTATCAAGTCCAGCTGGGACTGCTGTTTTTTCCCAGGCTTATTTCAGTTCTTCAACACTTCTGAGGCCAAAGAATTGAGTAGCAACGCTCATAGGCTTTTCAAATGAGGTGTTGGAAAGCAGCCCTGAGGAAAGGGACTTGGGGGTGCTGATGGAGGAGAAGCTGGCCCTGAGCAGGCAGTGGGCACTTGCAGCCCAGAAGGCCAGTCCCATCCTTGGCTGCATCAAAAGGTGTGTTGCCAGCAGATCCCAAGAGGTGATTCTGCCACTTTGCTCTGGTGAGACCTCACCTGGAGTGCTGTGTGCAGGTCTGGAGCCCTCAGTGTAAGAAGGACATGGACTGTGATGGAGCAGGTCCAGAGGAGGGCCAACAAAACGCTCAGGAGGTTGGAGCACCTTTGCTACGAGGACAGCCTGAGGGAGCTGGGGTTGTTCAGCCTGGAGAAGAGGAAGCTCTGGGGAGACCTCAGAGCAGCCTTTCAGTCCCTGAAGTTGGCCTACAGGAAGGCTGGGGAGGGTCTGTTTACAAAGGCCCTCAGTGACAGGACAATGACTTCAAGCTGGAGAAGAGCACATTAAGATTGGCTACTAGGAACAGGTTCTTTAATCTGAGGGTGGTGGAGAACTGGAAGAGGTTGCCCAGGGAGGTGGTTGAGGCCCCTTTCCTGTAGATTTCAAGGGGAGGCTGGAGGAGGCCCTGGGCAACCTGGTCTAGTTGGGGGTGTCCCTGCTGAATGTGGGGAGGTCGGACTAGATGGCCCTGAGGTCCCTTCTGGCCTTTATCATTCTATGAAGTCTTCAAGACCAGGCAGGATGGGGCTTTGAGCAACCCAGTCTATTGGGAGGTATCCCTGCCCATGGCAGGGGGGGTTGGAACTCAATCATCTTTAAGGTTCCTTCCATCTCTAACCATTCTATGATTCTATGAAATAAACCCAGCACATCTCCATGTTGGCACAAGGGACAGCCTGCCTAAGAATAAATTCTAGAACTAAAACATGTTTTAAGTTAATCTTAAGTGTGTCTTGTTCTTATAAAACCAGAAAAAAGTTCTTTTGATGAATTACTTGGAACTTTGTAAGATCCTGAAAAGTTTAGGTCGTCGCAAAAGAAAATCAGAATGTGCTGGACAGGGTGAAGGGTTCACGTGTTCATTTTTAGAGTACAGATCACATGCAGAAACTTTCTTTTCTTACTTTTAATGTGTCAGAGCAGCTGAAACTAGGAAGATAATAACGAATGTGTATATATATTTAAAAGAATATGAAAGCGTTTTGACTCATAGCAAAGAATAGTGAATAAAATAGTCTGCTCTCTTGGGTTTTTGTTGCTGAATTTGGGGCTTTGGGTTTGAGTGTGATTTTTTTCACACAGGGGCTTGTGTAAGCCCCTTTTTGCATTTATTCCCTATGACAACTGTAATGCTGGATTTAAAATGAGGGAGTGATATATTTCAGTGAAAGTTGGTATTGAAATGCAAAATATTTGTATTATTAAATGGTCTTTATTCATTACGAGCATAATTATCACACTAAGCAAAAAGGAATTGAGGTTTAAGTCTTATAATTAAGGTTTTTATAGTATTAAGATGTAAAGGAAATGGACTCTGAGGAAAGTTAATCTTTTTATGAAATATAGGAGAAAGTTCTTTAACTGATGGAAATAATAGATTCCAAAGCAGGTTTCAAATGGTTTGAAATAATGGCTAAAAAAAAGGGGGAGAAAAAAATCTATATTATCCAAGAATAGATGTCATCTGTAATTTAAGGCATGATAGTTACTCTAACCCAGACATTACCCCGCCACAATCTGACTCATCATTGTATAAAAATGAATACCTTGAAAAAGCGAAGTGCTGTATGAAATGAAGCAGTATTTACATTTTGAGTGGCAAAATCTTCAGAAAGAAAAAAAAAAGGAAAAGGTTTCTTTCCAGACCTTTCCCAAATCACAGAGCTGGGCATGGTAGGAAAGGAAAGAGAGTAATTGTGCCTGCTCAATGCCCATAAAACAAAAATAAAATATCAGAGATCCTTTATGGCAGTTCTTATTTTCAGGAATGAAAAGGCTCTTTCTCAAACTGCAGGTAAAAGCCCATGTCCTGCTAATCCGTATTCACTTGAGGAAGCAGATGGGATTTCCAGAATGAGTAAGAACTTGCATCACTGAGTTCTTTGACAGATTATAACATTTTAAAACTCAGTTTGAATGATCTTTCACTGTAACACGTAGTTTTGGGAAGCGAAATGCATTTTCTATCTGTTGCTTGTTTCTCACTGAAAAATTGTTCCACATGAGGAGCAATTTTCTTTCTATTTAGAGCGAAAAATAGAGATCGGATGAAAAACAATTTAATTCCTTGTTTAAGAAATCCCAGTTGTCACATTCGGTTGTTGGGCTTAGGGAGAAAGATGAACTTTTAATTGCAATTCTTGAAGTGCAAACTTACAATTTTATTTTCTGTAGAAGTCTACAGTCAAGGAAAAGTTTAATTTGTTTTCTGATACATGCTAAAACCTGTTTCTCAAAGCCATTTCCTGAATGTCATATCTTGTGCTTAACTTGATTCAACCAATTTGAAATGTTTCCTCCTGAACTGCCTCTCTTCAAACTTCTATTGACTGACACAGTCATTTAGCTGTCTGGAAAGCGTGGTGGGTTTGACAGTGGAAGACTTTATTTCTTGTTCCATGTTCTGCCGAGCGATATTGATCGTGGCATTTGGAAGCAAAATGCTCCTTCATCCCTCGTAATTCTTCTCTCTCATATATTTTCGTGAGTTTGGGGTTTGGATGCATCTACACAACATAATACAGCGCCCTGGAGGTATATCCAAGCTACACTGGGCACAAAAAGTAGTATGGCATCATTAAGACAGCGTCTAGGTTAATTGACCCAGCTGAGAAGATCTGTAGGTGGAGAATCACACTGATACTGTAGCCTTGATTGCATCACAACTAGGCTGCAGGATACTTCTGAGCCATAGCACAGCGTTGTCCTTCAAGATCGGTGGTGTCAGGCTGGAAAGAGACAAAACCTTCTCAAGAGGGAAGATGAGGATGGAGCTCTGGGGGGCAGAAGACTTGCTTCCTTGGCTGTCAAAAGCCACTGCCACAATTAGTTCCTGACAAAGGCTGATGAAGACTGAACGTAGCTGTCTGTGAGGGATACTGGAGGACAAAGAATGTGTTCATGACACTTGTCCAGGATTATGAAAATCAAATCTTATAATCTGAGAAGAATATCAGTGCATCAGAAACAATTCACGTTTTCCAGAGTTATTCTCTGAAGGATGCTGTTCTGCCCACCAAGTCCAGGACCAAGTGTTTTGTTGCTAATGGTGACTGCGATGATTGAAGTCAAATGGTCTCAGGATTCTGTTGTGGGGCTTTCATTTTTGGCTCCTGGGTCTCAAAAAGAGAAGGAAAGAGAAGGGAAGTCCAAAAAGAGAAGGGAATAAGCATCTTATGGTATCTTGAATTTCACCCGTCACTATCAGCATCTACTAGTTGGTTTATTTCCAACCTTGTACAGTGTAGTAAGAGTTTTTTCTCTTCTTCCCCTAAATATTGTTGGCACTGCTCGTGATGACCACTACACATAAGTCAGCAGATATTTTGCTCTACTTTTGCTAAAGCCACCTCTAAAGTTAACACCATAACCGGGTGTTACCTGGCCTTGGGAAGAAGGTGGTGTTCATGAAAAGTCAGCTTTTCAGGATCCACTTTGCCAAGACACACATTAGTACTAGAGCACATAGAATATAAAATGAAACTAAAGAGTTACAGTGAAAACTTCTGTGCTTGCTGAGCCTTGTGTCGATGTTTCCTTTCCTGACACTTACAGCAATGCAATCATTCTGTTGCTTTGAGTGTGTCAGGAGGTTCAACTCATGCACTTTAAGTGAAATGTTCTCCTTGACCAGTTGAAAATTTATGCGTGATTTCACAGAATCTCAAAATCTTCACGGTTGGGAGGGACCTTTGAAGTCATCAAGTCTCCAAACATAACAAAACCCAAAACAAACCAAAGCAAAAACCAAAACACAACAAAACAAAACAAAAACCAAAACAAAACCTACCATCACCACACACTGACAACACCACACCCATAAAACCCCCACCATAACAACAACCATCACACTCAACAATCTCACACCCTGGAGTGCCACATCTACATGTTTATTAAGTACTTCCAGGGATGGTGACTGAACCTCCGCCCTGAGCAGGGTGTTCCAGTGCCTGACCACTCTCCCAGTAAAGTCATTCTTCCTGATATCCAGTCTAAACCTCCCCTGCTGCAACTTCAGACAATTTCCTTTGGTCCTGACATTATTCCATTGGGAGAAGAGGCCAGCACCCACCTCTCTACAGCCTCTTTTCAGGGAGTTGTAGAGGGCAAGGAGGTCTCCCCTCAGCTTCCTCTTCTCCAAACTAAACACGCCTGATTCCCTCAGCCTCCCCTCATAGGACTTGTTCTCCAGACCCCCTCACCAGCTTGGTAGCTCTCCTCTGGACACATTCCAGCACCTCAATGTCCTTTTTATAGTGAACACAACACTCGAGATGAGGCCTCACCAGTGCCCAGTACAGAGGCACCATCACGTCCCATAAATTTCAATTTACTCTGCATGAAAAATTTGCAAACAACCTAACTTCAATCTGGAAAAAATTCAAAGCAAAAAATTCTCCCCAAAAGATGACTTTTTAAAATTATCTTAGTTACACTTGTGGGCTAATGGATAAAGTTCTGGAAGTGCATGTTAGCTGATAAATAGGTTGAAAACAGAAGTCTTTCTCCACATAAACCATCTGCATGGATTGCTCCAACTGAAGACTTTAATGACTGCAAAAGAAATTACATTATATTAAAAAGCAATTGTTGCTCAATAAACTGTTGGAATACTCAGGGGTTACACGGGTCCTTTTGCAACAAAGACAGGCCATTTAGTAAAGTAGGGTGGTGTTTACTTCAAGTCTGGTGGTTAAACAAACTTTAGTCTATAGTGGAGATGCTATAAGCTACAGCCAAAACAGAATTAAATTAACAGAAATCCTGTTAATTACCATTAGTGCTTTGTTTGTGTTCCTTTTGGAGAGAAAGGCAGTTTAGAAAACGTGATGTTTCTTCTTACATTAAAATAGCTGTGCTCTGCAGTGGCATTGGCTGGAGTTGGAATCATTATGCA
This sequence comes from Jacana jacana, assembly GCA_013400555.1. Classification (NCBI taxonomy): domain Eukaryota; kingdom Metazoa; phylum Chordata; class Aves; order Charadriiformes; family Jacanidae; genus Jacana; species Jacana jacana. Next base: position 70,163 of record VZTM01014213.1, read on the forward strand.
CTGGGCATGTGTTAGCGACGATTTTACATAGATTCTTTACACCAAATTTATTTCTACCAAGAACCTAATATGGAGCTGACCAGAACCTTTGAAGTGGCACTTTAAGCCACTGGGGGATCTCTGTACTGATGAGCTGATCAGGTCATACCTAGAGGAGACAGGCAAGACCGTGCAAGACGAGCTGTTTATGTCTCCATGTTATAGGCAACTGCAATTCCTGATTCATTGGATCACCTGAGGTCAGGCCTGGTGTGTCTTGGGGGCCTCTCGGAGAATTAACACTGGGCTTTGAAAATGCATAGGTATTATACTGTGAAATCTACCCATTCAACGTTTCCTGTAGCTCCCAGGAGTGCTATTAAAACTGGCTTGCAGTTATAGTGGGGACATGAAATACTGTCCAGAAGGTGAGTTACCAGGGTAGGCATTTACAGATAGTTTTTGAATTAACACAGCTGTATTGCTTAATGATTCATAGCCACAGTGGCTCAAACATTTATGTTACTTAATCAGATGAAGTCACCATGAAGGCAAATGCCTCGTCTTCTAAATTGATTTCTTATCAGGACTATTTAACAGGCTTTAGAAATTTTCTTCCAAGTACCTAAATTATTTATCTAACATTTATTTCTTAACCCTGGTGCAAATACATGTCATCCATAAATTTATCTGGTCTTTTGTAGGTTTGACACAGAGGGAAATGTCATATATAAATAAAGAATAAGAACAAGCAAGATATCTGACATCGCCGATGGGTCAGCAGCAGTCCCAACTAACCACTGCTGATCTTGAGCATCGTGGGACTCTTGCAGGAAAACAAGACACTGGTTCTGTTGTGAGAATGAAGTAAGTCACAGAAACTATAGTCTCTGAATGCAAATGTCTGTGCTGAACCTCTTTAACCCGAGTCCTGGCCTGAGTCTTGCTTAGTGGAAGTAAACGGGGATGGCAGATCCCAGGATCTTGGAAAGGTGGGATGTCGGGTTGGAAAAGTCTCCATGGAGCCTTCATCAGTGCCAAAGTTTGTGGAGGTGTGTGTTCAGTCATGATATAACCACTAGGTGACGAAGGCTTGTACGTCGGGGAATAGACATGATGTGTAAATATATGTTTTACAGAAGTAAGGAAAGGTAGAAGGAGTAAGAAGGTAGAAGAAATAAGGAGGAAGAAGAGGTAGAAGGACTGGATTTTGAGGAGTTAGAGAAAAGGAAGAGGAAGAAGGCCATAGTGCTTTTAGGGAAAAGCAGAGAGGGAGGTAAAAGAAAGTAGAAAAGAGGAAAATTATGAGCAAGAAGGAGACACCAGAACCAGGGAGGACAGATATCTTCATTTAATTTGATGCAATATAGAATAAGGAAAGTATTGTTATTTCCCATTGATTTACCCAATGCTCTACTTCTATGACCTGAATCAGTACTGTTTATACCTGAAATTTTCAAAGGGATCTCTGACATATAATTTCACCTGGGATTACTGTGAAGCTGATCAATCGAGGAAGGAAAGCATTTACAGGTTTTCATGGGCCGTAGGGAATGGATTCAGTAGAGCATGTACTGGCTACATGGCTAACCTGCGTGTACCCAAAAGAAGGAGATGAATACATGCACAGAAATACTACAGGCAGGTGAGGAGACAGATTAGTCTTGAGGAGGCTGCATGTGCAAAACCAGTTGGTGTACTTTTTCTTTATCCAAGACAATTCCTGAACCATATCAGGATATAGAAGACTAACAAAGCTACTAGCCAGCCTGCTGATATAGCTCCTGCTTGGGAGTGAAACCCCTGGTCAAACCATAACATTTAGAAAAGCTCCTAGAATTTGTCCTGCCTCTGTAACATGTGGGCACTGATCAAACAGGATCATCAAATGGGATCATCGGTATCCAGGGATACAGAGCATTTTCAGATGAACCTGTGTTGTAAGCTGCAGAAATGAGCATGAGTGAAGGGCCTGGGACAGACACACGGGCTCCAGCAGCTTCATCTGAAATACTACATGGTCAGCTAGAGCTGAAATAATTTAATGTACTCCTAATAAGTGTCAAAAAAGACATATATGCATCTGAAAAGACATTCTCTTTTTCTAACTACGTATAAAACATTAAAAGTCACTGCACTGGTGTGTGAGAAACAATTATTAGAAAGCGAGTTTTTTAATAAATGTGTCTATCAAGGATTTTTGAGGGCCAGGATTACTCCTTTGTATTTTTCATACTGGAATCCACAATGTATGGCCAACTGTGGGAGAAGGATTTATCTTCACCCCTGACATCTGTAACATGTTTTGCATCTGTGTGTATTTGTGTGTGTGTGTATGCACACATGGAAGGGTCCTCTGGTCACACCCTTACTGATTTTGGGGTCTTTCAACATACATCCAGAAGAGGAAGCTGAAGGTAGAATTCCTTCAGGAAGGTTCACCTGAGGTCAAATCCATTTGGAAGCTGCTTTGTTTGACAGGGCTCTCAAGAGACTTTTCTAATGTCTTGCAAGCTTTGTTATCTTTCCCCCCTCTTCCCTCCTTTTTATTTGATTATTCACGCAGAGACAGAAGAAAGGAAGGTCTTATGAATAAAGACTGTCTTCAGTTGCTACAAGGTGCAAATTTTGCATTTTTAAGGTTTTGCATGGGCTCCCAGGAGCTGCAACCCATTATTCAGATTGGATATCAGCAAAAATTTTGACACAGAAAGGGTTATTAAGCCCTGGAATGTTCTGCCCAGGGAGGTGGTTGAGGCACCATTCCTGGAGGGATTTAAAAGCCGGGTTGATGTAGTGCTTAAAGCCACGGGTGGGTTAGTGATGTTTTTTTATAAGAGTTAGGTTGATGGTTGGACTTGATGATCCTAGAGATCCCTTTCAACTTAAACAATTCTATGCTGATCAAACCTGCTCCTCATGTAAGGGACTTATTTACAGTCTCAGGATGAGGTGGGCACACGGAGTTCCCTCACCTTTGATGTCTGTGCCTATGGGTAGCGTGAAATAGGCTTGGTTTAGGGTTTCCTTCTAGGAGGGCTTTAAGTAGTTTCCTTAGGATTTCATGGATCCAGTTTTGTGACTGGAGTTTGCCAGATGAGCGGCCGCACATTCAAGTGTTCAGTGCAACGAATTCAGCCTAAAATTCGGACTGTAAAGCACTTTATGGAAGTTCAGGTGCAGAGTGCTACAGAAGTAAGCAGCTTTCGAGGTGTAGTCAAGCATACTAGGATGTGTTTGTACAGAGATGCGTAGGTAAGTGTGCAAAACATGAGATTTGATTTTTCCTGTTTTGATCCAGATAATGCTGCCTCTTCTGTTCTGCTGTGCTCTTGGGAGTATATCTGTTGATGGGGCACAGGTTGAATTAAGACTATTTCTATTATCCGTGCTACTAACTGGAACTGGTGGGAAATCAAGAGGGCTTTCTGCGTTGTATTTTGACTTTGTATTGAAAGCAAGGAAAGGTGGAAATTATCCAAAGGCTATTGCTTCTCGTTTTGAATTGAATTTTCATGTGGAGGTTTTGCTTTCCAACCCAATTCCAAAGTCTCGGCTCAGTCAATGAAAACAAAACTTCAGCAGATGCATTTTACAGCAAGGAGTGGTTTGTCCATGCATTTGAGATCACGTCACATGAAGTGGCTCTTGTACCTTGCCACGTCCTGTCTTTGAATGCTGATTTTAAGGAATTGAGCAAAACAGGAAGTTTGAGGATCTGATTCTCTCTATTTGCACGTGCTTAAGGGGTTTTACCTAGAATTACATTCACCTGGGTGAATAACAGGCTGCCTAGCCCACATGCCCGTGGATGATGGATATTTTATGACATTATTGATTATTTCAGTAAGATAGAATTAACATTTCAATAGATGCACCTTCAGAGAAAGATGAAGAAAGAAAACCCAAATCCTGAGCAGAAACACATCTTTTTTGTGCTTATCCTAAAAGGCGTAGAGGAGACTTTTAACAACATTTTTTGAACATGCGGAACGATTGACCAACACATTTGTACAACATAAATTTCCGTGAACGTAATTATTTCTGTGTGCCTGTACATTCCTTATGCCTCCTTGTATATGTCCCATATGTGCATATATTATTTTGGTTTAAGCACTTAATAGGTACCCAACTTTAATAATTAAAAGGTTTGCTCAATAATTAATAAATGCGAGGCAGCAAAGGATTCAGACAGAGTATTTAATATGCCCTTAGAATAGAGCAGGTGAAGTTCAAACAATTGTGGTTTTAACATTTGACACTCCTTCATGCAGAAATAATTCCACTCCTTTCTCTTCCTCCTGCTCTACCCTTGTCTCCCTTCTGGAGGGTACAGCGAGGGTCAAATTGCCATTGCAGTGTGGAGCCCACTGGGAAGCTCCCAGCTTAATGCTACTAAAAAGCCTACCCAAAATAACAAACGTACCCAAAATGTAATACACCAGAGGATGGAACAAGAGGGAACGGCTTCAAGCTGCAGCAGGGTAGGTTTAGGATGGACATTGGGAAAAAATTCTTTGCAGAAAGAGTGGTCAGAGCCTGGACTGGGCTGCCCAGGGAGGGGGTGGAGTCCCCATCCCTGACTGTGTTTCAGAGTGGATGAGATGTGGTGTTGCGGGATCTGGTGTAGGGGACAACTTCGTAGAGTAGGGCTGATGGTTGGACTGGGTGATCCCAGGGGTCTCTTCCAACCTAAATGATTCTATGATTCTATGATCTTGGGGCATAATAATGGACAGCCTTATAATTCTGTGCAGTTTATCCCAATATTTTCACCCAGACCGTACCTGGGCATGTTCCACTTGGTATTAGGGTTAGCAACTGTTCCAAATATCCTCTGAAGGGACATCGATGCCTCTCTTTGAACAAATTTTAACTGTTACTGGCCTGCAGCCTATGCAAGTTTACCTGCTATTAATTCTTCTTAGAAAGAGGAAAATACTCAGTATTTTGTTAGACTATAGTTGGATGAGCCCTAATTGATGCCTTAGGAAGAAAAACCCAACCTATCAGCCTACATTATAATGCACAAGACTAGATTCCCCTCAATTATGCTGATGTAAATCCACTGTAATTCCATTAGTCAATGAAGTTTTCCCAGATTAATGCCAAAACGACTGAAATTCAAATGCTTCCCATAACCTCTATTGTCATCTTGAAGCAAAAGGCAAAGTCTTATGGTCATTCTCTTTCTTCTCAGTTTTTAAAGAAGGACTGAAGGAATGGCAGGCAAAGATGAATAGTGTGTCTCTCCAGGGATTTTTAATATATGAAGGCAAAATCTTTGGATCCCTAGACAAGATTGTGGAAATACTGCATTTCTACATATGTTTTTTTTGACAGGGAACAGGCAAGAATTGTGCTGTGCCTACCCTTTTGCTCTGCAAGAGAGACCTGCAGACGTGCTCCTCAGGCTGGGGGTGACCCCAGGAGGCACAGAACCCACCTTCAATTCACTCTGCTGTTTCCCATATAGGATGTATCCTCAAATACATCATATGCTTGGCCATTTTCCAGGTAGAATTATGCAGAGTCACTACTACTGCTTCCTACAGTTACCTACAGCTGACCAACCACCAAAGGTTGATGGTTCCAGGCCTCTTTTCCAGGCACTCACCCACTATTTAGCTGTTTGCCACACCTTTCTAAGCCAGTTACCCTGAAGTTGTCCATTATTTTTATTTTCCCAAATCAACTGTAAGCAATAAAAACCAGGTGAGATTGTGGCTGTGTTTCAGGTACGATGAACACTTCCCTCAGCATGACAGGAGATTTGGTCCTGAAAAACTGAAAAGTACTGTAACACCCAGGATTGCTATATTGCCTTTATTTTGAAGAGGTAAATGACATTCTACTGCCTAAGGACAAGGACTTGAAAAATGGGCAAATAGCTCAGAAGACTATTTTAAATACAATTATATTTTAAAAATGCATTTTATCAAAGTGAAGCTGTTTGGAAGAACTTCTCCAACATCAAGCATGCTTCTGCAATCCATACCAGAAAGTGTATGTGCACCTTTTAGGAATTCCAAGAACCTCTGCAATGTGATATAGGTATAGCTGGAGCAAAACCCAATGTCATGCTCGAAGCTACATGTTTAAGCCTTTCTCAGCTATACCCTTCTGGGGGAAAAAAGGAGCATTTAAAGAAGACTTTAACACTATATCTAAATTCTGTAAAATGAATGCTCAGACCGGCTGCTTTCTTCATGGCAATCATGCGTTACCTTATCAGGCAGTCGCATGAATTTTAACTTCTATTGTTCCCTTCTTCACAATTTCCCGAGGTGAGCTCATTTGGAGCTGAGGTGAGCAACACAATCGCATCAGATTGCCATGAAAAACCCTGGTCAAAACTTTCTGAAGCCATTCTTGTCACAAAAACTTGAGGGCAGCGGGTTCAGGTCCTCTTCTCTTCCCCGTGTGCTGCAGAGGAGAGAAATATCTTTGCCTTATCACCATCAAAACCATTGGGCCCGACGCTGTCACCCTCTGAGATCAAGCATAGGAGGGACATGCTTCAAACGGTGAGGCTGCATGTCAGTTCTTGAAACAGATGGACTTCCACATCTGATATAGAGGTTGGAAGAATGATAACAGGTACCTGCATCTTCTTATGCTGCTCGCATCCATAGAATCATAGAATCATTTAGGTTGAAAGAGACCCTTGGGATCATCAAGTCCAACCATCAGCCCTACTCTACAAGTTCTCCCCTACACCAGATCCCTCAACACCACACCTCATCTACTCTTAAAACCCAATTCAAACCCACCTGGACATGTGGGACCTGCTGTGGGTGACCCTGCTCTGGCAGGGGGGTTGGAGGAGACGATCTCCAGAGGTTCCTTCCAACCAATCCTTCTGTGAATCTGTGATGCTGTTCTAAATAGTGTGTTCCTATTACAGCCTTTACAAATCCGAATCTGTAAATCCCTCCCCAAAACACACGTTGAGCTCCTGTCTGCCCTTCCTTTGGCTTGGTCTTACTCTTTTAAAGGCAGTAGTTTTCTGTGCCAGCCGCTTCAGCGGAGCACAAGGAGCTGATGTGGGGCACATGGAGGGTGACTCCACCACCTCCCTGGGCAGCTGATTCCACTGACTGACCACTCTCTCTGTGAAAAACTTTTTCCTCATGTCCAGCCTAACCCTACCCTGCTGCAGCTTGCAGCCATTCCCTCTCCTTCTATCACTCATTGCCCATGAGAAGAGACCAGCACCAACCTCTCTGCAATGCCCTTTCAAGCAGTTGTAGAGAGGGATGAGGTCTCCCCTCAGCCTCCTCTTCCTCAAACTAAACAACCCCAACTCCCTCAATGGATCCTCATAAGCCTTATTCTCCAGGCCTCTCACCAGCTTCATTGCCCTCCTCTGTACTCGCTCCATGCTCACGCAGCCTCCCTCCTTTGCAGAGAGAAGGTGCATTTAGAACTAGCACAGAAGCCAGCAGGAATAGGCAGCTGCTTCAGGGTGCTCATTTATTCTGGTTTTCTAGACTGATCTTTAAAACACACTTCATCTTCACCTTGAGAGATCTGACATTTGTGAAGACTGCTCCCCTTCCAGTTGACTCAAATTGGAAATCGTTTCAATTTTGAGTACACTGATATTGATGAAAACATTCTGAAGCACAAAATTCAAACTCAAACTAGGAATGACGTATAGAAATTTACTCTCTACAAAAACGTGATAGTAGTTCGCTTCTATCCATTCCTGTCAGACCTAATTTCTGCACATTTTGTTGTTTGGTGGGGTTTTTTTGTTTGTTGGTTTTAATAGCTTCTAATAGTTTTGGTTTCAGAATGATAACACGATACTTGGTTGAGCTTCAAAGATATGGAGCTGTGCCAGTACGCAGAGTGGCCGCTTTGTAGATAAGAAAGTGTTGCCTAAGCAGTGATTGGGAAGATATTTATAATATGCAGAACTCATCACTTGCATCAGAATTCAATCTATTTCACTCAGCATGCTTTCTCTTTTCTTACATGTGATTCTTGCTAGAAAGCCCAGCTGGCTTTAGTCTGTAACGTAAACTTGCTCGGTAATGGGTCAGTGATCATTCCGCTGGCTGACACGGAACACAGCTAAATCTTCCCAAAGAATCCATTGTCACTGCTACAGTTATGGTTGGACTTGATGATCCCAAGGGTCTCTTCCAACCTAAATGATTCTATGAAAATGGCTCTCACCTGGAATCTTCACCTCAGGAGTTCATGTTTCCATTCATGTTCCGAAATTAACAGTCCTTATCAAAGGCATGAGAGTGGAGACCCTCAGCCATGCCAGAGGAGAGTCTCAGCTTCAAACTCACGTGTAGCAAGGTCTGTAAAACTCCTTTCCGCCCAGAAAACTGATAGCTAGATAGCTCGGGGAGTTTCAAGACTACTGACCTTTTCTAAACAGGCAATTAGTGTTTCATTGCTGTATATTTAGAATCTTTTGTTATCTGAAGTTTTTTGAGTTTTGACTTCCAGCTGAATGTCTGAGAAACGTTGAAAGTAGGGCTGTGGGCAGTAAAAAAGTGGAAGGAGGGATTTTCTTTGTGTGTTTGTGAAACATTCAGGTTTCTTTTCATTCTCATTTCCTGTCTAAATTATGCTTTGCAAACAGTAAAGGGATCAATACTGTAGTGTGTGCTTAAGCACGACAGCTTCTTATTTAGGAAATAAAATGGTCTTAACTTGTTACTGATAGAGAAACTGAAGTCATTGAGAGCTTACCTATGAGAGCATCAGAAGAAGAATCTGGATCTTCACCACCTTCAATCAGCAGACAGCAGGGTTTTACATTCATTGGAGTCATTCCGGCCAAGAGAAACATCTAGAGCATCACAAGAGAGTTTCCTGCCTTCATCTCCTGACAAGTGATATCAGGGGCTTCAGCCACATCTGTCTGTGGTAGCGAAGGGAAGGCATTTGTTTCCTACCAAAGTGTAACTAATGCCTTTACTGCAGGAGAAGCTGCAATTACAGAGTAGTTGCTCTGATAATCTGGTTGTGGTAGCCCTTTCCTACAGTTAAGAGAGGGAATGGGGTGAAAAGAGACAAAAATGCACCCTCATCCCATCTCCATCTTTGTTTTTTTCCCTTCATCTCCTGTTAAAGTTTCACCACAAAGCAAAGCAGACTGGTGTAGAAAAGCCCTCTCAGGATTTTATTTTCTATACCAGATCGCACCGCTCCTAATCTCTCCGCAGATTCTGAGACTCCGGTGATTGATAAACCTTCACTGGTATCAGTCAGCGATGCTTAATGGGGCAGAGAGCCCAGCCAAGTGAGCTGTGAAGCTCTCCCTAAGAGCTTTCCAGCTGGGAAGCAATCCTTGCCAACCTCCAGCTACTGTCTCAGATTTGCAGATTAATTGCGTTCGGACCGCTGTCACACCGCGTTAGCTCCCCGAACGTTTCGGCTGGTAGCAAAGTACAGATTTGTGCCATTAAAATGACATGGGAAGATCCAGGCTTTCTGTTACTCAGTGACTCGAGTATAATCACTGTATAGAAAAAAAAAAGAAGAAAAAAAGATAATTCTCCCAAATTGCTTAATTGGTAGTCTTAAACCCCTAACTCGGGGTTTTGAAGCACAGTTCTTTCTGCAAGAGGCAGTGGGTGATCTGGCTGCCAGCAGCTGCTCTGAGCCAAATCCAGCTGTGGCGGTGGGAGAAGTGGAAGGGTCACTTGTCCCTCACTTCACTGATCGCTGTTCCTCTGTGGGACATTGCTGCCCGACAGACCTGGTGGCTGAAATGCTTTGTTTTCTGCTTGTTGTGTAAACTGCTTCTGGTCTAAACTGTGCTTTGCTATGCTTCAATCAAAATAAACCAGTTTAAACAGATTATGGAGCTGGCTTTAGTAAACTTGGCCCCTCTCAGTGCAGTTCATTAACCTCAGCTCTGAGGAGACCAAAATTCCTGACCCAACAGAGGTCAGGATGGGCCAAGCGAGGCACCAAAGGGTATGATAGAGATCAAGGGATCTGTCTTAGGTCTTTAGATCTGCCTGCATCCAGGACTGGTTATTGATGGGAGAGGTCATTTTGTGCTTGTGCTCCTGGCCCAAGATAACTTTCTCATGTAAAAGTCAACATGAGGGGTGTCCTGCTGAAGGAGAGGTCTGACTCCTCTTTCTCTTTCTCCTTGTGTGCCACCTCTCTCCAGGGCAGACGTGCACAGACAGGTCCCTGCTGGAGCTCTGTTGTTCATGCTGCGTTCACCTGGACCACCAAGCTCCCCTGTCCCCAGTACCAGGCCATGATTTCTTGAACATGCACCCTGCAGCCTGGGGACACCAACAAATTCTTGTGGAGCAGCTTCTCCAATACCCCCTGTGCAGGAGTATTTCAGTATATACTTACCTCTTCCCAAACTACTGCTGCTTCCTCACCTTCTTTTTCTCTTTTCTCAACATATTATATTGTTTTTTTCACAGAATCTCAGGGATTGGAAGGGACCTTGAAAGCTCCTCCAGTCCAACCCCCTGCCGGAGCAGGAACACCCAGAGCAGGTCACACAGGAACGCCTCCAGGCGGGTTTGGGATGTCTCCAGAGAAGGAGACTCCACCACCTCCCTGGGCAGCCCCTGCCAGGGTTCCCTCACCCTCACCAGGAAGAAGTTTTTCCTCATATTTCAGTGGAACCTCCTCTGTTCCAGCTTGCACCTATTGCCCCTTGTCCTGTCATTGGACGTCACTGAGAAGAGGCTGGCTCCATCCTCCTGACACTCACCTTTTACATATTTATAACCAGTAAATATGTAAGGAGGTCACCCCTCATGACAGCATTTGTCTGAACTTAAGTTTGACTTCATCTCATGGAGCTTGCAGCAAGGAAGTAGGTGTTTTCTGGTAACTAGCCCACTTTTTACTCCCCAAAGGACCCCCTACTTCCACTGTTCGTCCCTCTAACCATCTGCTGGCAGTCTCAGAAACAGTGGGTATGGCGAACGACCACCAAAAACTCCCTGACTTCCTCCAGCCTGGGCAGACTCTAAAATTCAGAGAAAATGAAGGTCTCAGCTCCTTTCCATAGTTACAGTATCTCCCAAAATTCTTCTGCATTGAAAGCTTTGCCGTTTCACATCAGCATAACCAGGCTTTTGGCCTTTGCCAACTTTAATTAACATTTTGAAGAGCTCAGTGTGGTTCCCTTTTGAGGTTGTCATGCTGATGTAGGAGGGCTTAAGAGATGCCTCCTGCTGCAACAGGCAGCTTTAGGAATAGTGCTGGCTACTTTCCCTGGGAAACACAGGGAAAAGAGAAGCGCTCTCAGAGCAAAAAAGGGAGGAGGGGAAACAATTTTCATTGTCCTTCCTGCATGCACGTTGACCTTCTGCTTGCCAATGAAAAGGAGAAGCTTGGGAATGTGTAATTAACTTGTCCTTCTATGAATTTCATATTCAAGCTGTGGCAGCAAACAGAAAAACAGTGATAATCTGGTATCTGCAGCAGATACTTCAAAGAGCCTCTTCCTTTGCTTGGAACAGGCTGGAACAAAGCTTCCAGAAGCAACATCAAGGTATGAAGTCAGTGCACAGCAGCCAGTGGGCTGATAGAGGGCCACCAACCCCTTCTGCTCCGGAGGAATCAATTAAAAAGCATCATTTAAGCTGACCAGAAAAACCACAAACAAACAAACAAAAAATAAACTGGGGAATCAAAGGAGTATTGTAGTTTGAGAAGTGTCCCACCCTGGCTTTAAGACTTCTTTTACATCGCTGATCCGTGACCTGTGTTGTATATCAAGCCTTTCAAACCCTTTGTATCTGGATTAGATGCAGATCCTGAAACAGAAGCCAGAGTGTGATGGCCATGTGGTTCTTGTATTGAGCAAAAGCAGCTCAGTTTCTCTGTGTGGTAAGGTCCATAGTTTGTAAAAATGTCTCGTTTACCAACCTCGCTCTTTCCTATCGCCTCAGGTGGAACAGCAACAATGGGAAGCTCAGTTTGGGATTTGTAGAAGACACAAAGTAATTATGCCACATAAATAAAAGTGATAATGAAACACGAACAGCTCCAGCCCCCTCTCACTAAACCAGCCTAATGCTTTTTCTAGAGCACAGCATGGTGTTATGACATCACGTACTTAAAGGGGGACCACAGGAGAGGTGGGGAGGGACTCTTGATCAGGGAGGGGAACCATAGGACAAGAAGTAGTGGTTGTAAACCGAAAGAGGGGAGATTGACATGAGATCTCAGGAAGAAATTCTTTGCTGTGAGGGTGGTGAGAGCCTGGCCCAGGTTGCCCAGAGAAGCTGTGCCTGCCCCATCCCTGGAGGGCTTCAAGGCCAGGCTGGATGGGGCTTGGAGCAACCTGGTCTGGTGGGAGGTCTCCCTCCCCAGAGCAGGGGGATTGGAACCCCATAATCTTTAAGGTCCTTTCCAACCCGAACCATTCTGTTTCTATGATTAGGAGGTTTTTCAGGACCTAACATGGTGTTTAGTGCATGGAGATGGAAATGGGGAGAGCTTTTTCATGCCTTACCCAATGTGCCATTTACTCTATTGGCATTGGCCACTGAGCAGGCCAAGAGCAGCATCAGTGTGTAGAAATCAGACTTCAGCTTTATCATATCTAAAAGTATCTCATGGCATTGAGAAGTTGTTCAAATGGATGAATCACAGGAGATATGAGATAGATAGACAGATAGCTATGCATATTATTTTAACTTTAAGGCTTCAGTAACTTTCTGAGATAATGCCTTGTCTTCTTGGTACCATTCAATTTTTCTAATTTCATGAGTTTTCTCTTGCTGTCTTTATTTAGTCTTTCAGAGCTTCATCAGGAGGGAAATATTTTTGGTTGTGAGACGGAGCCAAAATTATTCCTCTCTTCTTCGTTCAGGATAATGGCAAGCAGCATCCTTCAGGATAAACTCAGTTAAAGGAAGCTTCTTTTAATGTTAAAACAAACAAACAAACAAACAAAAAACTCCAGAAGAACCTATGGGTGGGGGTGGGGTGGGGGTATTGTTTTTCCTGGCAGTTTCTTCACAAATTAGCACAGGGTTAATAAAGCTTTAAACAGGCAGATCCAACGATCTTTAACAACAGGCGGTAAAACTCACTTACCCAGTTTACCCGATACTAGCTGTAAATGAGGGTCCCTCAGGAGAACCAGCCACAGAATGGCTCACTTCTTTTAATAATACCAACCTCTGTTGCTATGGAAACAGCACATCCTGTTTGCTGCTTGCAAGACATGTGTTTAGCCCCTTTTAGAACAAACTCTGTTCTCTTTACATTGTTTTTAAGACTGAAAGAAGCCCTCTGCTTCCACCGCACCAAATCATTAATCCTTCTCTTTCCCTAAATAAAAACAGAGCATTGGATGTATAGCTTGTAATTGCTAATTATCCTGAGAAATAATGCCAGTTTTGTAGATTACCATTTCTAAGGAGAACGGAGACCTCACTGCTTTATTGGAAATTTGGGAATTGTGGCTAAAGCCAAACGCTGTTGTGTTAAAAACGGTACCATTTGGCTTCATTAAGCACATATTCTCCTGCATGGTCTTCCCTATCTCAGGATTTGGTGGTTTGCATCAATGCTCTGGGGAAGTGCTTGCTCTTCATATTGTGAGGTACTTACAGATGCTAAAAGGCCATCTGTCAAATGCCTAACGTGTCACGTATGAGGGCACCTATTTAGCTGTGCTCGTAAGGGGCCATCCGTTTGAAGTTCATTAGGTTAATTAATGAGGTTAAGGAGGTTGTGAAGAGGAGTGGGTTGGCCTCTTCTCCCAGAGAACTCATGACAGGACTGGAGGGAATGGCCACAAGTTGCACCAGGGGAGAGTTAGATGAGATGTCAGGAAAGACTTTTTCTCCCCCAGAGTGGTCAGGCACTGGGATGTTCTACCCAGGGAGGGGGGGGGGGAGTCACCATCCCTGGTGGTGTTCAAGAAGTGTCTGGATGAGGTGCTACAAGACATGAGTTAGTGGCTCAGTGGGTAGGACTGGTGACAGGAGGAGGGTTGGACCAGATGATCTCGTAGGTCCTTTCCAACCTTGTGTTTCTATGATTCTAGGATTCTAATGGGGTTTTCCTCCCAAACCGCCTGTATGAAACAGAGCTGGGTCGTTAAACCACAACTAAAATAAGATGTTAATAGCCACCACTTGCCTATGCCATTAGTGGGGGTTTAGATCATACTGGAACCATTTTATCATCTGGTGGGTTTACCGTGGAAGCTGCTGCTGTAGCTTCCTGTACCTCGAGCAGTGAAAATAGAATGGTGCATCTCAAGCTGTGATGGCATGAAGATTTACAGCGCTTGGGCAGTCAAAAGGATGGCATTATAGGGTTGTCAGAGTAACAGGCCTTGGGAATCTGCTCTGTTTACGTTTAAAGGGAGAAGTCAGCTGGAGGCAGACATCTGAGGCATGCTGGATTGATTTGCAGCTTAAAAGCAGATTGTGTTTGGGGAGAGAAGAAGGGAATTCTGGCTCACATCTGTCTTTCAGATAATGTAACAAAAAAGACCTTTTCTTGAAAATAAAATAAATGTTATTAATGCAGCCCCACTTCAGCAGCAGCACTTTCAAACACCTCATGAACCACGGCCCCACCTTCGCAGCAGGTCATTAAGAGAGAAAGTTGGTGTCATGACTGAAAGCAAAAGCAAACCAGTGTAATCCAGTTAAAAAAAACCCAACCAAACCCGAAACAAAATAAAAATGAAGAGTTATTCAAGGTTTAAAGACAGCTACATGTTTCATACACCACTTTGTATGATGTTTGAATATGACTTTTTGAAGTGCAGGCGAGATTTGATCCTCTCTTTCTCACTCAGCTCATTGGCTGGGGCTTTCTTCCACGCTCATGAGCCAAGTATAAAAGAACAATTTGCATATCAAACTTAAAAACCGGCATTGTGGTGAACATGGTTTGGGATGAGAGGGAAAAAAGGAATCTCAGATGCCGTAGAGCGTTGCCAAGATCAAATGAGGGTTCTCTGAAATCTATAAATTAACTCTCTCGATTCACAGTACAAACACAGCTGACAGAAAACTAAATGTCTCTGTCTTTCTTTTGTGGAAAATAGAAGTTTTGCAGCGTTAGGAGGCTTTTGATGCTTCTGCTTCTCTAGTACTCCTCAGTTATTCTCTGTAAATCATTACCAACACGGAATTCCTGGCCTCTTAGTTAAATAATACTGCTCCTTAGCCAATTTGTGAAGATTTTCTGTCTGCTCCTGTTGTGCTATATTGTGCTAAATTGTACTTCGACTCTTACTACCGCAGCATTTTCAGTTCTCTAGTGATCAATATGGTGCACTGTCATTTAAAGGAGAATATTTTTGCTGGAATTGAAAAGGTTTTGTACAAGACACACCGTAATTTTCTCTTGAGATGAGTCATTTCCCTCTGCCTTGTATGCTATTTTCTAGATCTTCCTGCTACAAAGTAAATTTTTAATACGGGCATTCAAAGACGCACAGGATGTGTCTCCACACACAGCCAAAACTGTTGATTAAATGGGTAGAGATATCACAGACTCTTTTGAGTCAATTCTTTGTAGCTACTCTAGCTCTCAATTCCCCATCATCTGAACTACTTCTAGAACTTACAACTTTTTAGTCTGCAATAATAGGGTCTTTAGGCCTCTCCACTTTTTTGTTGTTGTTCGAATAAAAGTGTTTTCTGGAATCGTCCGGGCATTTCTTTGTAATTCTCTAGTAGGGGGGTGCAGGTCATCGATGTGCCTTTTGATTTGACCTGTTCTCTTCCTATCAGGGTGTTTTGTGGGGTTTTTTTCAGCTTTTTTTGTCACAGAGTGCTGGGAAGCATCGTATGACCTGTGAAGCACGTCTTCTATGGACTCTATAACACAGATAAACACAGCAGCTCCTCGTGCATCCCTCTGATATAACAGGCATTGGCAGACTACGTATCATCTGTGTCAACAATAATGGCCTAAATGTTGCATCCAAACTGGTGTCTGATGAGCCAACAGTTGCTCTGCTGGAACCCAAGCCGTCAGAAAGGACTCTCCTTCCCACTCTTTCCTCTCAACATGTTTCAGAAGCCAGGGCTGGGGGCAGAAGGCAAAAGTACAGGTAAAAAAACTTCCTTTACTTTCAGCAGCAATAGCTAGAGTAAAATACTTGTCTCTGTCTTTCCAGCTGTTTAAAAATATAAGCCTCTGAATGAACTTTTTTTCAATAAACCGAGGAACTGTGGTTTTGCAAATATCACAGAGAATTACTCTAGGTTGTAACTGTTAAATTATTTCTTCCTGTTTGTTGATCCTCAGCAAATTTTGAAAGGCTGAATTGCAGGTTCTGATTCCCACATCCAAAAATACCTCAAGTTATACAGTCATAGAATTACAGAATCATAGAGTGGTTAGAGTTGGAAGGGATCTTAAAGGCCATCCAGTTCCAACCCCCCACCATGGGCAGGGATACCTTCCACCAGACCAGGTTGCTCCAAGCCCCATCCAGCCTGGCCTTGAACCTCTCCAGGGATGGGGCAGCCACAGCTTCTCTGGGCAACCTGGGCCAGGCTCACACCACCCTCACAGCAAAGTAGTTCTTTCTGGTATCTCATCTCAATCTCCCCTCTTCCAATTTAAAGCTGTTCCCTCTTGTCCTGTCACTACATTGACTCACAAAGAGTCCCTCCCCATCTCTCCTGTAGCCCCTTTAGGGACTGGAAGGGGCTCTAAGGTCTCTCTGGAGCCTTCTCTTCTCCAGGCTGAATATGTCCCCATCTCTCTCAACCGGTCTTCATAGGAGAAGTGCTACAGCCCTCTGAGCATCTTCATGGCCCTCTGCTGGACCCTTTCCAGTTGAATTTCCAGTGGTAAAATATTGCCTAGGGTGATTTGCAAGGATATCACCAGCTCTTGCACTTACTCACAAATTATTATAAAGCAGGAAAGCCTTTTAGCAATGCTACCACATTCATGGTTAGCTTTTAGGTTGCCTTTCTGGCCACAGCATCACAAGATTGAGCCACAAACATTGCTAGAAACCCTAGTATGAGAAGCAGAGTAGCTATGGGGAGCAGTGGAGACACCAGTTGCTCCTTCCACCCTTCCCTCCTACTCCTATTTGGTGGCCATCAGATAAACAACATTCAAGCACAGCAATACGATCTGGTTAAATTTAACTGTTTCAGACACAGTCTGGTGGTTTCAGCCCCAAGATTTCTCCCATTTCTAGTATCTTTCACATGATGGTTATTTTTCACACTCTTGAAGAACTTTCAACGTAGCTCATGTATGTGGCATAGGTGGTCCATTCAGTCTTCATTTGTTTTTTTTTCAGCTGGCCTACATAAAAGTGTTTCACAATCCCACATATTCTGCTGCCTCGGGCAGCTCAAAATAAAAGTTCCGGTCACTGAACCTCATTTGAATCACCAGAAGAAGCTCAGCAGCAGCTCCCAAAGGTAAATGTCAAGGTGGTGCTGTGAGCAAGCTGTGAGCTTGATGAAGAGAAGACCCAGACAAAAGCCGTGACAGCCACCGCTGCTTCCCATGTCCAGCAAAACCACCCAAGCAACTACATCTGCGATTCCGTTCTTCCCTTGTGCTCCCTCTTTCACTAATCAGAGCAGTTCTGTCTAAGTTTTGTGGCACTACTTTGTATTTTGCCGAGGTAGGGACGGGTACTAACTAGGATTTAGAGAGGGAGAAAATGGAAAGTATAACACAGAAACCTTTCAAGAAGTTACTGAATTAGTGAATAAGAAATTGTGATAGTGGCCACAGATTAGTGCAGAAGTATAAAAATGCCAGATAAAATAAAAATGGCTTGACTGCCCTCGTTCTCTGAACAAAACCATTATAATTTTCTTTATTCTTCCTTGCTTGGAAGAGTAGAGTTTGACAGATACCAAAAACTAAAATCATGCATGTTCTTATCCCTTCTCCTAGAGTCCCATGCATGAATTGAGCTGAGATAAAAGGGGGGGTGTGAAAATGCCAGGTGAAAGGCTTTTCTCTTGAAGTTTGTTCTGTCAGTGTGTAGGACTTATGCATTGGCTAATATATTCCAGTCCCAGAGACACACCAGTTACACCTGGGAAAGCTGACTGGGCGACAGACTGGGAAAGGCAGAGATAAGTGGGGTCCTGGCTACACAACCCCAAGTTGCAGACAATATTGCTCAGCAGAGTTGGCTCTGCTGCTCCTTTTGCCAGCCCAAAAACAACAGCAGGAAACGCTGCTTTTACAAGGGAGGATTTCAACCTTGTAGCTTTCTCTAAATGCATAATTTCGAGATGTTAGATTTATTTCAGAGTAGATTTCCCCTGGGAATACAGAGCCAGAACAGACCTCCTGATTCATCAAGGCCAGGGCTGTGCTTTGCCTGCAGGCTCAGGCGATCACATCACACGCTCTTCTAATAACTGTTTAAGTGCCATCTTAAAGCTAGATGCACTGAGGTATTTTTTGCATTAGGACACTCTCCCAGGATGGTTCTTGGGCTAAAACTTCATAATTTCTTAGTCTAACAAACTAAGTAAAAGCCTTTTGGACTATATGACCCAATAGTCTGTCAACTTGATGGGCTCCCTGACTTAAAACCAGTCTTGTTTCCAGCTCTGGCTGGGTCATTCCCATTCCCCTAACTCACCCTGCCTTTGGCCCAGTGTTCCAATTTTCATATCAGCCCGTTCCCCTGTCCTGTAAGATCTCTCTCTGTTCTTAAGTATTATTTTTTTTGAGAAGGCTTAAAGATTTTTTCCATAAATATTTCCCCCTTCTGATGTGATTGAAGTTCCAGATAGCTCGTAGTTGAATCTCTGACTCCAAATACAAACTTTCAAACCCTGGAACACTCCAGGCTCCTTCATCAACTTTGGATTCACCACCATTGGCTTTGCCTCCACTCCACCCTCATGATTACTTCCAGGGTTTGTAATTCAGCAGGAAGGGTTAAAAGAGCTTGAGCTCAACAGGGTATGAGGCTTGAAAGTGTTAAGGATAAGGCAGAATAAAAATGCCTGAGATAAGTACAGGGCCATCTATCAGCAACAAGAAAAATAGAGTGGACAAGAAGATTTGGCTGGATTGGATCTCTCTGCACACTCATAACTCAGCTTTTATGCTGGGGAGGAGGTTTGTTCCAGGGAAGGGAAGAAGGAGGGTTGGCAAGAGGTCACACAAGAGCCTGCACTGGACAGCAGAAATGCTCTGGCTGAGGGATGGCAGCCGGTGAGGAAGTAGCTGGAAAATGGCAAACCAGGTAAATTCAAAACACATCGAGCTGCAATCAGACACAACCAGCCTGTAGAGTCCCACAGTGCCTGCATCATCTGGCAGCACAGAGGTCCAGCACGGGGTCAGGTTTTCCCCACCTCCATCTCCTGTAGCCTCTTTCCTTCTGTTAACTGCAACAGCAGCAAAGGCCCTCGGCATAAACTTGGAGAGAGGGGAGGCAATCCTATAACTGAAAAAATAAAAAGTGATGGAAACTGGGTTTTTTTGCCTTTGACTAAACTGTGAGAAGTCCGAGCTGTGGAGTAGATGAACGAATGCAAGAGAGGCTTTGCCTTTTCACAGAATGTCAGGGATTAGAAGGGACCTTGAAAGCTCCTCCAGTCCAACCCCCTGCCGGAGCAGGAACACCCAGAGCAGGTCACACAGGAACGCCTCCAGGCGGGTTTGGGATGTCTCCAGAGAAGGAGACTCCACCACCTCCCTGGGCAGCCCCTGCCAGAGTTCCCTCACCCTCACCAGGAAGAAGTTCTTCCTCATATTTCAGTGGAACCTCCTCTGTTCCAGCTTGCACCCATTGCCCCTTGTCCTGTCATTGTGTGTCACTGAGAAGAGCCTGGCTCTACCCTCCTGACATTTACCCTTTACAACATTATAACCATTAATGAGGTCCCCCCTCAGTCTCCTCTTCTCCAAGCTCAAGAGACCCAGCTCCATCAGCCTTTCCTCCTAGGGGAGATGCTCCACTCCCTTCATCATCTTGGTAGCCCTTTTCACGTGCTTAATAGCAGAGCAATCTAGGGGGTCGTGTTTTCTGTCCGCTGAAGGAAATTGTGTGCATCTAAGGCATACCATCTAGCTGAAGGCATCCTTGCAGTTGATGATCCTTCACAAAGCACCCGTGTATCTATTAGATGTTCAATTATTTCCTGTGTTTCTGGTAATGGGACAGTTCTGGCTTGGTACCACGAGATGAAATGCAGGATTCAGTTCCTGAGCATGTGTTGCTCTAAACATTTAAACACGGGGAAAAGGGTCACTGATTACTTTTCAGTCATCACTTTCGATTTCTTGGCTTTGCGGGTTTAATCAGATCCCATTTATTTAAATAGTCAAAATTACCTGGTGATTTAAAACACGCAGCTGGTTAGTGGTTAATGCAGTGAGCAAACCTCTGCATTTCCATGGTGCAGTTTTTCCTGATGCTTTATATCCTGGCTAATAGAAAGGACATAATTTCCCCCCTGTACTTTTCATCTTAAAGAACCGTAAAGGCCTTATCACAGGTAGAATAGCAATGTGCCTTTTTGTATCTCCTTCATTTTACGGCAGTAATATAATATGAAATCCTGAAATCTCTCGGCACCATTCCAAGTTATGGCTTTTCCAGTATAAGCTCATGTGAACTTCTCTGTGTATAGAAAAATCTCCTTTATGCGCTGCAGGAGATCTACTTAAATCTGTGGGGAAAAAAAAAGTAATTCTTTTAAGTTTGTCTTAGCAGCCAGTGTTCTAATCTTCCAATATTCTTTTTTCTTCCTTTAATAGCAGTAGGAGTGGCACTAAACCCAGAAAACGTATGCCACCAGCATCCTAATGTCTAGATTATTTTAGTCCTAATGTCAGATAAAATTTGGAAATTTAGAAGCTAGGCTTGTAAATTTTTCTAAATGACTGTCCTGTTAAGGACCACTCATACAGATCCAAGGTTGGGGAATTCTCACAGTAGTTAGCATTCCATTCAAGTGCAGTTACAGCAGCTTGAATTGGGACAGATTGATTTTAAATTTTTATCATCTGTTTCACAGAATGAGGAAGAAAGTAATAACTCCCTGAAAGGAGGCTGTAGCCGGGGGGAAGTCAGTCTCTTCTCCCGAGGAGCAGGACAAGAGGAGGGCCAGGGTGGGGTTCAGATTGGATATCAGGAAAAAATTTTGCACTGGAAGGGTTATGAAGCCTTGGAATGTTCTGCCCAGGGAAGGGGTAGAGGCACCATCCCTGGAGGTACTGAAAAGCTGGGTTGACAATGGTGCTTAGAGGCATGGTTTAGAGATGTTTTCTTTTATTGGTGTTAGGTTGATGGTTGGACTAGATGAACTTAAAGGTCCATTCCAGCCCAGACAATTCTATGATTCCAGTCTATGTCATAATTCACAGATCTCTCTGGCCACTGGGAAGATTGGGTGTCTGCAGCTTGCTGTGACCACAAAAACCTCTGCTTGCTATATAACGTGTGGGCAGACATAAGTTTTCTTTGTTAGACTAATATTACTGTTCTTAAGGAGGCTACACCATTTCTTTTTGATGAGTCTCTGAACAGATTCACCAGGATGTCCAGAGCTGCCCACCTACAGAGACCAGAGGTGTCTGCAGATCTTCCCTGTAGGGATCCCAGCTGCCTGGCAAGCCTTGCACAGGGAGCCCTCCTCCAGAAATCACCCACCTTTGCCAACAAAACACCACTGGGAAATATGAGGGAGCCCACACATCCCACATTTCTGGTACAGAACATACAGTGAAGCACAATCAGGGCACTAGGCCTAGGAGAACGTGGTCTTCCCTATTGCAAGGGCCAACAGGAGCAGCAGAGACCTGTGCCACACAGTGAGCATTGCTGGAGCTTTCCCTGCACCAGAAAATGTCCAAGAAATGCACAGAGGATCGTTCCACTTGTCTTGCCAATGTCTTCTGGTGATGAGACTATAAAGAGAGAGAGAAGCTTCTGTGAATGCAAGAAGCTGTTCCCAGATATTCTGGCAGCAGAAGTTTTGGGAAATGTAGTTGGAACAGCCCGAGAAAACATGAAACAAACAGATGAAAATGTTTCAAAGCAAAATAGAAGGTGTAAAAGTTGATACCTCAGTCGGGAAAATAAACTTTGCTGCGTGAAGCAGAATTTGTTGCTGTAGGTTTAGAAGTAAATATGTGTCCATAAACATAATAGAAAAGCAATTTTGATGTATCCTTTTGAACTGGAAATAGTTTTTTCCTGCCCCTTTTGCAGAGTAACTGATATTTTCAATCTTTTTTTTCTCTTTTTTTTTTTTTTTTTTGAAATGACCAGTTGCTCAGTGTGACTGTAAAGCATAAACTCAGAAAGAAAAAAGGAGCACAGTTTGGTTTGATTCAGAACTGAGTGTAAATCCCAGCACTGAAGAGGGGGTGGTGGTACGAAGCATGCATTTGGGGAGCAGGCGGGACCCCGTAAGCATGAAATCACTTTCTATGTGCAGCCATAAATCCCAAAAGCGCTGTTTATACCAGCAAGAAAAGGAAGCGATGACTCATTTTGACTTTGTGCATTTGAACATCATCTTGTTTTCTTCGGTTGTTTTTCTTTGGTGGTTGTTGTTCTCCCCTACATATATTCTCCTCAGAAGGTTAGAGCATCGTTGCTACCTATTTTTGCTCTCCAAATTCCACCAAAATACATGAAATGTTTAGAGGAAGAGTGAAAGCTTTGTGCTTGAGTGTAGCCCATGGTACAGACAGGTCTGATAGCTGGTCAGCTGGTGCCAGGTATTGCCAGGATTCCCAGTAAAAAAAGCACTGTGAGATGGAAGATTGGGTGGGGAAGGTCTAGGGATTTAGTGTAGGGATGGAGAGCTTCCCAGTGTGGGACATCCCAGTGTGGGACATCCCAGTGTGGGATTGCAAAGGCTGCTGAGGGAAAAAACCAAATCAGGAGCAAGATGTTCCATCTGCCAGATTAATTCCCTCTGCCTGAAGCTGCACAACCGGAGGAGGCAGATGGAAAGAGGACCAATGGGGTGGATGATGAGGGATCTGACTCACAGTCCGTGGGCTGAGTGCTCCTCATCTCAGGGGTACAGGTTGGGCTTCACCACAGGACACTGAAGGTTGGATCCATTTCAGCTCCTAGGAAAGAGGCCAAAATGGAGACTTATGAAGTCAAAAGTGGCATTTGCATGAGTCACCTGCTGTACAATCCCATTTGGTGGTGGTGTGTTTTCACCCAAAATTACCAAAATGAGACTGGCAGATGGATCTTCCCACCAGAAAGAAAGGAGAGGAAGAGGATAAGGAGATTTACAAGTNACCATCCCTGGGGGTGATCAGGGCTGAGACCCTATATATTTGACTGCATAAAGTCTTACAAGAGAAACTCTGAGGGTTTTTTTTTTCTTTTTCCTAAAAAGCCTGCGGGAGAAAGTGGATGCAGTGACATTGGAAAACACGGTTGCAGCACAACACCCAATCCACTTTGCATGCAGCTACTGCTCAGATGAGAAAAACCAAGTGTCAGGAGCCAGCTGGACACATCTTTTGCCCATCTGTTCCCTATTTATTTATATTTTTTTTCATCAGTTGATTTACAGTTTAATGTTTTCATTTCTCATATTTGGTACTCGGTGGAGAACGACAAAAAGCCATCAACGCCGCCTTCTCTCCCAGCCAGCCTGGGGATTCCCACTGTCAAAAATGGCTTCAAAACCAAGCACAAGCTTTGTCACCAAGCAGACTGGCTTTTTATTTATGGGGTTTTAATAGTTGCAATAACTCTACATTTTCCAGCTATCTTCAGGCACTCATCACATCAGTAGCATAATGCTAATAATCAGCAGGTTGAGGGAGTTGATTCTCCCCTTCTACTCTGCTCTTTTGAGACCCTACCTGCAATACTGCATCCAGCCCTGGAGCCCTTAGCACAAGAAGGACGTGGACCTGTTGGAACAGGTCCAGAGGAAGCCATGCAGAGGCTCAGAGACAGATGGAGAGAGTTGGGATTGTTCAGCCTGGAGAAGAGAAGGCTCCAGGGATTCCTTAGAGCCTCCCAAGGTGGGCTCCAGGAGAGATTGGTGAGGAGCTCTTGATCAGGGAGTGGAGCCAAAGAAACTGAAAGAAGGAGATTTGGATGAGATCTCAGGAAGAAATTCTTTGCTGTGAGGGTGGTGAGACCCTGGCCCAGGTTGCCCAGAGAAGCTGTGTCTGCCCCATCCCTGGAGGGGTTCAAGGCCAGGCTAGACGGGGCTTTAAGCAACCCGGTGTGGTGGGAGGTGTCCCTGCCCAGGGCAGAGGGGTTAGAACTCGATCTTTTAAGTCCTTTCCACCCAAATTTTTCTATGGTTCTATGATAATATTCTCCAGAATGAAATAATGTCTAACTTGACTTGGGAGTTTTCTCCTTTCCTTGCAAAGAATAAATAAATTCTAATAGATTAACACATTCATAATCTTACATGAGCAATCCTCAGACCCTTTCTTCACTTTCTGCCTTCCAAAGACAAGAAACACAATGTGTTTATTCTTGGAAAACTTAACAGATATTCTTGGGGGATGAACTGGAGGGAAATGAATCCTAATGCTGAATGTGTCTCATCGGATATGCCTTTCAGTTCTGATTTAAGTCAGTCATTGCTTCTCTGGGACTTGTCAGGGCTGCTAACCTGCTTGGGAAAGCAATTTCACAGATACAGTCTCAATAAATTAGTTTAGTTTTGTTCATACAAGACAGTTTCTTCATACTTGTTAATATTTGTATCGTAGCCCTACTGCCAGGGGGACACCAGAGAGGAGAACTGGGAGAAGAAAAGAGTTGCCAAGTGACCATAACCTTAATAAGCACTTAATGATACAAGAGATCCCCTAACAATCACTGCTCCTGGCAGCAGGGAGAGCTAGAGCCAGAACAGGTTGTTCTTGCTTAGAACAGCTAAATCTTAAGCACTCCCAAACATCTCAGACCCAGCAAGTCTAGGAAGGCACCATGAAGGAAATGCGGTTTTGAAGGGGCTGCAGACCATGACACATGGTTTGGGACCAGTTTTACTGCAGTTCAGCAGAAAGCACAGCCCCACCACGCTCTACCGGTTTTGCTGGGTCAGGAATACAGCCTGAAGTTACCAGTTTTATCAGCACTGCAGGGAAATCTGATTTTCCCTGGAAGGAACGACCACTTGAAGCGCAATCCTGCATGTCTAAGTTTAGCCATTTTTCATGTTAATCCATTTTACATGCCACTGTTTGGAAGATCACAGCTACTTAGCTCTTACCTATTGCCTGAATTCCTCATATCCAATATATATGGGTAAGTAATGGCATACACATAATGCAATAGAAATCAGCCCATTTTCTATCTGCAATCCTACTGCCACGACACAAGTTCTGGATTGGCAGTTTCACATGGGTTTGTAAATACTCATTGGGGAACTTTGTGGTTTCCAGTGATAGGACAAGGGGCAATGGGCACAAGCTGGAACACGGGAAGTTCCATTCAAATATCGGGAAAAACAGAGGCTGCCCAGGGCGGGTATGGAGTCCCCTTCCCTGGAGACCTTCATGCCCCCGCCTGGATGCAGCCCTGAATGATGTGCTCTGGGCAATCCTGCCTTAGCAGGGGAGATGGACTG
This sequence comes from Jacana jacana, assembly GCA_013400555.1. NCBI lineage: Eukaryota > Metazoa > Chordata > Aves > Charadriiformes > Jacanidae > Jacana > Jacana jacana. Next base: position 95,677 of record VZTM01014213.1, read on the forward strand.
GATGAGCTCTAGAGGTCCCTTCCAACCTGAAATTCCATGATTCCATGAACTGCAACAGTCATCCAGCCAGAACAAGGAAGGAGAATGGAGTCTGTACTATCTCTGATGATGGTGGGCTACAGAACAGTCCAGATTTCCTGTGTTTCCTATTGTACAAATCCAGTCCTATATTGCATTGTATGGTACCGCATTCCTGCTGTTCACTCATTTCCAAACTTTTGCTTTATGACTATTTGCAGTACCTGGTCTAAGTCACACTTCTACAAACAGTGGTCACAGTACAACGAATGTTGGATTTCTCACTTAAAATCCTCTTTGTCTCCCCGTGTCTCCTAAAAGTTTGCATGGTGTCTATTTAATTAAACCTCTTCTGTTTAGTCCAGGTTTTTTAATTTCAGAAGGGTATGTTTATCTATATCTTTTTTTCAGAAAAAAAAAAGACAACACGGCATGGAATTGTTTAGGAAAAAAGCCAGGATAGCATTTTTTTCAATACAAATCCAAGTGTTCCTGAGCTGCATGGGAGCAGCAGTATATTTACTGGCAGGAGAGCTCCAGTGAGACCCCAGAACCAAGATGCTGAAAGGGCTCTTGCCCCTGAAGTTTGCTGGTCAGGAGAAACATCACTGAGAGAATTCATAACCACGTTTGCTGCACGGCCTGACAATAAATAGCTTCAGGTTGGAGCAGCTGGGCAGGACACAAATAGTTATAGGGCATGTGTAGAGTCCTGAAGGTCTCAAAAGTTATCTGAAAAGGTCTAGATATTTTTGGCATGTGTTTAGGGCAGATTCAGACCTATCACGGATGCCAGCTGTTTGGGAATTGGATGTTCTAACACTCTGCAGACATAAGGCTGGGCTCAGCAGGGAGGTGTGTTCCACCTCTTTTTCACCTCTTAGGTGATCTCCGAGGAAGAGGAGGGGATGAATTAAATAAGATCTAGTTTTTATCAGTCTGATTTTCTGACACAAAGTCACAAGAAGTAGTAAAAGATCTGTTTGGGAAGAGAAAAATAATTTTGGAAGTCAGCTTCTGGCACTCTGCCAGGATTATCTTTATTTGTGTATGTGTAGAGACCAAAAGTTATTCACATTATATTTAAACAGCAGAAAGCACTTCCACAATTAACGTTATTTAGAACAGTGTCTGGCTTTGTAATGTTGATTTTACACTTCATTGGATTGATTATTACCTTGCTGTGGAAAGACCACGGCATTTTATGTATGATTACTATTGTTGAAGACTTACCACCTGCCATGGCTGCTCCAGGTAACAAAGAGAAAGTACAAACAGCTGCAAAAATAAGACCCAGTTCCTCCATACCCACCCCAACTTTCTGTTGTGGTGAACCCAAACAGAACTGATGGGACTTGATGCAAAGTGTGGGTGTTTTGTTTGCTCCATACCAATATCCAGCACCAGCGCCATGGGATCGAAGGGAAAATAAAACAAAAAGCCTAGAGAGAACTGGAAAGAATAAAAAAAATCCTCCAAAAAAAAGCCTCCCCAGATCTCCCTCATGGACCAGCCTGGACAAGGTGAAGTGACCAGTGAACCCACCACACAGCTGGTCCTGAGCCCCATGTGTAGATCCTGACTGGGCTTGATGTACCCAATAACAGCGAAATGTCCTGCACCCAGTTCAGCCAACTGGAGTGGGAGGTACAAACATAGCTGCAGGGAGAAAAACGATCAGGTATTATTCCATACATTGTTCTTCATGTTGTTAAAGGGGGAATAAAAGCCCTGTTCTGCTGTGTGTTTTGTTATAAGGCATTCATTAAAGTACACAGACACAACCCCGGAAGAACGGAAACAGTGGTTGGTTGGAGAGAGTAAAATGATAGAAGCATTGTAATTAAAGAAATGCCTAATTCATTAATACCTTTAAAAATATCTTTACCAAAACTCTACTTATGTGACCACATTCTGTTACAGATTTATTAACCACCATCGTTCCCCTTCAGTTCACAGGCTCTTCGTTTACTCACGTATAGGAGCATGTTTGGGATCAGATCCTTCTGGAAGCAGGGTCTGTGTCAGATTTATCTGAGGGCACAAATAACCAAGAGTTGGGCTGTCTCTGTGGGCAAACAGCAATGGAATAGGAAGTGGGGGGAAATCAGGAGCCTGGAGATGCTGCTGTTGAAGGGAGCCCTGTCTTGTCCAGAAGTTGATGATGCTACAACCCTGAGAGGAGAATCGAGGTTGTGTGGTGAATGGGAACTCCAGGATTTCTCTTATGTGGCTTTTCTGCTTCCTTTTCTGCCTGCCAAGAGCCATTAGCCACACAAACAAACCAAGAGTAGTTAGACACACCTTTAAAAACCTTGCACTTGCATTTCTACTTAAAAATAGCATATTTATACAGCCCACAAAGCCAACGATATCCCCCAGCCAGTTACACTCACCATTTCTTGTAAAATGCACTCTAAATCCTCTCCTACTTTCCCCAGTCAGCCCTCCCTCACCCCAGTGGAGGTTGCAGCCAGTTGCTGTTTTTCACCCTATTCAGGCAGTATTAGAAAAGCCACGTTCCATCTTGTCACTGGGTTGATCTCTCTACAGGACTAGTGGCCTTCTTCTCTCACGCAACGAGAAACAACGCTTGGCGCTGGGGGAAAGGGAGATCTCAAGTCTCCTCCACTAGTCTCCTCTGTAAATTCAGTGACAGACTCAATGCAATAGCGAGCTTGCTGGGGCTGAATCCCCCAGAAGAGCACCCTTGCGTGGTCTGCTACAGGTCCCGAAACAGCTATGGCCCTTTGACGTTCAAAACCTTTTACTGCAAAGCACTGGAAAGAAAAGAATGCATAGGCAGGAAAACACTGAGCAATTTACAGGACAGAAGAGAGACACAGCAGGAATCGACTGAAAGTTCGATTAGGTTCATTAGTCCATAGATGCTGAAACTCGCTAATTAATACTGAGTGGTGGTATCGATTATTTGATGAGCATTCTCCAACGCACAGCAGCTGCTGATCTTTGTATCGTAGTCGTTGCCAACAAAAGAACGTGGCTTTTCTTTCTCTACCTCTTCGAAACGGAGCTAAGAAAAATCAGATTTTGGTGCGAGGTTCCAGAATAGCAATTCCAGGGAATCAATTATCTAAAGCACCGCGGTGCAAACTTTCCCAATTGCCATGACAATGTGTCTAACACCGCCACGGAGAAGCCCGGCACAAGGGGATGAGTGGGTGTTTCGTACTCCTTGCTTATTAAAACCTTGGGCTCTGCTCAAACTTTCACAAGGGCCCTCAATTAGCGCCCAATTGCGGTGATGGTTTTGACCACGTGGATGTTTTTTTCCCTTCAGGAAGGGGAGCGAGGTCCCACTGCAGCTCTGAAACAGGGATTCTGCAGTAGGGAAACCAACCTGGGAGTTCCAAGAATGACACCTCTGAATGCTGTTTAAATTATATATTTGCATTGTATTAAAAAACCCTTTGGATAGCAAGCTTATAAAAAATGGAATATGAGGAAAACAATGATAAATAATAATACCCACATATATTCTGTTCTTTAAGATAGCAGTGGTAATTAGTTTTCAGAAACCAGAGGAGAGCAGCGATAGGGAGCAGCTGATATTAGTGACAGGCTGCAAATGTGAGATAATTTTACACAAAGCCTCTACTACCACAAGGTATTACTTAAATTATTTGTCTGTGTTCTAAAAACCATTTGGACCACCCAGACCAGACTCTTAGTGCATATCGGTATCTGTTATTATTGAAATAAATCAATTCACCGAAGATTTTATTGAAAGAACTTTCTGCATTTCAAGGAGGCTTTGAGCAGTATTACTTGGGTTACTTCTGAAATTAAGGCATGCAGATGATGAGCATTTCTATAGAGACAGAATGACTTGAGGTCAATGCAATTTTGTCTCTATCAAAATTCATTATAGACGTTGGGAAATGTAACAACGAGAGAGGGCTGGGAATCTTTAGAGGGTGAAGCTTCCGGCTCGGCATCATTAGCAAATCCTTACTCATATAAATTGAATAGAAGGGAAACAGAGAAACAGAAGGGAAGAAAACTCCTGCATTTCGGTGGCTTTGGTGCTTCCTCCTTAAAGTTTTAGACCTTTAAACGTGGACTGGGAGGTGGTATTCCTGGCCAACAAGGCAGGGCCTTTTGTTTCATTAGGGCAACATCATCATTAGCATATTCTTAGCAAACACTTGGCCAGAGCTTTTGGGAAAGTCCTCGGGGAGGCTCAGCAATGCACGTACAAATTTCTGAAAAGAAGTCATTCTCAAAAATAAAAACAAAAATCATTCTCATTTAGGGGAGAACTTTGTAGAGTAGGGCTGATGGTTGGACTGGATGAACCCAAGGGTCTCTTCCAACCAAAATGATTCTATGAATCTATGAAAACAAATATATACATCCCTGGATCCCCCTTACCCTCTGAAGCCAGAAGCCTCAGAGCAAAATTATTCTTGTGTAATACAAGTTTCATCCTAGTTGGAACTATCCTGATGTGTAGGAGTAGTCTTCACTTGGATGTTTAGTCAAAAGGCCTCCCTTTTTTCCTACTTTGGCTTATTTCTTAAAAACAGGGCGTCCTGTTGGTTGAACCAGCAGGAACATTAGTCACAGCAGGAGGAAGGTGGGAGCTCTGTCAAGGCACAGGGAAAGATGTTAAACTTTTTTTTCTTTTTCTTTGGTCTCCATATTACCTTTTCATAACAGGAACTTCCCTGAAAACAAGATAATTTAACAAAATTGTGTTTTCTCCTGTTCACACCACGTAATCCCCCTGTGTTTGAACTAAATTTGGCTCAGCAATCTTTCAGATTGTCAATGCAACCAGTCAAAACCCTTACAGCTGAAAAGGAGAGACGGGAGGACATTAGTTCTGGAATAGCTGTATTGTAGAAGGAGGATTAAAAAACCTCTGTATATTATTAATTTCCTTTTTAGGTATTGAGGGATGTAAGATATTTTCAGGTTTTGAAACATTTTCATTCAGTATCTTTCTGTCAGTCCACTGGTTTGTTTGATTTTTCCTCACTTTCCTCTCTGAAAAATATGTGTATGATTGGCTTTGCTTTAGAAAATCTAAAATTGGCCAGAGAAAAAAAAGAAAATCACTATTTCCAAATATCCATTAGGTGGATTGGTCAAGTAATTGCATTTCTGCAGTGTTAGCATAGAAATAAAAAGTTCTGGTTTTATTCATTGCATACAAACCCCTGCTCTACCAGGCCGCCCGGTTCTTACCACAACATCAGCTCTAAAGTTCTGTCTGTGCCTGAGCAGTGGGGAAGCTCTACCACACATTAGCACTCCCTTCTGCTGGATGTTCACAAAGAGATGTGCTCAAATTGTAACTCCTAACTTGGAAGAGATGTCTTCCCACCTCATCCCACAGTGACCTCATTTATGCTCCTGTCCCCACCAGACGACCACTTCACTGATCTTCAGGCCTGAAGACCTCTGGCACGAGCAGCCAGAGCTGCTATCCCTCCTCTGGTATAGATTTTGGTGGAATGCAGTCAAGTTCAGGATGGTGGTTGAGAGGTCACAAAGTTCACAAAGCTGGTGAGGAGTCTGGACAGTAAGTCTTGTGAGGAGCGGCTGAGGGAGCTGGGGGTGTTCAGCCTGGAGAAAAGGAGGCAGAGGGGAGACCTTCTCACTGTCTACAACTCCCTGAAAGGAGGGTATAGCCTGGGGGGTTGGTCTCTTCTCCCAAGTCACAGGTGATGGGACAAGAGGAAAGGCCTCAAGTTGTGCCAGGGGAGGTTCAGATTGGAGATTAGGAAAAACGTTTGAACAGAAAGGGTTATTAATCATTGGAATGGGCTGCCCAGGGCAGTGGTTTCAGGCATCATCCCTGGAGGGATCTAAAAGCCAGGTTGACATAGTGCTGAGTGACATGAGTTAGTGATGGTTTTTATCAGTTATGTTGATGGTTGGACTGGATGATCTTAAAGGTGCCTTCCAACCCAGACAATGCTATGATTCTATGTTTGGAAAAAGCTGGGACCTTACATTCATGCTTAGTGGAGGCCTCATAACCCCTCACTAATCAAGGTGCCCTGAATTGCCCTTCTGTAGGCTCTACAGTTTCCTCAGCATACCTGGGTTTTGGGGGAGCAAAGCTGGGTTTTTCACATCACTGAACAAGTGCACAGGAGTGAAATTCATTAACACCTACCAGACACAAAGACACCTGACTGGGCAGCAAAACATCAGATGTCAGGAGTGTGTCCTGGGGAAGCAAGTTTACATATTCACTCTATTTTTCTACTCTTCCTGAGGCATTTTCTGTCGGTTACTTCCATTCGTACATGCATGGCCACTTGACACATTACTATGTTTAGGACAAGGGATGTGTTAAGCAGGTGTTTCAGATACTGAATACACAGTAACCATCTATTTTAAGGAAAAATGTTGTAGGTATTTTCTACACCCAGTCAGAATGCACTGAAGATAATGGAGAAGAACTTTGGAGGGCTCTGGATCAGGATCTTACAGGATAGCAGACATCAAAAAAGCAGGTCACGTTGTGTTCTAGCTGTGCACAGTGCCAAGGGCTGCTTCTTCTTTTTAAGACTTTTTTTTTCTTTCTTTTTTTTTTTAATAATAAAGTCATAGATAGCATCCTGGGAATTAATTTGCCCTTTTTTCCAAAACCAGACAGTCTACTACATAATGTAAATGACGCTTCCAGAATCTGTAAGGGCTTTCATACCCGGCTATAAATCAGTCACTGCTGAGATGCCAGGAAGGTTATAAAGCACTCTGCAGCCCCGCAAAGCCTTGAGGTGAGGGTGTGTAGAGCCAATAGCTGAAGTATTCCTTCCTGAACCAAAGCAGCACTTCATTTTCACATCTCGACCTACCCTAACCCACCTCCAAGAGGTGAGGAATGGGAAACACGTAATTAAAAGCTGCTGCCTTTACTGTGTTGTGGTTTCAGCCAAATTTACCAAAACCAGATTGACCTGTGGCCCTTTCTCCCCAAAAAAAGAAAGGAGAGGAAGAGATAAGGAGATTTACAACTTTAGAATAAACTACTTTAATGAAGTATTAATACTAAAATTAAAGAAGAATATAATGGAATAGATAAAATACATACAAAAATATATCAAGCTCCCAGAATGAGGATCACATCACCAGCAGGCACAGGGAAAAGTCCCAGACTGGACTTGGTGACCAACAGGAGCTGGATTCCAGATTTGGAGTAAGGAATGCTTGGATTAGGGTCAAAGGCAGACAGAGAGGGTCTTCCTCAGACGTCAGCCATTGAGCAAAGAGAGTTGACCCTTTGATCCCTCAGCTTTTACACTGAGCATGATGTGGATGGGATGGAATCCCATGTGGATCAGTTTGGGGTCCCCTGTCCTGTCCCCTGTTTGATAGTAAATGTGACGGGGGTCTGATGGGAAGGAACACTTGATTATTTACTGCATAGAGGACTGGGTGTGTCAGACTCGTTGAGGAGACCTGACCTTCCCATGGAGTTGTGAGGTTCAGAGAGGACCTCCTGGCTTTCTAAACACATACTCTAGGTGTGGCTGGATGCAGCCCTACTCCCAGACTTGGTCAGTGGCCTATGTCTAAAGAATCATATGTGCAAAATCCATGTAAGATATCATCTTTGTGAAGCTTACAAAGTTTAGCAAGCTATTAGCCGCTTACCAAGAATCTGTCGGCGCAAGGTATCTCTCAGTATCGAGGAATACAGGATCATTGGGGCAGACATCCTTGCTCAAGGGGAGATGCAGCCCACTCCATGCAGGAGAACTCGAAGGGCTCACTGTTTATGGGATGAGATCATAGAATCATTCAGGTTGGAAGAGACCCTTGGGATCATCCAGTCCAACCATCAGCCCCACTCTACAAAGGTCTCCCCTACACCAGATCCCTCAACACCACATCTAACCTACTCTGAAACACAGTCAGGGATGGGGACTCCACTACTCCTCTGGACAGCCCAGTCCAGGCTCTGACCACTCTTGCTGGGAAGAATTTTTTCCTGATGTCCAGCCTAACCCTACCCTGCTGCAGCTTGCAGCCATTCCCTCTTGTTCTATTGCTAATTACCCTTGAGATGATTAACTCATTGTCATGTTTGCATCCTGACTACAGCTGTGAGTTTCTTCTGAATTTGGCTTAAATCAGACATTGACCAGCACTGTGCTTAGGTGAGTGCATTGTTCAGATTCTCCCTTGGCCATTGTATCTGTTGGTATCTGTCTCCCCTGAACCCACTTTGGGCTGGATGCCACCATCGTGACCAGGCACATCCATTAGGACAAACTGTCTCTGGTGGTTACCACTTGAGTAGGCTTATGGGAAATCAAGGGCAGGTTTTTGGGGGGAAGCACACCACCACACCTCTGTCTGGAGAGCGTCAAAGCAAGATTTGTTGGGACTTCTGGTAACCAGATTAAATCAAACAGGAGGAAGGTACATTTTGTTGCCATGAATCTCATTTTGCTGTTTAACCCTGCCATATGCTCAGTTCAAGGAAAAAAGGTTCTCCTTCATTGCTATTGTACAAAGAGGAATTTTTAGGTTATTTATCTCTGAAGACTTTACAGACTGAATTCAAATATATTTTTTTCTCCATTCTGACATAAACGCACACCCACATGTGAGAAAGTATATCCCACAGCAAGGCACATTTATAGAAAAACCAGCTATCCATATTGTACTGCATCAACAATGATATCAGTGGAAACAACAAAAAAAAAAACAAACCCAAAACCCAAGTTCATGTCTGTGTTTTGCCTGTGTCCAATTACTGCCTGAGTTGGACAGAATGACAGTTTGTAGCCCTTGCTAAAACCATACTTTGCTTGATGTCAAAGAGAATTGCCTTATGCTGCAAGGATATGTTGCAAGAAAATCCTGACAGTGTTGTTTTGAACAACAACAACAAAAAAAAAAACCAACCCAAAACCCCCCAAAATAATTATAAGCCTCTTGCATCCATCCTCACCTTGAAAACACAAACCAGTCGCTGCTTATGGTAACCGTTCCCAAAATAGAAAATTAAATATTAACTCAGAATAAATTGGGTCTGAAATGAAACAGCTACACTTGCAGCGAGCAGCTCGGATCTCAGCCGTGCTCCAAAAGGTTCCAGGCTTTGCTAGGCAACTGTACACGCACCTTGTAAATTTTAAAGGTGGTGCAACCTACTGTCTGGGGGAGCGAAAAAACATTGTTTCGCATCGCTCAGCTACCCGGGAGAGGCTTTGTGCTGAGAAACTACCTGTCTGTGAGCGGTCAGTTTGCAGCAGCGAGGGAAAATGTGGATGGAATGAAGTCGGGCCTTTTCAGCGAAGAAAAAAAAACCCCTTCAGACGAAACAGATTGGGCAACCCAGCGTAGATTAAGAAAGGCAGTTAATTTGGGATATGGCGCACCACAGCCTACAGCACTTCTAGCTTGGTGTAATTGAAACGTTTCTACTAGTTATGAAAACGAGCACTCTCTAATTACAACTACTGTAAGCAAAAACACTTAGCAGAAGCGAAATATCCTGGGTAAAATTCTGAAGAATTCTGATCAGAGATTTTTCTGAGTCTGATTCTGGTTCCGTAGTCTTGGGCTACTACATTAACTACACGAAGCACATGTTTGACCAGGAATTCCTTAGTTTCTTCCCTGAAAACGATATTAAACTCTGAAACATTTCACCTGATTTTTAAAAAAAAAAAAAGTATGCAAAGTAGGACACAATTATTTCACAAGACCTTGCACAATTTTGTGTACCTTTCCACCAGTCAGGAAAGGGAACGAGTCACTGAAGCCATGTTGTCCCGTGAGAGAGAGGATGCAATAATATACACACCAGTTGAATTGCAAAGAATTCACATTTTTCTACAGATACTGGTGGTGTTTGTTTTGTTAGTAGTAGTGTTAATACTAATATCGGTGAAGTGTTTGCAGATCCTCATTCAGGACTAGGGCTTTCTTATGTCAGGTGCTATGAACATGCACACAGGGATGGTAGTCCTTCACTGAACCATTTTCCAAATCAGAGTTCTCCAGCCATTTATTTATAGTTACATTCTTTTCCTTATGAGTTGACCTCAAATTGATTTTTGGGAGGTCAGAATCGGACCATTATTGGAAGATGTGTCAGTGATACTCTTCCTCACACTGATGCTGGTGAATATCTATCTATTTTAGAGATGTGGTTTAGTGATGGCTTTTATCAGAGGTAGGCTGATGACTGGACTAGATGATCTGAAAGGTCTCTCCCAACCTAGAGAGTTCCTAGGTATATACCACACCATAATGTTCATTAATGAGAACCTTTTCTTCAAACCAGGTTAATGCCAGAAATTGCTTAATGCTGGCTTGCACTTAACATGTAACTAACTATATTTCTTAGTTGCTTTAGTAGGAGAGTTAACTGACTTCCATCATTAGTTTTCATCACTCTTTCCCTGTTTTTACTCTGCCTATAGGAATAAACCACTTAAACATTAGAACAACACTACTACTACTGCAGTTTTGGTTGACAGCGAAACCAAAGTGTAACTGTCCCTGGGGAAGTAAACATTGATGCTAATTCACAGAATATACAGAAAACCTCAGACAGAAAAAATTCATGTTCCTTTGACCAAAAAAAAAAGTCTACTTCTTTCCATTCCATTCCAACAAGCAATGAATATTCTCACTCGCCCAGAGCACGAAGATGCAGAAGGTGGAAAACCTACGTGCTGCCTGAAAATGTTGCTGTCAAAATTTTTTTTCCCCAGATGGCCATGAGATAATGGAGCAGTTTCAACCCTGACGCCGGCTTCTGACTAACTCCCAGCATAATTAGAAAGCTTAGATGAAAGCCTTTCACTTCTAAAATGAAATGTCTGCAGGACCAAGCCTTAATAATTATGACGTGGGAGGAATCAGGCATAGGGCATGGACAATGCAAATTCTACCACAAGTGGCCTGCAGGTAGCTGAATTATTTTGGCATGCCTTTTTTAATAACAGCTACAGCTGGGAGGAGTCTGCAGTCCCCCCCAGGCCTGTCAGAAGTGTTTTCTGAGTTTCCCGGACCAGTCAGATCAGTAAACAAAGGAAGAACCTGGAGAAGAGGTTGAGCTAAAAAATAAATAGGAAGGTTTTGTATCTGTCCCTCAGATATCCTTCAGAGCGGGGTTCACGGGAGGCAGCTGCTTTAAAAGCCTCACAAACCTCTTAGAAACAGTTCTCACAGGATCCTCACTTCCCTTTCATAGAATCATAGAATCATTCAGGCTGGAAAGGACCCTTGGGATCATTGAGTCCAAACATCAACCCCACTCTACAAAGTTCTCCCCTACACCGCATCCCTCAACAACACATCTCATCCACTCTGAAACACAGTCAGGGATGGGGACTCAACACCAGCCCATTCCAGGGTCTGAACACTCTTGGTGGGAAGAATTTTTTTCCCAATGTCCAGCCTAACCCTACCCTGCTGCAGCTTGAAGCCATTCCCTCTCCTTCTATTGCCAATTGCCCATGAGAAGAGACCAGCACCAACCTCTCTGCAATGCCCTTTCAAGCAGTTGTAGAGAGGGATGAGGTCCCCCCTCAGCCTTTTCTTCCTCACACTAAACACTCCCTGCTCCCTCAATATTTCCTCACAAGATTTATTCTCCAGGTCCTTCCCCAGCTCCATGTCCCTCCTCTGTACTCACTCCAGCCCCTCCAGATCTCTCTTGTGTTGAGGTGCCCAGAACTGGACACCACACTCAAGGTGTGGCCTCCCCAGTGCTGAGCACAGGGGGACAATCACTTCCCTACTTCTGCTGGTCACACTATTTGTTATACAAGCCAGGATGCCCTTGGCCTTCTTGGCCACCCAGGCACACTGCTGGCTCACATTCATTCCTTTGTGTACTTGCACTGCTCTCAGCTGAAAAAGCAAATGGCTTCAAATAATGGTTTGGAATTGGCTGAAGTTCTTGTAAAAATCCTGGTAAAATCATACTGTGCTAATTAGCACTGGGCAAATGTTTAAAGAAAGAAGCATAAATAAGGAAATGCTCTGTTCGTAAGCAATACCAAATCCACTCAGCACGGCAGTTGTGGTAAGGCAAATGGGTGTCAAAGACAACAGAAATTCAACTGAAATTTAACATACAAACTAATTAGCCAACATGGGAGTAATGCATTTCAAAGTTTTATAGACTTTCATAATGAACTAAGGGCTCAGACACTCTTTGTTCTATTGTACCATCGATGCAAGCAGGAGGGCTGTTGCAGAAATCACAGTGGTGTTTAGTTACTTCAAGTTCTCATTGTCAAAATTTCAAAAGGAACTAATTCTGCGCTAACGAGCAAGCAGCCTGAAAGTTTTCTTGCCTGTAAATTAGGTTTGGTTTAATCTGTAAGTGTTCAAAGAAAGCAGCCACGACTGCTGAGGATGTAGTGTACTTAATGTCAGTTTGAGGATGGCAATAATAAAAATACTTGCTTACCTTCAAATCCAGGTTGTGGAAACATCACAGCAGTGACCCCTCCCCAGCCATAGGACAGAGTCTCAAGGATGAAAATCTGCCTTTTCAGGCCATGGTAAACAATGAGCTAACATGAATCATGTATTCTAAGTGCAGATTCTGCTTCTATAACGCTCAGGAACCCTCCTGAAGGACTGAAGGTGGTCTTATTCAGTTATATGCATTGCAAATGCAAAAAGACAACCATCCTTGCCCCCATGAAAACAGGCTTCAAGTACAGGGGAGAGTACAGAGGACATATAAGAAAGTATTATTTCCCACAGAAATAATTCAGTTCACTGACAATAAAACCACTGTCAAGATCGGTTTGGAGACATCATGGCAAAAAAGACCATAGTGGTGATTCTCTGGATCTTTGCTTCTCAGGCAAGAGGGTCAACCATGACAATAACATGACAAAGGAAACTGGTCTTGCAGACCATTTTAAATATGTGTGGTGGTGATGTGCAGGCCTAACCATCACGGTACTAAATGAGACTTGTGGTGGCCCATTCTCTTCAAGAAGATTTTTGTGACTTGAGAGCAAGTTCAGCCAGACAGAGGAGCCAAATGGAAAGGTGGGAGAACCAGGACAGCAGCATATAGGACAGCAACTCCCTTCATAACTGAATAGAAGAAGGGCAGAAAGGGTAAGAGGATTCACTGGTCATGTTTAGGTAGGTTTGACCCGTGAGCAAAAGAAGAAATAACCACAAATAGTAACTTCTACAAGAAGTAGTCTACAAAAATGATTTTATTCTTCAAACTTATCTTCAAACTCTCTCCAGAGAGGAAAGCAGTGACCCTGAATCTCCTACCACTGCCTTATGTAGCAGGTTCACACCCATGATCCTCCTGATGCCCATGAGGCTGGAGAATCCTGAGTTCAAACGAGGAAGGATTGAAAAAAAAACCTCTGTAACTTGGAGCTGGCTGTCTCATTTCCATCAGGTTCTGGCTTTAGTGGTCTAAGTTCCTTAAAACAGATCTGGTTAACGCTCCAAATACCATATAAAATGGCAGCCTAAATTAGTCCAAGTACAGCAAGTAATATCCCACTCCCTTGAGGGACTGTTTCTTAGTCATCAGCCAAAAGTCTTATGCCACTAGTTATGAAAAACATAGCGGATTGATCATTATCAGATAATTTAAATTGAATTTCAAAGGTAGCATTTGTGGCTTTCAAATGTACTTTTATATCAAAACCCAGGATCAGAGGACATGTTGATTTAAAAGAGTAGGAAAAAGAGTAATAAAGTGTGTTCTGGAAACATGTTAAGTAGTTTAGAAGTAAAACAGACCAATTATTATCTTATTACTCCCAGCATCAGAATCGTAGCAAAGAGTACTTTGCTCATGGGATGAGCTATTTCGCCAAGAGTAAGACAAATTCCAGAGCCTCCCCTTTAGGAAAAATATAGTGCCCTCCATTACTCCTTGAGTAATTGCTCCTTAGTCAAAGCCCTGCAGACAAAAACAGCAGTTACAAAGGGGTGAGCTGAGATGACGTTATATTCCACCCATTACAATTCTGAGGTGGAGAGTATGCAATTGACTGTATGGAGAGTATGAACCCGGCCCAAGGTTACCAAAGTGGTTTACACTATTAACAATCCCTGAAGTAAAGGTATTTCAAGCACCTTTCGTCCCGAAAATACTTTAAATGCAAACCCAAGCCAATTCTCACCAAGTATTTTTCTCACACAAATCTTGAAGTTTCCAAGTGTCTCCTGCAAAGTGCTGAGCACTGCCAGTTTTCATGGCCATCAATCATCTCTTCCAGCACAGAAATTCAGAACAATTTCCTCTCTAAGGACCATTAAGGTCAATGAGGAGCAGGAGATGGGTGAAGAGAGAGAGAAAAACGCGTGCAGAACTGCCACTGCTGATCCGGGTAACCAGGTACAGGAAAGAGAAATCCAACTACTAAAGAACTCTTTGTTAAGAAAACCTGCTGTAGTACCCCTTTCTTATGCCGCCAGCGTCTCAATTTTGCAAAAATATACTGATTTCATGTGACACTCCTAACCCTGAGACTGCTGCATAACAAAGTTTAACCACACTTCCTGTGAGAGCCTCCGAGGCTCCCACAGTGAGCTGAGGGCTTCAGCACTTCCATTTCTATTGCATGAATAATGTACGTAGCTTTAACGTCTCAGAAATCTTATTAGCCCTCCTGTAACGGGGCTTCTTATGATCAGCACCAAAGTTTCTTTGAGGTTTTACGTGTGATAAAAGTAACGAGGCAATGTGAAACACCTACCTCCCCGCCCAAGTCAATAATCACTCAAATTTGTGCAAGTGAATTCCGTAAATATAGAGGGGAAAAGAATCTTCCTGCCGGCTTAAAGAGAACTCCTACCTTAAGAGCTCTGTAACTGCAAAAAAAAACCACCCACCATCCTTCATCTTCTCTCTTCTAAATGTGCTTTCACCCCTGTATCCATTTGCCAGCCCATATGATGGTGATTGCACACCTAGAGCTGTCTCTGTGTCACTAGTTACCAGCTATTTAGGAAGCAAAGCCAAAAATTGGTTATGGCCATGTGTCTCTGGAAGAAGCAATGAGTGATCAAAACCCTGGCCTGCAGCTAGAATGTATTATACATAGAAATGTATCACTAAGATACCTACACCAAGCCTATTTTTATTTACTGTGCTAGAATGGCAGTCAAACGTGGGCGAGCTTGGAGGCTGGAGAGAGGAGCACTGGGTTCTCCTTTCTGCCCTGGCACCGATTCCGTGTGGAATCCCACCAGATACCACCATGTGGTTCAACTAAATGCTTCTAGTCCTTATCAGCTCTGCCATTGAATACACAACCTTTGCTGCAGACACCATCGGGACACAAAAGAGCGGAAAACACGAAATAATTTTCTTCAAGAGAAAAGAAAATACGAACAAATTCTTTCTGCGTTCAAGTGATCTGGCAATAAAAGGTCACCGTGGTCAAACCCATGGTTTGAGCGCTGGCATCTGCCCCAGTCCAGCTCATCTTAGAATCATAGAATCATAGAATCATTTAGGTTGGAAGAGACCCCTGGGATCATCAAGTCCAACCATCAGCCCTACTCTACAAATTCTCCCCTAGACTAGATCCCTCAACACCACATCTAATCTGCTCTTAAACACAGTCAGGGAGGGTGACTCCACCACCTCCCTGGGCAGCTGATTCCACTGACTGACCACTCTCTCCGTGAAAAATTTTTTCCTAATGTCCAGCCTAACCCTACCCTGCTGCAGCTTGCAGCCATTCCCTCTTGTCCTGTCGCTCATTGCCCGTGAGAAGAGACCAGCACCAATATCTCTACAGTGCCCTTTCAAGCAGTTGTAGAGAGTGATGAGGTCTCCCCTCAGCCTCCTCTTCCTCAGACTAAACGCTCCCAACTCCCTCAATCGATCCTCATAAGCCTTGTTTTCCAGGCCTCTCACCAGCTTTGTTGCCCTCCTCTGTACTCGCTCCAGCACCTCGATATCTCTCTTGTGTTGAGGTGCCCAGAACTGGACACAATACTCAAGGTGTGGCCTAACCAGTGCTGAGTACAGGGGGACAATCACCTCCCTACTGCTGCTGGTCACACTATTCTTTATGCAAGCCCGGATGCCATTGGCCTTCTTGGCCACCTGGGCACACTGCTGGCTCAGAGTGCCCAGGTGCTGGCAGAGAGCCAGAATGCTGGCTCTTCATTAGAGTCAGTGAGGCTTCTCATGAGCAGATCACAGCATCTATTTGAAGCCCCTGGAAAACAGCTGGGGACTGTTCTGTGGAGCATTCGAAACATCAGCTAATGGTGTTCTTGCAACAGAGGAGGTTCGTTCAACCTTAGGTTGATAAATCATACTTCCACAGAAAAAGTTTATCAGCCTCTATGATACATTTTCATATTGACATATGGCTGTATTTGCTGAAGCAGTTTCCTCCTATTTTTCAAGATAACACACAGAATCCAACAAATTGCTTCCTGTCATGTGTTTGTCCTTGATGTGAGTTCTTGAATGGCATTAGCAAACACAGAATATTGCACTGAGATAATTAAAAGCCTTGATATATTTTTAATATGCCATGTATCCATTTGTTATATAATTTGAATTACTATCGATATAGCATATATTACTATCAATATATCCCATTACTCAGCAAGGGAGCAGTTGGGAACATATGAAGAGATTACTGATTTTTATTATGGCATTTCTGGTATGTAGGACAATTATTCACAAAAATACTTGCTACAGAAGACAGGCAAATGGATTCATTTCAGTCAGGACAGGGAGAAACCAGAGAAAATATTTCTCTAGCAATCCATTAAAGTACACATATATTTACACAAACCTTTGAAGAACTGGCACTGCATATATACAGTGAATTTCCAAAAATTAATTGCTGAGTGAGACCAGTGGCAGAGAGTCATGATGGGAATTTTGTTGGTTTAAGGTTTGGAGACCTCCAGTTTTGAACCAGTTTAGACTCTGTTGGTTAAAGCATAAAACTACTTATGTTTCAACATAAAGATGATAAAAAAAATTGCTATATATTGCCTTGACAAGGTGCATTGCAGCACCTCCAGACTCTCAGCCAAGCCAAGGTTGGCTGCTCAGGTACTACTGAGAAGAGCATGATTTGTAGCAAGCTCAGAAACATTAATTTCCTGCCATGAGTGGCCTCACTGAAGTTAATTCTCACCAGAAAAGTTAAACGTGCCCAGAAAGGTAGGTGATAACAAGGATGCAGCCTGCAGTTAGATCTAGGCAAGATCTGAAGGGAGTTTGGGTTGAATTTAGGACGCAGGCATCAAAAAGTATCATGCTTTCTAGTCAGAAATAGTTTTGGAATGACATTTTTGAGCTGAAAGTCAGAAATGCATTTGCACCAGTACTGAGTGCTGCCTTTGTGTTCTTTGTGTCTCCTCAAGGAAAACATTTAGCAAGACTGTTATGAAAATAAATGACATGATTTTCAAAAACACAATGGGGACAGGGAAAGGAGTGTTCTTTCCATCATACAAAAGGGAAAGAGAATGTCTAAAGGATTCTCTGTGCTGGAGGATGAGATAGTAAAAGCTCCCCTGATTTTTTGAGGGGGAAGGAGGCAAGAAAAGATGCTTGGGCCTTCTTATAGCTAGGATATTTGTGACTTGTCCCAATGGAAGCTGAAAGAAGTAAGAGTGTAGAATTTCTTGCCCTCTGACTCTACACCTACAACAAACCACCACAGTGCATTCATGCCTTGCTGTGAGATCCTGTCATTGCATGGCTAAGAAAACATGAGACACTTGGAGAATAAATGGCAAACCCCAAGGCATGCTTAGAGATCTTAAATTAGCCAAACCAAATTTAAATATAGCTCCAGATATGGAGCGTGCAGCTGTCTCATCATGCCAAGCTGGCATGGGAGTAACTCCACTGAGATAAAAGAAGTAAGACCACCTCATGTAAGGCAGCAAGCAGGAGTGATCACAGAATCTCAGGGGTTGGAAGGGACCTTGAAAGCTCCTCCAGTCCAATCCCCCTGTCGGAGCAGGAACACCCAGAGCAGGTCACACAGGAACGCCTCCAGGCGGGTTTGGGATGTCTCCAGAGAAGGAGACTCCACCACCTCCCTGGGCAGCCCCTGCCAGGGTTCCCTCACCCTCACCCTGAAGAAGTTTTTCCTCATATTTCAGTGGAACCTCCTCTGTTCCAGCTTGCACCCATTGCCCCTTGTCCTGTCATTGAACATCACTGAGAAGAGCCTGGCTCCATCCTCCCGACACTCACCCTTTATATATTTATAAATGTTAATAAGGTCACCCCTCACTCCCCTCTTCTCCAAGCTCAAGAGACCCAGCTCTGCCACCCCCTTCTCCCATGCCCCACCATAAAATTACATCAATGGTTGTGTTAGTGAAAAACATCTGTTAAAATACATAACAAACAACATGTAGACATTCACCAAAATATTCAGGATAGATACTCTACTCTCTTGAAAAAACCTGATCTTCATTCTTGCCAAAAAGTATTTTATTAGTCAGACATTTTGCTGAGATGCTGAGGGGTGCCTGTGATATCAACTATATTTAGGAACTTAGGAGATTTTTAGTACTGGAAGAACCCAGTCTAATTCTCCTCCAGAAGTCCAGCACTTTGGATAGAATTAAATTTAAAAATTGATGGGCAGGAGAAAGATACAAATCAGGGACCTACAGCCTTTCCTAAGATAAGTGTTTACTTATTCATCGGTGAGCTTTCCACTTTAATGAAGAATTATATCCCCAAGTTCATCCTGTTCACATGGAACTACAGAAAAAATAGAAGTGGAAGGGAGTTGCAGAGACAGAGGCATTCGTCTCCCAGCTCCGTACTACAGAGGCAAAAAGGACAAAAATTGAGTACCTTTTCCTTAAAATTGCCCCTCTGCTGAAAACCTTCAGGCAGTGTCCCTTGGATACAGGGGCAGGGAGGAGAGGAAAGTGGGAGACTCGTGAAAAGGTGTCAAGAAGACTCTTTTTCACCTGGAAGTGAGGATGATGGGTGGCGAGCGTGGGCTGCGGGCATCCATGGGAAGCAGAGAGCTGATAACCAACATTAAGCTCAGGCCTGTAGCAATTCTTCCTGGGGAGAAATACATGTTTTCAGTGCAAGACATGGCATGGGAGAAAATGATCCAGAAGGAGCTCACACTTCCAAAAAGCTGGAGGAGCACTGGTTTTGGCTATTTTCTATTCAAATTGCCAGCTGTTCTTTTTCCCCCTCGTTGTAATACAAATCTTACTTGCTTCAGTTTAAACCTATTGCTTTTTATTCCACCCATGCCTTCAGTCTTTCCTGATGAGCATTCTCACTGCTGGGTTCGTTTTAATTGGTCTTCACGTCTCTTGAACCATGGATATGCAGCACGGCCTCGTACCCGCTCTTTCATATAACTATCTATTAGTTTCAGTGAGAATAAATGTTCTTGGAGGGGTTGTACGAGCATGTAATGAAACAATTTCCAAACACACAAGACATCTGCTACTTTGCTCCCACTCACAAGTCATATTACCTTGTCTCAGAAGGAGGTTACAGCAGTATGGTGTGGCTTCTTCTTGAAACATCTCTTTTTTCCTTGTTATCTGCTAATTCTCACCCTTATTTATTGCAGAATTTTTGAGAGATAGGAAGCTACTTGCTGAGAGCCAAAACTCCAGCCCTCCTTTCCCCTCTTCTTTAAGGTTTATTACAGCTCAACTTTTCCACCCTTTCACAAGCTTACCCATCATCCAGAGTTTCTCAGAGGCTGCTCTGTCCTGAAATTGCCTTGCTCTGTTCTCAGGCTAGGGTAACTCATCTCAGAACTGCTAAACCATTTGAAAATATCTTAAAGAAACCTAACTTGAGCACCTAAACTTTTCATCAAAAGTCTAGCCTGGCTTGGGACTCTTTTCACCTTCATATTATTTATATCATTTGACAGTTTATGGTTAGTCTTTCAAAAAAGACACTAACCACTTCAGACTTCTTCCCTTCATCCATTATATCATTCACTCACTGTTAAATAGCTGGCAAATATTTTGTCTTCCCCTTAAGACTTAGCATACTTTTAAAATTAAATATTGTGAGCTTTCCTTAGCCTTTCTCTTTTCATCCCCTGTCATATCTTTCCAGTTTTCCTTTGTAAGCGACAATTCTTTACCCTTTAAATGCATCCTTCAAATCCGATGTTATTTCTGCTTTATCTACACTTTCTGGTTTGGTTTTTTTTCTGTGATGCCACTGCAGAGTTATCAGTATAATTAGCCTTTTTTCTTCTAGAACCTTTCCAGTGCTCCTCTCACTGGGAATCTGGCATTCTGCATCCATTGAAGTTATTTATTTTGCTCAGCACTGAAGAAAATTTTACAGTATCTCCAACCAAAGTGAGTACTGATGTCAATAACTATGCTTTATGTAAACATGTGATGAGAGCTCGTTTCAGTAAGCTTATCTTTTCTGACAATTCACTGTTAAATTTTAAACTTTTCACGTATCAGGAAAGTGCATGTAAGCCTGATCCTCGAAGGAAAATTGAATTTTATGTTAGTTCAATGATAACAGTAGAATTTCTTCACACTTTCAGGCGATTTCTGTGTTTTAGAAAAACATGTTAACGTGCAAAATTTGACATTCACTTTTTGTTCATGGAGAAGCTCAGCCTGAGTGACCAGAGAAGTGTCAAGAGTAGTGATTGAAGCTCGGAGTGTTTTATTCATAAATACCTAAATTATTTTGATGGTAGCGTTAACGGGCTCTATCTTCTTTTTTGACAGACTTCTTTGAAATTAACATTTTCCAATGGCTAAAACTGTAAAACCTTGGAATAGGTTTCTGTTCATAAAGCTCCATTTTTGTAAAGGACTGTAAAAATCCTGCTAGCTCCAGCTGATGTACTCTGATTAAGTATGAAAACTCTTGGCGGTTAGTTTTGCTCAGAGCACTGTGGACATGTGCAATATATGCTTTTATAAGGCTAAACCCAAACAAACATACAAAGCCAAAAAAAAGAAGAAGATTCTAAATATTCCTAAATATTCCTCAGTATATTTATTTACATTTCAGTGAGGCATGTGGGACTGTGGGATGTGTTCTATATGGTTTTCCGTTTTCTCTTAATACCAAAAAAAAACCCCTTCAACCCCAAAGAATAGAATATCCATCTTGGACCACCATCAAGAAGTGGGAGGGACAACTTGAGAATCACAGAGTTATTTTTTCTCCAGAGATGCACAGCTACATTACAACGGGTCATAATTAAATCAGCAGAGAGTGATATCTCTGGAACACCCGTGGTAAGTCAGACTGGTATTAATCATCTCCAAGGTGATCCCAGTTTCTATGGGAACTATGATATTTGTTTGTGTTCTTAGCACTGGCTGGTTGGCCAAGTTTGTCAGCCTCTTTATAGTAATCCAGCAGATTAGAAACGTTAAGTCTCCGTCATGAATTTTTCATTACTGCTGTCAGTATGAATCTGTCCTTTACAGAAATAATTACTAATTAATAAATCCCACTCCATGTTCAGATGGGAAAGGTTGTCTGTGCTAAACCTGCCCTTTTGTAACCAAGCTGTTTAAATCTTTTTGGATTTTGTCAAGCCAAGAGAGCACCACTTTTTCACTCACTAAGCTCTTCTTTCAAAAATGTGTAAACTCCTTGCCGTTCTTTTTTTTCCCTCTGACTTTTAGAAATATTTATTGAAAAAGAAGATGGATCATCCTGAATGGAGGCTTGACTCAGACTGTTCCCTCTTGTTTAATTAATTTCTGTTCTCCAGCTGCTCCAGAGAATGTCTCTGGTTAATGAAAGAGTGTCTGAAGGTACAAGTTAATGCTTGGACCACCTGTAGCATCCTTGTCCTCCCCTGAAGCTGAGTGGGACCTGGCTCTGCCCTCATCACCCCACTGGGGAAGGCACAGGTTGTCCTCACCCCTTCACAGGTCCCCACCACTCTGGGTGCCCCAGCAGGGACAGTCCCCAACAGCACTTGGGGTGTTCCTGCTGACTCCAGGGAGGGGGTTCATCATCCCCAACAGCTATGGGGAAAGTGCCTGAGATGCATTTAAACCCACCAAACGTGATGCAGAACAGCTAAAGACTCACGCTGACAGTCCCAGGAGTGGAAAGGCAAGGGAGAAAGAATGGAGAAACATTATAAAATTCCCAGCAACCCCCAAAAGTAATTTATCATTCCAGAAAAAAAAAAAACCAACCAACCAACAACAACCAAAAAAAAAACCCAAAAAAACCACCTTGTGATCCTTAACGGTGTACTAAAAAAGATATCGCACAAAAAGCTGGATGAATTATTGAAAATGTATTTGGAGGAGGGGAAGGGAGAGCAGACAGCTAGGTAGAGAGCATCTCATCTTCCTGCTTCAGTGGAGCTCTCACCTCTGTGGAGATGCCTCGCTCTGCTTCCCTTTTAATGTTGACAGGAGGGAAGCCGACAGCCCTTATGCAGCCAGCTCCACTTGAATCATGCAGAAAATCTGATCTCACTTCACTGTGAAGCAACACAAAGTCTCAGAGACCATTATTGTGATGGTGAGGTATGGAGGCATCACAGCACCTGGTGCTCCTACGCTTCTGTTTTCTCTACGAAGACATGCTCATTCTGAAGAAGCTGCAACAGCTCTGCCTCACCTCTTTTTTTCTCTTCTTTTTCCTACTTTCCCTTTAAAGGGCCTGTTTCAGCACCCATATCTAAACCCTACTCCGGCTTTTCATTTCAAAGAGCAGCTTTAGATTGGATCTTGGGAATAGGTTCTTTATTCTGAGGGTGGTGGACCACTGGAAAAGGTTGCCCCGGGAGGTGGTTAAGGCCCCTTCCCTGGAGATCTTCAAGGGGAGGCTGGAGGAGGCCCTGGGCAACCTGGTGTAGTTGGGGGTGTCCCTGCTGACTGCAGGGAGGTTGGACTAGATGACCCTAGAGGTACCTTCTGGCCTGGACCATTCTATGATTTGATCTTCCCCAAGAACAGGAGAAGTTCAGAAGGCCCCATATGAAGACTTTTTGCAGCAATGGGCCTTTAGCGACAATACTGGAGAGGAGTCCCCACCATTAACAGGGTGGCAAAAGAAATAAGAGACCAACACACAGGAGCTGGGGAGGACAATCCAGGAGATAGGGTCTGGGCTGCTCTACAGGAGAGGTCTTTTAGGCAAAGTGGAAATTTTCATCCGAATTCTGTTAGTGGTGTTTTGTTTTAGCCAAACAAGTTCACTGGAAGAATTAATTCATGCCGGGGAACTAAAATGGAATTAATTAAAACAGGATCTCCATTTTAAACTATTCTGGCTACCAAAAATGTTATCTGCACACTACATGTGAGAGCGCTAAAGAAGAATCACCCAACTATTTAAAGCCGGTTGAAAGAAAGTTTTGAAATCTGAACGTCTGAAAACCTGTACTAG
This sequence comes from Jacana jacana, assembly GCA_013400555.1. Lineage (NCBI taxonomy): Eukaryota > Metazoa > Chordata > Aves > Charadriiformes > Jacanidae > Jacana > Jacana jacana. Next base: position 119,045 of record VZTM01014213.1, read on the forward strand.
CAGGTTAATTGCCCTAAACAACCTGTATTCACCTGAAATAAAAACAGAGTAATCCCAGAAATACAGTGTTAGAAAGCGTAGATTATTTATATTATGCTAACAGCTCCTGAAAGTATGATTCTCTTCCACTATACACTCTGAATACAAGAAAGTAAAAACCTTATCACAACTGTTGGGTAAAACATCATTTAAATGGATGTATTCAATAAGAATGAAGACATTTCATTAAAAAATGAGACCCAAAAATGAATCTAAAAATATTCTTGTGAAAACCTGGGAATACTTTTTATCGTTATTCTGTAGAAACAATCAAATAGAAATTGAAAAAGGAGACAATTTCATCCAGAATAAACTTTCCAGGTTCTTGACCAAAGAATTACATTATCCACACATGTCTTAGTGCACACACAGAAACGGAGTGTAACCTTGCTAGGAACAAAAAAGATGCGTTTCTGAGCAGGTTTAAAGCCTCAATCCCCTCCCTCCCATTTCCAAAATCCAAAACCTGCTCTTGGTGGCAGAAGTCCCATGCCAGATGCCAGGTTTCAAGGGGCAGAAACCACTTGCCCCCCTCGGCCTCCAGTGTCAAGCCCCACAGAGCCCAAAGATAAATTTGTCAAAGCATTGGGTATTGAAAATTTAGCACAAAAAGTCCCTCCATTCTGCCACACCTTTCTGAATATTTTGACACTAAAATATGTGAAGTGACATATTCAATAAGCATCACTGAAAATATTTACGTCAATGTTGTAGCACCACAGGAAAAATAACATTATTTAGAATTTTGGAGGCACCAGGAAAAAACAACTGGTGAATTGATTGGCCAAAATACTGGCCACTGAAAACTTTACACCATTTGAAAAGCCAATAAATACTATCAGAGTTCTGAGAATATTGTTTCTTTGCATAACACAGAGAAATGAAATAAATTATCATCAAAACAGCAGATCTACTACCAGGATTAGACAATGTGATGGAGTTTCTAAGTACATAATTTACACTTCTCAAATTATGGAGGCTGTTCTTTACTTCCATGAAATATTCATCAGGAAGATTATTTTATACTGTGAAAAATTCACAATGTAATTTTTCTTTTTTCCTTTTCCATTAAAATTAACATTTTTATCAAAGCAAGTTTTATTTGATTTGCCTTGTTCCTTGGAGAAGCTGCTTTTTTAAGATTAAAAACATGGTGGCCACACAGGCAGGCACCTAATCATAGAATCATTTAGGTTGGAAGAGACCCCTGGGATCATCAAGACCAACCATCAGCCCCACTCTACAAGTTCTCCCCTACACCACATCCCTCAACACCACATCCAATCTACTCTGAAACACAGTCAGGGATGGGGACTCCACCCCCTCCCTGGGCAGCTGATTCCACTGACTGACCACTCTCTCTGGGAAAAACTTTTTCCTCATGTCCAGCCTAACCCTACCCTGCTGCAGCTTGCAGCCATTCCCTCTCCTTCTATCGCTCATTGCCCGTGAGAAGAGACCAGCACCAACCTCTCTGCAATGCCCTTTCAAGCAGTTGTAGAGAGGGATGAGGTCTCCCCTCAGCCTCCTCTTCCTCAAACTAAACACTCCCAACTCCCTCAATGGTTCCTCATAAGCCTTATTCTCCAGGCCTTTCACCAGCTTTGTTGCCCTCCTCTGTACTCACTCCAGCACCTCCAGATCTCTCTTGTGTGTAATCCGCGGTTCCTGACCCTCCTCCAGTCTCTAATCTAGTGTTCTGGCCCTCTGCACCTCACTTTAGAGGCAATAAGTTAGAACCTTTGACATTCTTAATTTAGAAAGGCAGGGCATCCTCACGGTCACAATTCACTCGACTTTGTGCTACCGACAGCTTGGCGTTCAAACTGCACGTACCAAAGAAACACTGAAGATTTACACCACTGTATTCTCAACATCAGTGTCCAGCCCAGCTGTAGCCACTTTAAATTTAGATACAGACACGTCAGACATGTAGATACGATCAAGCTAGGATTAATTAAGGTCCTCAGCACACGGAGCATGCCATAAATCAAGGCAAACCTTAAAAAGGAAAACAAACTCCTTTTCGAGTTTCTCTGGGCGGATGCCACACAGTACGACTTAAGAATTTGGGTTATTCTCTGCTCAGCCTGCCATATTTTATGCATTTGTTCAGTAAAATACTCACAGAGATTCAAAACTCATTCAAGAGGATATCCTCCCTCATCAAAAATGAAGGATCACAGTACATGAATAACGACGAGACTGAAATTAGCCCTTGTTCCTTGGAGGAGCACCAGCTCTGTCTAGTTTAGAGGTAGGTATAGAGCCACAGAATGGTTAGAGTTTGAAGGGACCTTCAAGATCATCCAGTTCCAACCCCCCTGCCCTGGGCAGGGACACCTCCCACTGGAAGAGGAAAGAATGGAATTCTTATGGAAGAATGGAATTCTTACGGAAGAAACCAGGCAGTTAGGATGTCACAACTGAGTTTTTCTCTTAAATTAACGTTGTCCACAGGCTATGACCACACTCTGTGCATCGCTCACGTGAGGTGCCCTCATGAGAAGCACACTTTTCCTGGAGCTTCTTCAGGGAAGGAAGCTGCTGTGGAGGAGATGATAGCTAAGCCGCTTAATCCTTTCATAATGAATTTAACTCTCCTGAAACGGATCAGAGGAAACGGTCTACCCCCATCATAGGTATGGCCAAACTTCCCCACGGGGATCTGGCAGCGTTCTTTGCTGCTCAGAAAAAGCATCTTTAAAAACAGGGCAGTTCAGCCTTTCTTGTCCAGCCACATTTCCTCTACTCTGCCATCTACAGAGACACTCAGCCTCTGAGCCTGCAGCTCACGCAGGGGACACCACAGCTTCCATCAATAGCAAAACTAGGACTGTGGGATACCTATAAAAATTAGTACAGACATTTGAAAGCTGTTCTGATGGCTAATGCAGAGATACCAAGCAAATATTTTTAAAAATCTGCAGTTTGGCTGCATAAATGCCTAAATGTTTGGGAGTTGTTCCTCATAAGTGCCAGTATCTCCACATACAGAAAAAAGCCTGTGTATAAATAATGTTATTCAGTATTTACTTTTCATTGCTCTTCTGTTTAAAAAGCTTCTGTCAGCTAGGCAGACAACAAAGGCAATATTATGAAATGTAAGGCTGCAGTTTCCAAAGGCATCTCAGCAGTTAACTGTTTGACTGACACAGGAATTAGTAAACTTTCTGGAGCTCTATTAAAAACGCCAGCCTAGATGAGCATTCAGATACCTCAGCTATTGTGTAACCACCAGCCATGGAAAGATAAATCAGGTTGCAAAAACCCCCTTGGGTCTAAACACAAAGGTACAAACGGAATTTAATTGGTACTAGCCTACTTTTGGACCAGTAGTGGCTAACCAGGCAAGCATCTGGCTGAGAGAGTTGGGATTGTTCAGCCTGGAGACAAGAAGGCTCTGGGGAGACCTTACAATGGTATTCCAGTACCTACAGGGGCTACAGGAGAGATGGGGAGCGACTCTTGATCAGGGAATGTAGGGATAGGCTGAGGGGTAATGGTTTTAAATTGAAAATCAGCAATTTAGACTGGATATTATGAAGAACTTCTTTGCTGCAAGGGTGGTGAGACCCTGGCCCAAGTTGACCCAGAGAAGCTGTGGCTGCCCCATCCCTGGAGGGGTTCAAGGCCAGGCTGGATGGGGCTTGGAGCAACCTGGTCTGGTGGGAGGTGTCCCTGCCCAGGGCAGGGGGTTGGAACTGGATGATCTTGAAGGTCCTTTCCAACTCTAACCATTCTATGATTCTATTTGCCTGCTGTAAGTTTGGGTATTCCTCTGGGTATTTATTTTCCAAGTCAATATTTTACAATAAAATCAAACTTTATGAAACAGCTAATATACCTCAGTGCAGGAAGGAGTTTTCTAAAGACAAGAGCTGAAAACTTAAGAAAAGAGAGTGGAATATTATTTAAAACCCATCAGGAAACTGGTAGTAAGTGTTTGTATGAATACAGGGCTTTTGGTGGGAGGGGAAAGAGGAAATTATGCTTTAGCATAGCTGTTCATGACAGAAAATTAACATAAGATTTGCTTTTCCTATTGTATTTTTATCACCCAAGAACAAAAAAGATAAATGGATATGTCAGCTCACTAAGTGGAACTGTGCTAAAAAAGTACCAAATGGAAAATTAACCCCACAAAAGCAACCAACCAGGCTAGAAATGGAAATAAAAGCACTAATTGCTCCACACATGCAGTAAAGATGGCTCAGATACCAAGCTTTTCCTTTGGATTTCTCTCCTCCACGGGAATGTATCGCTCACTGTTCTTGGCAAAGGCCAGCATTGCATCCCAACCACTGTCAGCTTGATGGACCAGAAAAACCAACCTGAAGAGAGGTCAGCAACTTCCACTGCTGGCTCCAACCCCTGCTGCGTGGTGCTCACCCCAGGACATGCCCAACAGGCAGATTTTGACCTGTTGAAGTGCTTCCCTGCAGGTGAACAAGTCGTGTTTTACCACCAGCAAGTTTAAAGACGCATTTGACCTTCGCCAAAGGCAAGGTCGTGTCAATCTCCCTCATCCTTGCCTCATGGAAGGAGAAGAGGACTGGGCAAAATTTGTCATGGAAAGTCTTACCTTCCAGGACGAATTTTCAAAGCAGCAGAATGCTGCTGTTCGAGGAAAGAACTAAAAAACTTGGTCAAATACATTAAAATCCTCCCAATTAATTTGACTACTGATTTTTAGTTGACGGGTTTAAGGCCAATATTGGCATTATGTATATTGGCTTATAGCTTAAGTTTGTGTCCTAGCAATCAGTCATACGTAGCTAGCTTAATTTTGAATGTTTTTCCAGTAAAGCTGTAGCAATGGAAGAAGCAATGTCGTAGCTGAAGAGATCCACTGTCACTGTGGCAGTGTAGGTCACTCCAAATCTTAGTGAAAAACTTATCACTTATGTACGTTACACCTACAGATGGATAAAGCCAATGTGATGTTACTGCTGGGTGGACAAAATTCTTGCTCCAGTGCTATCCTCAACAATTAGACAGACCACCAGGTACCCTCTGATTTCTAACACGTTTTAAATTCCCCCTCTGCCTAATTAGGAAGAATAATTCCCCAGGGTTCCCTTCATAGAATCATAGAATCATTTAGGTTGGAAGAGACCCCTGGGATCATCAAGTCCAACCATCAGCCCTACTCTACAAGTTCTCCCCTACACCAGATCCCTCAACACCACATCTCATCTACTCTGAAACACAGTCAGGGATGGGGACTCCACCCCCTCCCTGGGCAGCTGATTCCACTGACTGACCACTCTCTCCGTGAAAAATTTTTTCCTAATGTCCAGCCTAACCCTACCCTGCTGCAGCTTGCAGCCATTCCCTCTCCTCCTATCGCTCATTGCCCGTGAGAAGAGACCAGCACCAATATCTCTACAGTGCCCTTTCAAGCAGTTGTAGAGAGGGATGAGGTCTCCCCTCAGCCTCCTCTTCCTCAGACTAAACAACCCCAACTCCCTCAATCGATCCTCATAAGCCTTGTTCTCCAGGCCTCTCACCAGCTTTGTTGCCCTCCTCTGTACTCGCTCCAGCAGCTTCCCCACCACCAGAGAGAAACAGGTTCCTCCAGAAGGTTATTGTGGTTTTAGATCTGCTGGATCACCTACTGTAGAGATTCTTTTTCTTTTTCATTTATTTAATAGATGTAAAGAAGGCATTGGGCAACGTATTGGGCTCACCTTCAAGCACAGCTGATACGTGTGTGTATATGTTTACATGGAAGAGAAAGGAAAAGATTTCCAATTACTTCTCATAACTAATAAGTTGCAATAGTTTCTTATGCCAGCGCCTGCTGACGAAGTTCTGCAGCTGTCAGTAGGAGCTACTGCTTCAAGAGGAAATGACAAGCTTATGAATGGCTGTCAAGAAAAGAAACCTTCAAATCTGTCTTTTCTAACCCCTGTGGATCCTTCGCGAAATGATGGACAGGCTTATTGGTCAGTCGGGATCCGGGTCTCGTTTTCATTATCATACAATTTCTCCCCCACGTTTCAGGACTCTTACCACAGAGCTATGTTGTCTGGGGACATTAGAATCAATAAAAGTCAGACTGAAGGCTGCTAATAAGGGAACGTTGTCGGAGTGATAACAACGCAGTAATGGCACAGATCATCCAGAGAAATGAGTAACGCAGCGGCTCGCTTTTGCTTTTAATTGCTTTTCCTTTTACTGAAAGACTGAGGCTCTGCTTTCCATCCAGATCTTTACACGGGTAATTAGCGGGTGCAAACTTCTGTCAGAAGTGAATATTTTTCCATAGTCCTCAAACCAACAAGAACATTAGGTCTGGCATTTCTAATTACAGCGCTAATTATATAAAATCTTTTTTTTTTGCCCAAAACAGCAAGAAACAGTTCCTACTGCTTAATGGGCGCAGAGCTTTCACCAGTCAACATTCTGGTGCAGTATTCATCCATGTGGAAGTCAATTGCTGCCTTTTACCCGCTGCCACCTGTTACCCACATGTTGCTTGAGTGGTAAAATCCATCTAGCACTGCACGATCCTTCCAGCTTTCTTTAAAATTCTGCCTCAGCCTGGTGCTTTTCCTCTTTTCTTTTTTTTTTTTTCCCTTTTTTTAATAAGTACATTATCAACTATAAACTAATATCAGAAGTGACAGGGAGTTGCTGCTGCGAGCCAGCAAGCTCCAGCATTCTCCAAACTATCGCCAGCGTGTGCTACACCACTTCATTAGTATTTCTGCATCTCAGAGCCTGTGAGGCCACCAGCAGCTGGTACTTCTCACAGCTATCGTGCTACTTCTCACACTAAATATGGTGTAACTCACCAGTGCAAAAATCTTTAACAGGGAAGGAAGGAAGGCAGACAGAGGAATGGAACAAAACTAAGCCAACACCCAGAATACAAAGCCAGGAGCACAGAAGGAATAAGTGATGCAGTGTTGGAAAGGACCTCTGGAGATCACCTAGTCCAACCCCCCTGCCAAAGCAGGTCCTACTACAGCAGGTCCCACAGGAATGTGTCAGGGGTGTTTGGAACCTCTCCATGTCTCTGGGCAGCCTCTGCCAGGGCTCTGACACCCACAAAGTGAAGAAGTTCCTCCTCATGTTTAGACAGAACTTCTTATGGTCAAGTCTGTGGCCATTTCCTCTTGTCCTGTCCCTGGGCACCACTGAAAAAAGCCTGGCCCCATCCTCCTGACACCCACCCTTGAAGTATTTTGAGGTGTCAATCAGATCCCCCCTCAGCCTTCTCTTCTCCAGACTAGAAAGCCCCAAGTCCCTCAGCCTTTCCTCATCAGAGAGATGCTCCAGGCCCCTCAACATCTTGGTGGTCCTCTGCTGTACCCTCCCCAGCAGTTCCCTGCCCCTGAACTGGGGAGCCCAGAACTGGACACAGTACTCCATGCCTGAAGATGGAATAGCTCGCCCTGTACAGGAAGAGGGGGAGCTGGGGAAGTGTCCCCTGATATACATTGTGTTTTGCCTCCTCTAACTACCTGAAGAAATATATAGCCCTAGAGGACAGAAAGACATCATCAAACACCAGTATAACCAGTGGTTCCTCCATTTTTTTCTTTAACCAGATGTGAAAGAAACTGTGAGCTCACACAAGTAAAAAACAAAAAGAGAAGGCAAATAAACGTTTCCCAGCTAGAACAGCTTTCTGCCATTGGGAAATGCCAAAAAAATGGCCAAGAGAGAAACCTACCTTCCCAGCAGAGTAGACTCTGTAGCAACGAATAGAGGTGGGGGACAATTTTATGCTCTACTAGCACGGTGTTTGGATGCACGTGAACTGCATCAAGCTCACACTGCCTCTGACGTGAGCATAAAGAGATAAGACCATCCTCTTGCCAAGGTGGTTGTCCCAGCCCATAATATCTGTCAGGTATAGACCAAATAAATTCTTGCCAAGGAGCCAAAATGTTGTTGAGCCTGTTTTTACACCAGCATCCCAGATAAGGAGCCAGAGGAATTCTTCTCACCTGCTTGTGCTGAGCTTATGCTCAAATTCTGGAGCACAGTTTAAATATCAAAATTTGACCAAGAGCTTAAGGACATGGACCTGTTGGAATGGGTCCAGCAGAGGGCCACAAGGATACTACAAGGGCTGGAGCCCCTCTNCAAGCCTGTAGCTATGCATGGGGTTGTTGTGGCCCAAGTGCAGGACCCGGCACTTGGCCTCGTTGAAGACCATGCCATTAACATTGGCCCATCTATCCAGTCTATCCAAGTCCCTCTGTAGAGCTTCCCTGTCCTCAAGCAGATAAGAGATGGGGAGGGACTCTTGATCAGGGAGGGGATCCACAGGATGAGGGGGAACAGCTTCAAACTGAAAGAGAGGAGATTTAGATAAGATCTCAAGAAGAAGTTCTTTGCTGTGAGGGTGGTGAGAGCCTGGCCCAGGTTGCCCAGAGAAGCTGTGGCTGCCCCATCCCTGGAGGGGTTCAAGGCCAGGTTGGATGGGGCTTGGAGCAACCTGCTCTGGTGGGAGGTGTCCCTGCCCAGGGTGTTGGAGCTCAATGATCTTGAAGGTCCCTTTGAACCTGAACCATTCTATGATTCTAACTTTAAGGCGTTTAGGTGCCTGTCTCCCATCACTGCCTTAAAAAGCCGACAGCCAACACTGTAAATTTGGCTTCACCCATATACAGGCAATTTTGATTCCTGTGCTTACATGACATCAGATCTGTGGGCACATTTCCAGTGGTATGTCTGTAATTTCCAGCTGTATTCCCAGAGGCTCAGTTCTGTAGAAAGGCTTCTGATAAAAAATGCTGATAAAATGGAAAAGATTCCATTGCAGTTGTGCTGTGGCACTTCCACATCAAACATCCCTCCACGGGCTAACAACAGATCTTTGGTCTCTGCTGGCAATAACAAAACTGTAGCCCCAAGTCTTTGTTTTACCAGCATAAATCTTTGTGATCGAGCCACTAAAATCCTCATGTTCACAGAAGCTGTGCAAAATGTTCCTTTGTTTGAGAGAACACAGAGGAAGAGAGGAATAACACTCTTTTAATTATTATTTTTATTCAGATGAGTGGTTAGGATGCTATAGATTCTGAGAGGACGATTAATTAGGACCATTGGCAACAGGGTCAGCAATTAGACAGCAGATCAGCACGTACATCCAGCTAAGCTGCGTGGCCACTGATGGAACAAGCAAACACTGAAGAACAGCAGTGAGAGGGAGCCTTTGAGAAAGGAACCCAGCAGCTCCGTCCCACCAGACAGAAAGGCAGTTCACCATGGGAAGAGCTGATCGATATGCCTTCAGCCAGATAATGGTATCATTCCTGCCTTACCCAGAGCTCAAACATGACCTTTTAAATAGACCTCTGCCTTGACTGACAGGCTGAAGCTGGTTTCTCCCTTGAAGTATTTAGGATCTCACCAAAATTCCTCACTTGTCTTAGTCATGAGAACAAGATGACAAAGGCACACATATGCTTAACAGAAAACGACTGTCCCAGCTGGTGAAAGTGTTCTTCCTCTCCACCTTTTAATCATAGAATGGTTTAGAGTTGGAAGGGATCATCCAGTTCCAACCCTTCTGCCCTGGGCAGGGAGACCTCCCACCAGACCAGGTTGCTCCAAGCCCCATCCAGCCTGGCCTTCAACTTTGTCAGGGATGGGGCAGCCACAGCTTCTCTGGGCAACCTGGGCCAGGCTCTCACCACTCTCACAGCAAAGAAGTTCTTCCTGAGATCTCATCTAAATCTCCCCTCTTTCAGTTTGAAGCTGTTCCCCCTTGTCCTGTCCCTCCCCATCTCTCCTGTAGCCCTTTCAGATACTGGAAGGCTGACTGTACATTCATTTAAAAAGGTAATCATTATGTTTTACCCTCATTCTTATTACTCTTGTTTCTCCATCCTGCTGAAGAATCAACCCTCAGGGAGGTGACAACTTGGAGGGAACTCCACCCTTCAGTTGGGGGAGGAAGGGTTGCCTCTGGGTCTTGGAAAGGCATACGAGGGTCTTGCAAGGGCATATGAGGGTCTTGCACAGGAAAGCAGCCCCAGTTTTGGGTCTTGCTTTGGGATGTGTTTGCTGTTACACACACACATACACACAAACACACACCCAAAATGATGCTCCTTCTGTAAACAGGACTTTCTTGCATTCTGTATTTGCAGGGGAAATCAAACTACAAATTCACTTGCCCTGGAAATTATGCTTCTTGCATAAGAACCACCATCCTCTCCAACGCTGATTGCCCCCGGAGTCAACACATCCACAACCTTCCCTGCCCTGGGGTGTCTCAACTATTTTTACCATCTGGGTAACGTCTCTGTGTGGTATTGTCTTCCCCCTTCCATGGAGGGGGGGGATGAAGGCTCTGCTGCCGCCTGCGAGGCGGGATGGCACCGTGTGTGGGTAAGGATGTATATTTAGCCACCAAACAGCAGTTGTTTAGGAGCCGCTCTGTCTGTCAAGTGCAAAGGAGGGCTGGGTTTGGGGGCAGTGTAGACAGAAATGGCAGCAAATGCATCTATTTCAGGGTGCTTACTCCACTCACAGCAGCCTCCAACCACCAGCACCAGCTGAAGCAAACATTAGACTTGTGAGGTAGGCCAGAAGCAAAACAGAGCCCTTCGGTCTGATGTGTCCCCTCTGTTGCAGGCAGGCATTCTTATAGATATCTGGTGTGTGTGTCAAGAATGCACCATGGTGGGCTCCAAGGGTCACTTAGAATCATAGAATGCTTTTGTGTTGGACGGGACCTTCACAATCATCCAGTTCCAACACCCCTGCCCTGGGCAGGGACACCTCCCACCAGACCAGGTTGCTCCAAGCCCCATCCAACCTGGCCTTGAACCCCTCCAGGGATAGGGCAGCCACAGCTTCTCTGGGCAACCTGGGCCAGGCTCTCACCACCCCCACAGCAAAGAGTTTCTTCCTGAGATCTCATCTAAATCTCCCCTCTTTCAGTTTGAAGCTGTTACCCCTCCTCCTATGGCTACCCTCCCTGATCAAGAGTCCCTCCTCATCTCTCCTGGAGCCCCTTCAGGGACTGGAAGGTCTCTCTGGAACCTTCTCTTCTCCAGGCTGAACAACCCCTACTCTCTCAGCCTTTCCTCATAGGAGAGGTACTTCTGATCATCTTCATGGCCCAAATATGTCTGATCCCAGGCAGAATTCACCCAACAAAATGTCAGAGACACATAAGTCCATAGGGTTCCTGCATCCCAGGTAGCGTTAAACCCAATACTGAGCTGCCTCATTTGAAAATCTGCCAAGCAAAAGGGTCTGTAGATACTTCAACGTTTCTGCTGATCCTTGGGGTCATGCAGAACAGACCTGCACCTGGGAAGTGAACGCTCTTCCCTTTTCCTAGCTCACAAGTGAAATGATCCCTTTACACCTTGCTTTGTTTCCAAAAAGAGGTTCAAGACATAAGGGATCAAGAAGTCAAAGAAAGAGAATGAGAAAACCTGACAGATCTAGGAAATTCTCAGCTTTCGCTTTCTTCCGTTCTCTCGCTGTGCGTTTTGATCTGGCACTTGCTGAACAAAATAGTCCTTATTACAGGTCTCTTTCCGTGTCAGATCCTGTCATCAGTCACCTCTGAGTAAAGAACCAGATCATTCTGCAATCCCATCCTGAAATAAATACAGTCAAGTGAGAAACATCGGGTTTTTTTCCTGTCTCTACACAAAAGCACAGAAACTACACCGTGGAATGAGATTTCTTCTCTGCTCTCTCTCCTGTGCTCTCTTGTAAAGACACTAAAAAAAGAAGAAAAAAAAAAAAGCAAGAACTGGAGAAAGAGGTATTACAGTATGAATCTCTTCACACACACCTGCAGCTGTGTGCTTAATTCAAGGGGTGTGAACTCATCCACCCAGTTAGACATTATGAATCCCACTTGTCAGCTCCACGTGTAGCCACGTGAAGACATTTTGGACTCGCTGCTGGGACACCTATAACCACCTCCATATCAGATGGACACCTATAACCACCTCCACATCAGATGGACACCTGTGTTTTCTTCAGGGGCCCACAACTCCACCAGGGATCAATCCCTGCAACCCACAAGGAGTTAACCTCCAGCAGCTGAGCTTTTACAACAAGCTCCCAACCCTCCCTGTTCTTCAAAACCAGATGAAGTCCAAGATAATCAAGAGCCTCCCTTTGCAAGTGTTTAGATGTTTAAAAAAAAAAAATCACTTCTTAAATGTACAGATTTCAGCTTTTTCTATCATTTTCTGACTTCTGAGTGCATAGAACACGCTTAAGCCACACTTCCAGGAATTTCTGCAGGGTGGAGGGTTGAGAATGGAGGGGTGGTCTAGGAGTTTGTTTTCCCCTCCAGCAAGAGCAGATATTCCCACAACCAGCAAGAAAAAAATAACAGTCTCCAAATATGGCAGGATTTACAATCAAACCATGACAACTGGCAATAGGGTGAGACCAGCAGAGGGTTATTTGGCTCCTACCGCTTTCCAGAACTCTTTCCAGTGGCTCTCAAACCCCTCCCACTTCCCAAAATACACAATTTCCACCTCTCTACTGGGTCACTACCTTTGACAGAGCCCCTTTGGGCTCTGTTCTGGGCCAGTTTGTACGGATTCTGTGGAAAGCTACTCCTCTGACAGCTTTCTTGCTTGCTCAGCAAACCTGTCCAGTTTATTGTCACCAGACTCCTACCCAGTTGACAATCTAGGGCAACCAAGACCTCAGGCACTTCTGCTGTCTCCAGGCTTGAAATCATCTGCTGGCACCGATTCATTTATTTTTTCAGGCTAAACTTCTGCAATAATCTGCTGCATCTTTGCTGATTCCCCAAGTTTAGGATGCAGGACCCAAACAAGGTAGAGCTTCAGGTAGAGCTTCAGCCCTCTTTGGTTCAGGAAAGAATGGACAAACTGAGTGGTGGGTGATTTATGATTTGGGATTTGATGATGGGCCTGGAACATCTCTCTGATGAGGAAAGGCTGAGGGACTTGGGTCTTTCTAGTCCAGAGAAGACAGAGGGGGATCTGATCAACACCTATAAATACTTCAAGGGAAGGTGTCAGGAGGATGAGGCCAGTCTGTTTTCAGTGGTGCCCAGGGAGAGGACAAGAGGGAACGGGCAGAAGCTTCACCATAAGAAGTTCCATCTAAACATGAGGAGAAACTTCTTCACTTTGAGGGTGGCAGAGCCCTGGCAGAGGCTGCCCAGAGAGGTGGTGGAGTCTCCATCTCTGGAGACATTCCAGCCCCGCCTGGACAGGTTCCAGGACTTGCTCTGTGTGAACCTGCTTTGGCAGGAGTGTTGAACTGGATGATCTCTGGAGGTCCCTTCCAATCCCTGCCATTCTTTGATTTCCTGTATGTGAAACTTTCAGGCAAACCACACCTTGATTATTTGCAAAAATATCTGCTATTCTTTCCTCAAAGCCCACTTGCTGGTGCCCAAAGCACAGATGTAGTTTTCATTGATGTGCCTCAATGACTTTCTGGCCAGGAGGAGGTCTAGAGTAGGGCTGATGCTTGGACTTGATGATCCCAAGGGTCTCTTCCAACCTAAATGATTCTATGATTCTATCTGCTTCCCCCCTCCCCCCCGCCCCAGCTGGTTGTTTCGTCACTTGAAGGATCAAGAGACCTATCTCTAAGTGGGAAAAGAAAAAAGTATGGACATTTTCCCTGTTCAGTTGATGTGTTCATCTTCCCATTGCTTCTGATCCCTTCTGGCAATTTTCCCCTCTGTTTCCCTTGGCACTCTCTCCACACAATAAGCTCCTTGCTCCTCAGCTGGGTGCCATAGCTCTTCGCAGCCAGTTCTGTTTGTCACCTGCTATGGCATTTCTAGAAACACGTGCATTGAACTAGGCAAATATTAGAAACATTCCCAATGACATCAGTTCCGTGAACCCAACGGAAACTGTTCTGTTTAAGTCTGAAGCCACATTTCTTCCTTTGATCAATTCTCTATATTTGGGATTCTACAAAGAGATCTTTACCAGGGAGTATGCTGTCCTTCAGCATGCAGCATCTTTTCACAGAATCTCAGGGGTTGGAAGGGACCTTGAAAGCTCCTCCAGTCCAATCCCCTGCCAGAGCAGGAACACCCAGAGCAGGTCACACAGGAACGCCTCCAGGCGGGTTTGGGATGTCTCCAGAGAAGAAAACTCCACCACCTCCCTGGGCAGCCCCTGCCAG